>CM035139.1:110506809-110798701 GCA_020205605.1 Panax ginseng
TTGAGTTGCAATTCTTGACAAAAAGGTCCGTCGGAATAAAAAAATGCTATGCGATTGGTAGAATAACTTAAAATCAGGGTTTTCACGAATATTGAAACTTTGGCTTTACATAAACTGTTGGTCTTCACCCGAACATAAAGGGTACTGCTTTATACAGTGATCTTGAGTCGAATTTGAAAGCTACGTTCGGCCCGATACCTACATGAAGGTAATCTACAATCGTCGATTGAGGTGGTAGCCTAAAAACCTTTTTCGGCGAGGGCATCACGCATTCCATACATTCTTCATTTCAAGAGTTCCAGAAGCAGAGCATCACGCGTTTTCAACCATTGATGTACACATCGATAAAGGTAAAAACAACCTTGATATGGCCCCCGAGGGGTGTCGTACATTTTCATGCCGATTGATTCATCACGTCGATGAAGAAAATTGACGACCTTGACATTATCTCGGCGAAGGATCTCATCCATTGATTCATATGTCGATGAAGGTTAGGCAACCACACATTGACCACCGATGTTTGGCGATAATTCCAACAATGATGGCGGAAGAACTATTGATCTGAGCCGGGAAAGAGCGTCCTCATTGAGGAAGGTAGGTGATGGAATATGTTATACGTCCTCGATAGACAAAACCCGTCCCAGCATAGTCTCTCTTGTCGTGAGAATACATCTTGAGGATAAAAGTCTAGTATAAAGGTTCTGAAGACTTTGGTGATAGCCCCGTCGGCCAATCACAGAGATTCTTAGTAGATGTGGATCAGCGTCGAGATAGTTCATCGGTGGTTATTGTCGTCCCGGTAGAAACAACGGAGGGGCCAAGCCAATCGTCCCATCGTATTGGAGGATGATCCTACGAACCATATACATTTCACGTGAGGTTATCATGCATTGCATCATAATCGTCTTATTGCATTTCAAGTGTCAGTATTCTTTATCTTATCCATTTGCGTTTTCATTGCATGGAATATGATAAATAAGGGGATCTATGAACACTCGAAATTTTACTACTACATTACTAACATTATAGGAAGTGCGATTGACGTCCGGGTTTTTAGTTGTCCCTTTTTAATTACTTGTTCTTTTGGTGTTCTTCTTGTTATGTGAAGATTTGTTTGAAAAAAATAAGTGAAAAGATTAAAACATGTATAATATCGACGATTTGACTTTAAAATTAAATCGATTGAGTATTTTTAGCGGATTTACTGTCTTGACCATGAAAAGGTTTACATTGACCCGGTGATGTATGACCATTTCTTAAAAGGATTGTGGCTGAAGATTCATTTGGGTTCGGGGCTTGATTATACGGAGGAAGATGTTAGGCACCCGATATCCGTATTGCTTACTTGATGGTTGCCACTTTTTAAGCTATTATATGAATGTGTGTATTGTGTGGATCGATGTGCAATTATTTAAAAGTAGTGTGAGGTAGATTACGCACTTTTATACTCTGAAAGGTTTGAATTTATAGAAAAATTTAGGTTTAAAGCGAATATATGATGAAGTTTTGTAAAGAGGTTTTCAAACCTGACTTGATAGGAATTGAGACCTTTTCGGACATCCATTTATTATTAAATGTCGACATTTGCTTTAATTTTGAGATCTTTAGGCATCTTAGAAAATAATATCTGTTGATCTTAGAACTCCTAATGGAAATAGCGTCCATCTAAGGAAATTGAACCATAAATAATTTCTAAATTTCTTGGTGAAAATGTCCGTCATCAAGAGGCAAATCTAGATTGATGGTATGAATCATGATCACATGATTCTAGGCTCGCAGCAATCACATAATTTGTATGAAAAAGCGGTGAAAGCGATTATATATATAAAAATTGTAAATATATATATATATATATATATATATATATATATATATATATATATATATATATATATATGATCGTGACCACCACGGAAATGACTCCATGGGGATCCGGAAATATAAATATAAAAGCGGTATATATATATATATATATATAGAATATATATATGGACTTGATCAATGACCATGAAGTAGCTCAATCGGCTAAGGACTAAATGTAAAAGCGGTAAAGAAGATCAAAAAAGCATACGAAGTAAACTCTACAAAGGCGAGGGGCAGTGTAAATAAAAAAGCGATAAAAGGCAGAAACTCAGGAGACAGCGGAAATGTAAATATATATATATATATATATATATATATAAAAGCAATAATAGCTCAGGATATATAATCGGGGCTCATGGGGCCAGAGTCGACAGCACGATTTATATATATATAAAGAGAAGATAGCATGTCGGATGTAAAATTAGGGCTCGTTAAATGGTACGACGTAGAGGTTTATATATATATATATACACATAAATGCAGAAGCTCGATCGAGGCATAACTTCGATAATGTTAGTCCATATATAAATATATACATATATAAGTATATATATCTGAAGCGAAATGAAAACCCACAGAGGCCAAAGTTCAATAGGCGTACACATGTACGACTCTCGATGTGAAGAATAGTTTGTGAAAAGATGAAGAAAGGCTTTATAGAGTGTGAGAGGCTTGGTGGGGGTGATAATGTAGGCTTTTATGACTCTAGATGGATAAACACTAAACTCATAGAAGTAAAATATAGTTATATGTGAAAGCTATGAAAGTGTTTAAAATGAGAAAACACTTTCGATATAGGGTGTGTACGAGAACCAAAAATTGAGCAGGGCTTCCCTCGCCTTTTTTTTTCAAATGGCCACCCCAAGCCCTCTATTTATAGAGGCATAGTGTACTTACCCTGCAGTGTACTTTAAGCCAGTACGCCCAGGGCTCTGAGTCCGTCTCGTTTAAGTATTTGCACCGAACACTTTGATAGAGCTCTGACTTACAGAACTTAATCCGTCTGTTTGATCGTATAAAAATTTCGTGCCTTGTGATATCCTTGAACTTGCGAGAACTTCAATACGAGCATCTGAGCGAAGGGTATATAAGCCTTAAGCTTCCGGACGGATAGAAACTTGCGTAATGTCCGAGGATTACTCCTTGATGACATGGGATTAGAGGTGTTAGAAGAAGTGGAGAAGGGAACCATGCATGTTTTTCCTTGAGCTTCGAAAATGGCACTATCCGTTCCCCCGAAAATTCTTATACATCACCACATATAAGCTGTGAGTTTAAATACAAATATTGTCATCTAGACAATATTCACACTCAAATAAGTCCTCATTACAATTATTGATACATTATTTTACAAAAATGGTGAGGACTACTAAAACAACTTTCTAGAACCATCATTCCACACCCAGAAGCTAGAACTTCATTACATTTACTAGCCTCACGAGAAGAAAAATGGAACAAAAAAGGAAAAGGGTGAGCTCAACTAGCCCGATAAAGAATATTATGACTAAGATAATATAGAACAAATTATCGTTAGTCTTGACGAGGAAAAAAATCGATAAAATACAATAGACAACAAGTTTGAGATCAATATTTGCATGGTGAAATAATAATTCATAGATGAGTTACGTGAGAATGAAATCTACTATAATCTATGAATTTAAAGTCCATCATCAATATTTTATCCTGTAACATCAATCGATATTCATCTTGAATCAAATATTCATCTTTTTACTACAGGCCGAAGATATTCATCGATTAGTCATATTCATCTCAACTTTTGTTCATCTTTGCACTTCTGGGCCAAAGATATTCATAAGAAAATCAACCATCTTTTTTGCCTACTGGGCCAAAGATATTGATAATATCATCATTTAGGGTGAGGATGATGAAAAATATTTTAAAGAAAAGCGAATCGGTGAAACAAAAGAACAAATATTAAGGATTAAGTACTTTAAACAATCGAGTTCAAAAATACTTCATAAATAATCATAGTGAAGTAAAATTCAAGAATGATCAAAACATGGATACAATCAAAGCTAGTATCCATAATAGATATTTTGGAAAAAAAAAAAAATTTAATTTTTTTGTGAATAGTTTTAAGTATTAAGTGAATAATAGTGTAGTATATCGTGAATAGTATAGTATCGTGAATAGTAACCACGACACTAAAAAGACAAAAATTTCACAAGAAAAATCTTACCAATATTCGGCATAATGATATTAGAAGAAATAATATCATTTAAAAAAAAATAACATCACTTACCTCGAAAAGAATAGTACTTACATTTGGAATCTTTGGATATAGTCTTTGAAGGAACTTTGCATAGTATAGCAACACTCAAAGTATCAAAATACTCACAAGAATACGCTCGATATAGAGAGAGAGAGAGAAAACTTGAGTTTACGGTGTGATTTTCAATTCTAACCTAAGCACCTATTTATAGGAAAATGCTTAGAACACGAAAGCGAGAAAATTTAATAAAATAATAATATTTTTATAAATTTTCCTCGCCCACCTTTGAAATCTGAATTCAACATTTAACACCACATGTTTACACATGGCCCCCACAAAAAAAAAAGCGTTTTTCTTAAAAAAATAATTAAAACTTCAAAAATCAATTATTTTAAGAACTTGAACTTCAATAATTCATAATAAATAGCCCTTTTTATCGAGAAAAATTCAAACCTTATGTCCTTTCCATAGGAAATTCCATTCATTCTCTACAACTTTGTAAGAAAGTTTTCCAAATTCCAAGCGAAATTGGCCAAGAAATCCACAAGCAGGCGATTTTACAAATTTATAATCAAATTTCGGTCGAGAAATGGGTCCCTGAAACATGAAAAACATGTTTTAAATATTTTTAGTAACAAAAATACTCTTCCTCCTCATTTATTCATATATCCCACATTCATTGTAAAAATATCACCATTATTATATTATTAAAATATAATAATATATTTAAATGAATTATTTTATCGAGAAAAGATAAAATATCAATTTTTCAACAATTGTCACTTTAAAATTTTCTCCATCTATATCCACATAAAATGAATATTTTCTTATCATATAAATCAATAATTAATTATTCACAAATAATATTTATAGAATCACAAATCTTTGATGACGGGTAGTTTCGAGGAAGAGGGGCTTTCGATAAGGATTTCTCCTTTCTTTGGCGCATGATTAGGTGACCAAACCTCTCCTTGAGCAGAACTTTCTAGACATTGCCAATAATGTTATCTAATAATATTATTCAAATAATATGAATTATTGATCGATAATGAAAATCTTGTGTAGTGACAATTATTGAAACAACAATAATATAAAATATCAGCGTAGCAATTATTGAATCAATAAAATAAAATATTGAGCGATAATTCTTTGTAACAATTATTGAGTAGTGCCTTCTTACGTAAGAATCAATAATTGGTGCAATCTGTGTCTTCTTGTGTTTTAACCACCAAGGGTATTTCAACAGTATTAGCTTGGTAACAACTCGTAGATTATTTATAAACAACTTATACTTGTCGTTTTTTCTTCATCATATCGCTTTCCAGTTATGGGCCCCCACACAAAATTTTGTGGTAAATACGAATATTCCGACGGTAAGAATATTCCACGACCAAACGAATATTCCCAAACAACAATGAATATTTTATAACCACTTGCTTATTTGAAATATTTGCGCATTTTACCCATAACTAACCACATTAATCAAATCAACCCTTACTATTTCAAAATAATAAATAGAGAAATTTAATTTCATTTATAATAAGTTGGGGTCTTCTGACCTCCCCTCCTTATGAAATTTCGTCCTCGAAATTGGCGTACGTACACAGTGTTTGAAAAGGTGAGGATACCTCGCTTTCATTTTCGTTTCAACTCCGGTCATTTCCTCGATAGCATGGTTCCTCCACAAAACTTTGACTTGTGGTATGACCTTTGTCGTAGGACATGCTCCTCCTTCTATCAAGATCTTGGCGGTACCTCCAAATACGTTAAGTCTTGACTATCTCATCGGTTCTAACTTCGATAACGTGGTTGGGTCTTTTCACATATTTCTGAAGCACGAGATATATGAAAAACATTATGAACACGAGACATACTTGGAGAATGCTTGTGAGTCTATAGGCTACATTTCCTACTCGGTCGAGAATGCGAAATGGACGATAAATCGTGGATTGAGCTTTCCTCTCTTCCCAAATCTTGTAACTCCCTTCCATGGGGCAACACATGACAATACATGATCCCCGATACTAAATTCCACGTCCTTTCGATGAAGATCGCATAACTCTTTTTGTCGATCTTGTGCCGTTTGTATCGTTGTCGAATCATTTGGATCTTTTACGTAGTAGTCATACGTACCAACTCTGGTCCCAACAATGTTGCTTCACCCACCTCATCCCAACATCTTTGGAAGCGACACTTTCGTCCATATAATGCTTGAATGGAGCCACACCTATACTTGCACGATAAGCTTTGTTGTTGTAGGAGAATTCCACCGATGGTAAATACTTATCAACTCCTTTGAAGTCTAGGACCACGAGTCTTAATAGATCTTCAAGAGTTTGAATAGTCCTCTACGATTGTCCATCCGTTTGAGGATGGTATGCGAGGCCAGAATAAATAAATCCGTGCCCATAGCTTTTTGCAAGCTAACCCAAAATCGTGAAGTGAATCTTGGGTCACGATCAAAACTATGGATCTTGGCATGCCATGCAATCTCACAATCTCATTTACATACATATGAGCAAGGCGTTCGAGGAATAAGTCTCCGTGTCGGCAAGAAATGAAAGCGGAGACTTGGTTAATCTATCAACAATAACCCAAATAGCATTTATGCCTTGAGAAGCAAGTGGGAAGACCATGTGAAATCCATGGTAATGTGTTCCCACTTCCATTTGGAATCTCAAGTGGTTTGCAATGGACCCTTAGGCACTTGATGCTCGCCTTTACTGCGTTGACAAGTTAAACACCTCGAGATAAACTTTGCAATCTCTCTCTTCGTATTGTTCCACCAAAATGTATGTCGAAGATCACGATACATTTTGGTACTTCGAGATGGATTGCAAATGGTGTATGTGTGTGCCTCCATCATGATCTTGTACTTCAAAATCGAGTCGTTAGGAACACAAAGTGCAGGTGGACTCGAAGTATTCCTTCTTCATCGATTCTGCTTACGGAATAGCACCTTCTGTACTTTTTCTTCTTCATACGCATAGCTCAAGGGTGCGTGGCTTGAGCAACTTTAACTTTATCGATTAAAAAGTTGGTTCATCATCATATACACATCATCATCTTCATCTTTTCGTTCTGCATATGATCTTCTACTCAGTAGCGTCGGCTACCACGTTTGCTTTTCGAGGATGGTATTGAATGGTGTGGTGGTAATCTTTGGTCATAATCTTTTCGAGCAGAGTCGTCGTTTGCGCATGTTGAGTTCCTTTTGGGTGAAGAAATATTTGAGGCTTTTATGGTGCGAATATATCTCCACTTTCTCCCATATAGATAGTGCCTCCGGATCTTTAAGCGCGAAAAATTGCTGCTTGCTTGACTCTAGATCATGGTAGGATAATTCCTCTCATATTCTTTAAGTTGTCATGAGGGCATAGGCTATGACTTTCCCATGTTGCATGAGAACACATCTAACCCTTTGCGAAGCATCATTTGTAGATAACAAATCCATCAGAACGGATGGTATTGTCGAGCAGTGCGAAATGAGTCTCCTCTTAAGCTCTTGGAAACTCTTCTCGCATTTCCTCGCTCCATACAATTTTGTATCTTTTGAGTCAATTTGAGTTAATGGAGTAGCGATTAGAAAATCCTTCCACGAATCTCGATAATAACCGGCTAAGCCCGAGAAAGCTCGTACTTGATCACCGACTTTGGTTGCTCCCAACTTTGTATTGCTTGATCTTCTTTGAATTCAGCGAGATACTCCATGTTTTGACACCACGTGCCCAAGGAATGCTACTTCCTCAAGCGAACTCGCATTTCTTCAACTTGGCATATAGCTTGTTTTCACGAAGCCTTTGGAGTACCGACTTCAAATGGTGCTCATGATCTTCACGACTTTTGGAATATATGAGGATGTCATCAATAAAAAACAACAACAATGATCAAATATTCCTTGAATACTCGGTTCATCATATCCATGAAAGCGCGGAGCATTAGTCGATCAAAAGACATGACTAAGAATTCATAATGCCGTCTGGAGTTACGAAGGCGGTCTTTGGAATATCCTCGGTTCTAATCTGATTTGATGATATCGAGCGAAGATCGATCTTTGAAAAGAATTGTGCTCTTTGCTGTTGGTCAAGCAGGTCATCAATACGAGGTAGCGGATACCTATTCTTGATGGTGACATGGTTTGAATTCGATAGTCAATACAAAAGTCGCATACTCTCCGTCTTTCTTCTTTACAAATAAAGCAGGAGCACCCCGAGGAGATGTCTAGGGCCGAATGAAAGCGATGTCCAACAACTCTGTAGTTGGACCTTTAACTCTGAAGTTCAATAGGAGCCATTCGATATGGGGTTTTAGAAATGGGCTTTGTGCGGGTTCAAGATCAATAAAGAATTCAACTTCACGTTACGGGGGGTAGGCAGGGAAGTTCTTGAAATCGTCGGAAATTTACTAACAACAGGAATATTATTCAAATCGGCGTGTCTTTATTCAAATCCATAACATGGGCTAAGAAAGCTTGACATCCAGTTTTTCAATAAGCGAATAGCTTTATGACTTGATATAACAGTGATTGATTTTAGTGGTTTAGTTGCTTGAATTCGTACAACAGGTTGGTTAGGAATATGAAAACTAATAACCTTACGAAAACAATCAATTTTGGCATGATGAGTAGTTAACAATCAATCCCTAAAATCACATCAAAAGCAAGTATCTTTAAAGAGATAAGGTCAACGAGGTAATGTGATGGTGCCAACTTGGATCAAACAAGATTTATAAGCGAGTGGATGTGATGAAAGTTTCTCTATGAGTCTCCGAGATAAATCAAAGTCTAATTTCTCAGGAGTTAAGTTTAAGCGTTGAGCACAAGCGGGAGAGATAAATGAATGGGTATGCCGGTATCTAGTAAAGGTATAAACTTACATGAGAATTTATGATTAGCTTACGTGATCACCTCGTTTGGGTTCCTCGCATTTTGACCGATCACGACAAGCGCTCTTCGAGGCAGATTGACTTTGACTTTTAGGGGATGACCTTTTGAGTCACCATCCCCATTTGGACTTGGTTTTCGCTCTCTTGTACAATCTCGGCGATATGTCCTTCCTTTCCACAATTATAACATACCTTGAGCTGTTGTTGTGGGCGGTTTGGTGATATGTCCCCTCTTTCCGCATTTATAGCATCTGGGTGAGGTGGTGGTCGTTCTCCTCCCTTAGAACCGATTCTTCTTTGGTCTTTGGCGTCTTCACATTGTCATTGTTGAATCTCTCTTTTAAAATCTCCCCCAGGCTAAACTTTATTTTTTTTCATGGCCATGATTACCACGAGTGGTTACCATTTTTGTCAAGTATTTTTTTTTCTCATTTGGTTATCGTTGTTACGATGATTCTTTATATCCGGTATGATCTGGTTGTGGTCCCTCGGTTGAGCGTACTCGTTATCTCGCTCTAATAATTGAGCCACATTGACAACATCTGAATAGAGAGAAAATTTATGAGAAATGAGATATTGGCGTATCTCGGGTTTCAAACCTCTCGAAACATCGCGTCATCGTTCCTCATTCTCCACCAAATGAGGTCTGAGCACTGGATAACTCTGCAAACTTACGCCTCGTCTTTGGGACACCGTCGTGTTGTTTTTGTTCAATCTAATAAACTCCACTTCCTTCGTATAATGAATACTTTTTCGAGGAAAGTACTTGTCATTGAGCGATTCTGAAAGCGTCTCCCAAGACATCTTTTTGAGTGAAATTTGGATGGAGTGCGCTTCCTGATTCCCACCGATGTCTGCCTCATTCTGGAACATAAAGGTGGCGAATGGAACCTTACATTCCTCCGTGCATCCCAAGACATCGAATATCTTGGTAATTTGTTTTGACCCACGTTTACGCCTTAATCGGATCGGCTTTCCCGAATTACGGTGGTCCCGACTCTTTGAAGCTGCTTGCATTTGTGACAAGCGAGTGCGTTGTTATCATTTCCACTGTATTTTTTGCACGAGTCTCCTAAATGCGATTTTGCATGAGCGCAAAAAGCTTCTAAACATCCGTCGTCGTTCATCATCATCGCTTTCGGTGGTGTTGTTCACGGGAGGAACATTTGCGGACTGTTGCGCGTTCTCCTCGTTGGTGAGTAAAGGTGTCTCCACGGTCTCATTTACTCCTTTGTTAACATTCTCGGTCGACATTCTCAAATCTTGCCATAAAACAAGGGTTAATTAAAGAAATCAACATATCACATAATATCCTATATCTTGACCAACCAACAAATAAGCTTAGGTAAGACACTTAGCGAAGGTTTTGCTCTTCGTCTCTCCCTCTCTAGTTCTATTCCCGATCTCGCTTGGAGATCATATCCTAAGCTACGATACCAATTGTGGCGCCCCCAAAATAGGTATACATCACCCATTTTGAGTCGTCGATAATAACATAATATGAAACAACTGAAACTTTATTAAACTTTATTAATACAAATATAAAAATAAAGCTGTGAGTTTAAATACAAATATTGTCATCTAGACAATATATCACACTCAAATAAGTCCTCATTACAATTATTGATACATTATTTTACAAAAATGGTGAGGACTACTAAAACAACTTTCTAGAACCATCATTCCACACCCAGCTAGAACTCATTTACATTCTGCGCCTCACGAGAAGAAAAATGGAACAAAAAGGAAAAGGGTGAGCTCAACTAGCCCGATAAAGAATATTATGACTAAGATAATATAGAACAAATTATCGTTAGTCTTGACGAGGAAAAAATCGATAAAATACAATAGACAACAAGTTTGGATCAATATTACATGGTGAAATAATAATTCATAGATGAGTTCGTAGAGAATGAAATCTACTATAATCTATGAATTTAAAAGTCCATCATCAATATTTTTATCCTGTAACATCAATCGATATTCATCTTGAATCAAATATCATCATCTTGCACTTTCTGAGGCCAAAGATATTCATCGATTAGTCGTATTCATCTCAACTTTTGTTCATCTTTGCACTCTGGGCCAAAAGATATTCATAAAAAAAATCAACCATCTTTGCACTACTGAGGCCAAAGATATTGATAATATCATCATTTAGGGGTGAGGATGATGAAAAATATTTTAAAGAAAAGCGAATCCGGTGAAACAAAAGAACAAATATTAAGGATTAGTACTTTAAACAACAATCGAGTTCAAAAATACTTCATAAATAATCATAGTGAAGTAAAATTCAAGAATGATCAAAACATGGATACAATCAAAGCTAGTATCCATAATAGATATTTTGGACAAAAAAAAAAAAAATTGAATTTTTTTACGTGAATAAGTAAAGTATTAAGTGAATAATATCGTAGTATCGTGAATAGTGTAGTATCGTGAATAGTAACCCAAAACACTAAAAGACAAAATTTCACAAGAAAAATCTTACCAATATTCGGCATAATGATATTAGAAGAAATAATATCATTTTTAAAAAAAAAATAACATCCACTTACCTCGAAAAGAATAGTACTTACATTTGGAATATGGATATAGTCTTTGAAGGAACTTGCTTAGTATAGCAACACTCAAAGTATCAAAATACTCACAAGAATAAACTCGATAATATAGAGATAGAGAGAAAAACTTGTTTACGGTGTGATTTTCAATTCTAACCTAAGCACCTATTTATAGGAAAATGCTTAGAACACGAAAGCGAGAAAATTTAATAAAATATTAATATATTTAAAAATTTTCTAGCCCACTTTTTGAATCTGAATTGATTGACATTTCAACACATAGTGGGGCCCAACAAATAAAAAAAACGTTTTTCTTAAAAAAATAATTAAAACTTCAAAAAATTAATTATTTGGAACTTGAACTTGATAATTCATAATAAATAGCCCTTTTATCAGAAAAATTCAAACCTTATGTCCTTTCCATAGGAAATTCCATTCTCTACAACTTTGTAAGAAGAAAGTTTTTCCAAATTCAAGCAGAAGAAATTAAAGAAATCCACAAGCAGGCGATTTTACAAATTTATAATCAAATTTCGGTCGAGAAATGGGGTCCACAAACATGAAAAACATGTTTTAAATATTTTTAGTAACAAAAATACTCTCTTCCTCCTCATTTATTCATATATCCCACATTCATTGTAAAAATATCACCATTATTATATTATTAAAATATAATAATATATTTAAATGAATTATTTTATCGAGAAAAGATAAAATATCAATTTTTCAACAATTGTCACTTAAAAATTTTCTCCATCTATATCCACATAAAATGAATATTTTCCTTATCATATAAATCAATAATTAATTATTCACAAATAATATTACGAGAATCACAATCTGTGATGACGGTAGTTTCAGGAAGAGGGGCTTTCGATAAGGATTTTCTCTTCTTTGGCATGATTAGGTGACAAACCTCTCCTTAAGCAGAACTTTCTAGACATTGCCAATAATGTTATCTAATAATATTATTCAAATAATATGAATTATTGATCGATAATGGAAAATCTTGTGTAGTGACAATTATTGAAACAACAATAAATAAAATATCAGCGTAGCAATTATTGAATCGATAAAATAAAATATTGAGCGGTAATTCTTTGTAACAATTATTGAGTAGTGCCTTCTTACGTAAGAATCAATAATTGGTGCAATCTACAGGTATCTCTTCTTGTGTTTTTTAACCACCAGGGTATTCAGCGGTATTACTTGGTAACAACTCTGTAGTTATTTATAAACAACTTATATTTGTCGTTTTCTTCATCGATCGCTTTCAGTTATGGGGCCCACACAATTTGCTTGCGTAAATACGAATATTCCCCGAAGCGGTAAGAATATTCCACGACCAAACGAATATTCTCAAACAACAATGAATATTTTATAACCACTTGCTTATTTGAAATATTTTGCGCATTTTACCCATAACTAACCACATTAATCAAATCAACCCTTACTATTTCAAAATAATAAATAGAGGAAATTTAATTTCATTTATAATAAGTTGGGGTCTTTGGGCGTGAAACATCTTCGAGGGGTTTCTCTGAAAAACTAATCGACCCTCCTACGATGTTAGTAATAGGTGTGCAAAAAATTTTGAGTGTCTCTGATGCCCTCTTTATCATATTCATACAATGTAAAGGCATGGATAGGATAAAGAATCTAAACGCTTGAAATCTGACAAGATACATGATGATATGTGCGTGACATGATTCAAATATATGATGTATGATGGAATGATTGTCGGTTCCACATTAATCGTGTTGGGAGGACAATCGGTGATGCCTTGGACATGCGATCCAAGTCTTCAAGGATGTTGACATTGGGGCTATCACCGAAGTCACGAATCCTTGATAGAGACTTCTGCTCCATAGAGGTACTGTTGTGTACAAAGAGATCTATGGGGATAAAGCTTTATACATTTGAGGATGTGTATAACATATTCCATCATTGGTCCTCTCAGGTGAGGATGGTCTTCTCGGCTTATATCACCAACATATACCACGGTCTTGTTGGATTCTTTGCCCGATAATATATATCGTCATTTGCTGACCTTGACGATAATGTGTATCATCCGGATAAATCCTGTTGGGTGAAGCTATCGAGGGTTCTTGACCTTCATTGATGTATATATATGGTTGCATTGCGTTATGACCCTTTCTTGGGAGTATGCGAGGTTGCTTGACCTTCGTTGATCGTATATCAATGGTAAAAATTTATTGTAACCTCCGTCGGGGATACTTGGGCGTTTGAAATTTCTCGTGTTTGATGTGGAATTTACTACATAACTCCTCCATCATTTTGTTGTTGAGGTTTTTAGCATTATACGACCTGATGACCTCTGCGGTTGTCCATATCGACGGATGATATTGTTTTGATGAAAGCAATCTTGACTTCTTTGGTAACCCTAGGGAAGGAGGTTATACCCATTTGGTGAAATAGTCGATCATTATGAATATGAATCGATGTCCATTCTTGGCTTTGGGCTCGATGGGCACGATCACGTCCATTCCCACATTGAGAAGCCGTGGAGAACTCATATTGTAGAGTTTCCTTGGAGGCGTGGATAGCATTCCCGTGAATTTGGCATTGATAGCACCTCTTGATGTGATCATCGCGGTCGACTTTGGCGTAAGCCGATAATGCCCTGATTACAGGATCTTCTTAACAAGTAGAAATTACCGCTGGTGTGTGGGCCACATACTCCTATGGATCTCATCCATGAACCTCTGAGCTTGGTCTTTGTCCGGACATACAGGGAGACCTAATCCTTCATCTCTTTTGTAGAGTGCATCATTTCGGTAGAATATCATAGCAAGTCGATGGATCGCCTCTTTTCCGGTCATGCTCTCTCCTCGGTAGGGTGTAAATCCATCTTGTAGATACTCCTTGATATCTTTGATAGCAAAGGGTGTTGGATGGGAGGTAGCTCATCGATACTTCTCACAACATAGTTCCCATAAATTGGGGCCTTTTATGATCAAATGTGATGCTTGGCATGTTTTCCTTGTTAGGTATGTGAATCGAGGAGGCCGATGTTGCTAGTGCATCCATAAAATCATTCTATTATGAGGAATGTGTAGAAAAGGATTTCTTGAACTCAAGCCATTTGTAAAACTAGCGATGGTAAGGCTGACAAATATAATTCTTTGGTTTGATAGATTCCAGTGGATTGTTTAATTACAATTGAGAATCCCCAAAGGCGATTAACACTTTGATGCCCATTGAAAAGGAAAGTTTTAGCCCCATGATACAACCTTCATTTTCAATTTGTGTTGTTGGTCTTGACAAGTTTGCAATTTGTGGCGATGGGATACTACTCCCCATACAGGATACTAGAACTACTCTGGCTCGGAGA
This sequence comes from Panax ginseng, assembly GCA_020205605.1. Lineage (NCBI taxonomy): Eukaryota > Viridiplantae > Streptophyta > Magnoliopsida > Apiales > Araliaceae > Panax > Panax ginseng. The sequence continues at coordinate 110,521,706 of CM035139.1, forward strand.
CCATACGTATTAACAACTCCATCAAAATACATTTTCCGTATGTGGCATGCATCGTCTTGATGGTATTCTTTGATTTGCTATTATCCCTTCATCGAGGGAAGTGTGTTTCTAAGGGTTTGTAGTCCCTGCGGTGCATTGGCGATTGATCAAGTAATTCCTTGACCTTTGATAGACTTTTTGCATTACATAGGCGATGTCAAATTGTTGTAGGATGTTGCCATGTCAGACGATTGACAATTTAGTATGCAAACTTCTTGAACACATACTTGAGAGGATCCGCATGAGGATATGAGATGGGTTGTGTGACCATGGGGTAATGATGTAACCTCATGGAAGCCCATGCTAAAAAGCACAACAAGTCTTCTCGATCGAGTGTACTTGTCTTCCGCGATACTAAATCTTTTCTTGAGGTAATAGATAGCTCGTTCTTGGCCTCTATCATCCTTTTGCTGACATCGACCCATGGCATTGTCATTAATGGATAGGCACATGAATAGGGAACATCATCCACAGGAGGTACCAAAGCGAAGCATTAACGGTTGCTCTTTAATAGTAAGGAAGGCTTTACGACACTCATTCGTTCCATTTCATGGAGGAGTTCTTCCTTAACAACTTGAAGATGGGTTCACGAGGTTGTTGTGAGTTGAAAAATAAATCTGCTAATGAAGTTGATTCCCCCCAAAATCCCGTATTTCCTTCATATACGAGGAATGGGCATTTCCTTGATGGCTGGATTTTGGTGCGATCATTTTCGATCCCTTTGTGGGTGAGGAAACCTAGTAACTTGCTGATTTAACACCAAAAGGCACACTTGACATTGGATTCAACTTCAAGTTGTGCTTACATGACCTATTGAATAACTTTATGAGGATGGTCTAAGTGGTCTTCCTCCTTGAGGATTTGTGATGATGTCATCCACATAGATATCTATCTCTTTGTGCATTAAATCATGGAAAAAGAGCCATCATAAGCTTCTTTGGTAAGTTGCCGAAACATTGATGAGGCGAATGACAACCGTTTGTAGCAAAAAAAGTTCCCAGGCGTGATGAAGTAGTTTTCTCACGGTCTTCCTCGACAACCATAATTTGATGGTACCCATGAAGCAATCCATAAAAAGTACATACCTTATAAAGCGATATTATCGATGAGAATGTGGGAAAATGTCACGGAAAGATATCTTTAAAGGCAAGCTTTGTTGGATCCGGTAATCCATGCAAACTTCGCACCTTTCCTCGGGTTTAGGTATGGGGACAATATTGGATATCCACTCTAGAATATGTGAACCAAGTGATAATGCACTTGAAATTGTTTCACAATTTCTTCTTTGACTTTTAAACTCCACTCAGGTTTCAATTGCCTGAGCTTCTGCCTAACTGGCTTGAACCCTTCCTTAATGGGAAGGCGATGAAGAACAATGTCAGTGGACAAACCCACCATGTCTTCATGAGACCATGCAAACACATCCTGGAATAGGGTTAATAGAACAACCATATCATTCCATTGGTTTGGGGTGAGGTCTGAACCAATCTGGATTAGCTTAGGGCTTTCTAAGGTTCCAAGATTGAAAAAGTGGTTTGAGTCGAGGTTGGGTTTAGGTTTATGCTGCAACCCATTCCTTAATCTCTGAGGTGCCTCAATGTCCTCTTATATTTCCATCAAATCAGAGTCAACTTTGCATCAAAGTTATAGTCCTTGTGGAGAAGGCACCTCATCGACAAATACATGTACATCTAAATTCGAGGTCTGAAACAAAATATGTTTTCATAATATATAAGCTGTTTAATCATACAAAGTGTTAGCATGTCTTGATAAAATAAGCGCTATCTTTGTATAGAAAAGTAAACAATTAAAAGTTATCTCTGAGTAGGAGGATTTTCTTCCCATTTTACCTCATTTGACGATGCATGAGTCTTTGCTCAATTATCGAGGCAAAGTCACGATGAATTATGATGATGGAGGATTATAATTGATCTCCTTTTCTAGAATGATAACCATGATATACAGCAATCATAAATGCAGGGTATATCTGTTTGTATGTTCATCATGGACAATGATCGTATTCGACATCATTAGGCGATGTCATGTTTACATTTCACTCCCTTTCTTCCGCCGGGATCGGGAATCAACACCTCTTTTGCTTTGAATGGTACTAGTTTGGGAAATAGCATAGCCATAACATGGGTTGGCACCTTTCTTGGTATGTCGGCTAAATGCAGTGCGGAATCTGAGAAAATCATTTGTGTGCATTTGAAGCTTGAGGAACCTCTTGTGCTTATGAGGATTCTATGGTGGGCTGGTAGAATAGCCTAGTCCAATTATCCGTTGTTGGACACTTGAATAGGGTGTAATACCCCTACTATTTTTACCATGCCCTTGTCAATTTGTTGACTGATGACATCATTTATTGAGTGGTGACATAACTTGATTATAAATCTTGGGTATGGGAAGTGGTGCTCAATTGGATCGTATTACATGTTACTCACTTCAAAGTATGAAAACTAATCGGCTCAACTTACGAATTGAAGGCGATGATTAGCAAATCTCCTTGTTGAGGACATTCCATTTCGGCGTTGGCGGTGACTAGGTATTTGTTGACAATGTATTTGAGTTGTTGATGTAGTGTAGAAGGGCGGCTCCAACCATGTGGATCCATGGTCTCCCCAATATCAAGTTGTATCTGAACCTATCTTGAGGGCGTGAAAGGATACATTGAATATATTGGACCAATCTCAATTGGCGGTTCAATCTTTTCGAGAATTTCGTCGGGATCCATCAAAAGCTTTGATAGCTTAGTATGGCTACTTGAGATCCATTTGAGTTTGGCGTTCATCTTTACCAAAGTGGCATAAGGACAAATATTGAGGAGATGAACATCCATCTATCGAACTCCGGCTAACTTATATATGCGGAGGACAAAGCTGTGATGTCTGATAGCTTGTAATGGCTAGATCCCTTGAGGCGGTATATAAATCATCGATGAAGGATATCATATTATTGTTGTTAAAAATGTGATCAACCATATGTTGAAATTTTTCCACATCCTTTGATTTTGGTAAGTAAGCTTCTTACAAAACCTTGAGTAAGATCTTACTATGATCCTCGGAAGATAAAAACCAAGTCCGATATTGATATCGATGTGGAGCTTCTCTTAAGCTTAAAACCACCTTGGCTTCATTATGGACCATAGTGCGGAGGAATTTTTCAATCTTCTCTGGGAATCTTCCCTTTGCTTTGATGGCGGGTTTCATCACCCTCTTAGGAAGATCGGTGGATTTTTCTTGACCTTTATAGTGATGGTATGAGGCGTGGATCCTATAAGCTTCTCCATAATTCCATGGACCTTTGTGTGGTGACAGCGAGGATATTGTAGTGCGAAAGGTAAAGAAATTGGCTTTGTTGCGGCCATTTTCAAAGGATTATCGACTCCTTTGAGTTGAATTGCTTGTATGGGAAATGATTTGACAATTTTATCATCCTCATCGGATATAACTACTCTTGATCCCTTCACTTGGTAGGAAATGTATTCCCACTCTCTAGTTTTGCAGTGTCATCATCTGCATTTGCAGGACACCACTATCGATAAGATTCTTAATGAGATGGCGGAGTGCCGTTGCATTCTTACATCTTTGTGGTTGCAAGAATGTGAATGATAATGACATACTCCATCGAGTTGAGGCCAGTCTTGAGCGAGGGGATTAATTGTAGGTAGAGGAGGTAATTCTTCCTTCATTGATCAACATTTTTAAATATCTCCTCCATAGGTTGGCCTAGGTATGTGAATTCCCTCGATTGGCAAAATCAAGCGGGCTTTAGCATTTGCTCTCTTTCTGACCTTATCATCCATAGCCGCTTTCAGAAGGTGATGGTGGAGGATTCATAACAAAGGAAGGAGATAGACATGCTTACATTTGAGTAATTGGCGTGTGACTTGATCTTTGATAGGTCACCGGATTCGCTAATTGCTCAATTTGCTTGCAAAAGAGCTTTCATTTTTCATTCCATAGCAAATTAAAACTTTGCATAATCTCATACATCAACACCTTCTTTGATGGTGCAGGATGATTCACCATTAAAACTAGAACTATGTCCGATGTTCCAACTAATCATATTGACCTCTTCTTCTTTGTGTGTTGAGGAAGAGGGTTGTCTTGCACATGAGGTTGATCTAGGTTGGTGACCACGATCTCACGTTATCTATTAAATCTTGGATCTTGTGTTTGAGGCCCAACAATCTTGAGTATCATGTCCAAGTGCTCAGACATGATAAGCACACTTAAAGTAGCATTAAAACCCCTCCCATTAGGGTTGGTTGGTGGAAGAAGGCGTGTGATTTTCTTACGAGTAGTCGGAAGAGTAAGAATATTCTCGGCGAATCCCGAAGAAGGGTGTGAGCGTTCGAGGGCACTTCTTCTCCACTCTTAGGAAATGGAGGGTTTGAAGGTGTGCTTGCAAAGGGAGTAGTTTCTCCTCTGTATAGGCATGTTCTAGCCTTTGCCTTTACGACCTTGTAGTATCAAGAAACATCCTCCTCTTTCTTTTATGGACCCTTGAGTTGTTTCCATAAGATCGATTTGGATGTGTTTAGCAACTACTTTAAAATGACTAGGACTTAAATCTTATCGGACTTCAATTTCATCTCGGCCATTTCTCAGTGCTTGATCATTTAGGAGAATGGTTTGCCAATACCGACCAAGTCTCTTTCATAGAAAGGGCTTCTGTATGTCTATATAAGCCATGACCATTTCTAATCATAATGGAAGGAATAACTTGAAAGTGACGCCTCCACCTTTGAGCGTACTCTCTGAAGACTCATTCAGGCATTTCTTAACCTTGGTAATCGATATCGGTTAGTAGCCATACGAGATTGAAAACTATATTGAGTGAGGAAGGCGTGAGCTAGCTCTTTCCGACTATGGATTTTGGGTTATCTAATCACGGTATACAATGAGCAGGCTTATCGATTCGGACTCTTACAGAGCATTTGCATTACGAGGCTTCTCATTTTTCGCATAAGACCCAAGTTCTCAATGAACACCTTCAAATGTGTATAAGGATCCCCCTAACCCATCATACTTTTCAAAATCAAGGGTTTTAAATTTCTCTGGATAATGAACACCAAGGAATATGCAAAATTCGGCATATGAAACACTTAGTGTGTTCAATCCCTTTGAGAGCACAAATTGTTTCCTCCATTTGTAGGACCTTCTTCTTGATATCATAGGATTATCTGGATCTTCTTTGAGATAGGTGTTTTCGGGGTCTTTGTTGGTCGTATCAAGCGAGGTTACTGGAATTATTTTTCCATACCTTGAGCTCCTCAAGTGTGTAGAGGATTCTATGTGTAGGCAAATTTATACCACAGAGTGGTGATGCAATTCTTTCGTTGAGCAGCCGAATCGTAATTTGTTTACTTAATCAAGTCAAATTCTTCTCGAGAAACAAGATTAGATTGGTGGGAAGAAGACATGATTAGGCTGTGGGCTCATGGCCTTTTTGGATTTTAGGCGGGTAACAAGCCCGATGATTTCCCTTCAAAGACTTATGTAGTTTAGTATTAGGGATAATGTAAATGCTATCATAATGTGTCCATTTAGGAATATCATCCTGCAAAAATGGGTGTTAATTGATAATATGTCATGTATGCACAAATAATCTTCATATTTTCCATTATATAAAGATGAACATGGAATGAAATTACAAGTAAATGCTTTTACAAGTAATTGAAAATGGAAAGCATGAAGAGACTTTCCCTCGCATTTGGTTTATCGGAGGTTGACCTATCTTAGGGTTACTCTCGCGGTTTTTGGCATGAAGGTCCCAGATCTTCCTGATCTATGATGGGAAGTTAATCCAGGTCTTTCAACTAGATCGAATCTGGGTGGTGCCTTTCACGAGCCTCATTGGAATTAGTCTCCCTCAGAGTCCGATAATCAAACAAGCGGGATAGCCTCTGGTGGAGAAACCACACAACATACATTCACATACAATGTGTCTCACCGTTTATGAAAATGATGACATGTCGAAGCACTAATATCACGAGATAGATATTTTGCGGTCTGATAAATAAAATGCATTAGTACACATTCATCATAAATGTAAATGCAACATTCACACACAAGTATATACTTGAGTTTTGAAAAGCTTGTAATAGTGGCTTAAGCCCTCTTACTAGAGTCCCCAACGAGTTGCCACTGTCGGCGTCGGGTTTTAGTTGTCCCGCACCGTTACTTGTTCTTTGGTGTTATCATGTTATATGAGATTTGTTTGAAAAAACAAGTGAAAAAGGTCGACATGTATAATGTAAAGCGATTTGACTTTAAGATTAGCGGTTGGTGTTTTTATTTGGTTGCACCAATCTGACCAAGAAAAGGTTTGCATATTGACCCGGTGATGTGACCTTAACTGATAAAGCAGATACGTAAGCAAGAGATTCATTTTGGGTTAGGGGCATGATTATGCGGAGGGAAGGTGTTAAGGCACCCAGACATCAAGTGTTTCCATGGTGGTAGCCACTTTTTAAGCTGTTATATGAATGTGTGTGTGTGTGTGTGTGTGTGTAATAATTTGAAAGTAGTGCGAGTCCTTGTTAGCACCTATATATCAAAAGGTTTGAATTTATAAAAAAATTAGGATTTTCAAGAGAATATAGCAATGAAGTTTTGTAAAGAGGTTTTTCAAACCACATGCTCGATAGGAATTGAGACCTTTTCATACTTCCATTTATTATTAAATGTTAAAGCTTTTTGCTTTTATTTTTAGAGATCTGAGGCATCTTGAGAAAATAATTCTGTGATCTTAGAACTCCTCATCAAACATAACAACCATCTAAGAAATTCGGGTACCATAAATAATATCAAATTAACTTACAATTTGAAAATGTCCATGAGGAACCGAATCTAGATTCAATAAATTTGAATCTGTGATCACATGATTCCCTAAGTCGAGCTTCCAGGTAGTATCTTGGAATGGGCGTGAAGCATCTTCGAGGGTTATATCAGAAGAAAGCGAATCGCCCTCCTACTGATGTTAATAACGAAGTATGCGAGAAAACTTTGAGTGTCTACGGTCTGAAATCTTCTTTCGAGAGAATACAGGAAGACATCTCGATAATCGAGAAATACCAGAAAGTTCGGTTTAACCGGGAAAACACAGGAGTATCATTCCCCACATCAAGAGATAACCCAGAAATGCGATTGCAAATACGAAATTCCATAGGAGAAAGGTGATTCATCTTGGAGATAAACGAGATATTCGGTCTCGATCCGAAACAACAAGGAAAGACAATGTTAACCTTGGAGATAACCCCGAAGTGCGAGTTCGATTAGAAGATAACCTTGGAAATGCTTGTTTGACCCATGCGATCGACAATCCTCGGGACTCACTTTGAGAACTTAATTCCCAAACTTGGAATAACCCTAGGAGGACATGCACCTCGGAGACAACCACGAGGCATTCAATACTTACCAGCGGTCAATCTCGAGAGATAACCTGGCGGCGTCTACTTTATCTACCAAAACCGAGAGATAACCACGGTGAAGGCAAAATTGTCAAATTGCCACCTCAACCCACATGACACCATCTCAACAAACAACAATTACACACATTCTACATAACAATGTTCCCGCAAGAACCAAGGAGTTGCAATCCCGGTGACTACTACATGGCTGGCCTGCCGGATAAATTTGCGACTTGAAGAGATAGAACACAGATTTCATCTTCGACTTTGTACAACCTCTAATCCCATGTCATTGGCGGCTCTCGACAACAACAAGCCAAAAGCAGGTCTTATACACCTCAATCGGATGCTCGGTTGAAGTTACGCAAAATTCGACGGACATCATGTTGCATCGTACCGCGTATTTTGAGATGGCGGGACCACACGAACCCGGAGCCACCGGGCGGCCTTGAAATAAACCTTCGGCTCCGGCTCTATAAATATAGAGCTTAGGGTGGCCATATTCAAAGAAGAAGAAAGGCGAGGAAGCCGTATCAAATTTTCTTTATACACCCCAAATTGAGTGCTTTCTCATTTTAAACATTTGTTAGCTCACATATAGCTATATTTTTCTGGTGAGGATGAGTCTTCATTCACTTAAAGTCATATAGGTCTTATTTAGCCCATCTGAGTGATCCCATTGCGGGGTGTCCAAGGTCCCCAAGGGCCGAGGCGAGTACTTTCAAGGAGTTTTACAAAAAGTTAAGCTAGGCCAGAATGAGGTGCAGGAGTTTTATCCAACGAAACCTGGTTATACAAACACGGGTGTAAGTACTTTATCTCGAACCTCTCCATAACTCCAATAATTTCCTTTTGTCTTGCTTTCATAACCATTTTTCTAACTTACTTCCCGTTGTGCGGTGACAATCTTCAAACCAAAGTGGCGCGGAATCCTTAGCTCCTTGCCGATCAAAAGCGGCGGATCGTCTTCTATCATCGACAAAATGGTGAGAGGAGACCATCCCAGTGCGAGAACACTCAACCTATTCTACATCGGGTCCATCCCCTCAAGACACTACCACCGTGACCCTAGCAACAAAAATGTCTTTGAAGATGAATCGATCGGAGAAGATGGCTTTCTTTGAAGAAGAGTAAGAAGAAAGCCTTCCACCAAGGCCCTCAAGCCATCTTCTTGGTCATTTGAAGCTTGACCCCTCCTCCCACCCACCGGTAGCTATCCTCGAGTTTAGAGGAAACGGAGAGTTCTCTCAAAACTTGCTCGAGAGGCCTGCTTTGACGGAGGATCTGGATCTTGATTGTGGAGGTCGATCCTCTTCAAGCTTGACCCCTCGTCTAAACACGCCATTGATGGCGGTTCCTCCCGATGAACACCTACCACCTTTTGGCCCGGGAGCCCCTCGGAGGTGTTTCCCTTTAATCTGCTAGAACACTTTAATTTCGTGGAGGCGACAAAGCGGTTTAAAGTTCTCCATGAAAAATATTGAATGGCCTACATCAAGACCCGATGTCGGGTAAACAGATAACTTAAGATATTTTCTTTATTGATACTTCATTCTTTATAAGCGATGTATTCATTCAACATATTGTAGGCCAATCTTTATCCTGCTTGAAAACCATTTAGCCTCTGTCATGTCATTAAAAGGAGGCTCATATGAAGATGGATGTGTAATTGCTCGGTGAGGGTTAGGGGTTTTGATCGGATCTGAAGAAGGAAGGATCTTCTTGCATGAGACCCAAAATAAAGTGACCGAGGTTGAGCGTCGGACCAACGAGTTTAAAAGCGGTATGCCTTACTCGAGAAAGAGTTTGTCGGTCTTGATAATCATGCTGAAAACTCATCTTGGAAAGATTATTTGTTAGAAGAAAATAAGGATCGGAAAGCGCTTCATGCCCTTGAGGAGAAGTTTGACGGGATGCCGCCAAGTTGATGTATGTAATTTGGGGAAAAAAACTCCTTAGGGTAAGAATGTGTTGAAAAAAGCGGCGATGAGCCATAGTAAGTATGAAGAATCTCTGCATACGGCCCAGAAAAGATCATGTCTTAGTTATTTGAAGGCTATGAAGCTTATCGAGAGAAGGCTCGGGTGAAGATGAAGGTTCTTTGGGCTTGAAGCCGGTCCTTGATTTTCTGACGAAGAATCTGGAAATTTGAAGATGAGGGTCTAAGAATAGTTTCTTTTAGGATTTGTATATGCAATTTTTGTAATCTTTTCTTATTCCTTTTGTTTGTAACTTTCCTGATCAGTTTTGCTTGTAACTTTACCGGTTAGTTATGTTGCTTCTAACTTTTTGATCGGTTTTGTTTGAAGCTTATCTGATCAGATATTGTAACAAATTATGGATATAAATGAAGTAAAAAGTTTTACTTTATACGTAATTTTTGATAAGTTATACTTGTGACTTTTCGAGGCCACTTATGTTATTTCTAACTACGATCGGTTTTATGTACGTGACATGCGATTGGATTTTTAAAAGCTTATGAATATAAATGAAGTACAAAATTTTCCTAAGAGAAATTCTCATTTATTTCATCGATAAATAGCATGATTTACATAAATAAAGGAAGGAATAACATAACTTTTACTAGTAATATTTTCTAAGTCTTCCAGCATGACATGTATTCTTTACTTCTGATCCATCCATTGCTCAAAGCTGATAAGTACATGGCGTCGGTACTTCTATTACTTCATAAGGTCCCTCCCAGTTTGGCATCAACTTGCCCGGTGTTAAGAAGTCGATACCTGATTCCCAAAGTACTAAATCCCTAACCTTGAACCTTCTTTGTTTCACCTTCTGGTTATAGTGTCGGGCAGTTTGCTTCTGGTAAATTGCTAACCTTATTAGAGCTGAATCCCGAACCTCGTCCAAGAGATCTAGATTCAGTCGTAGGTCCTCATCATTATATAACTCCTTGTATTGAGTGACCCGAAGTGTGGGGAGACTGATCTCCATGGTATAGGTGCATCAATTTTGTAGGCCAATCGAAATGGTGAATCCCCGATTGTCATCCTTGGGGTGGTTGATAGGCCACAAAAAACAAGTAATTCTTGAGAATGCAAACCCTTGATTTGTCCAACCTTCTTTTGATACCATTAAGTAGGGTTCGGTTGGTGACTTCCACTTATCCGTTCGACTGAGGATGTGCAATTGAAGTCTTTTGATGTTGAATCCCCAAATCTTTCAAAAATGCTTCAAATTTTGACCCTACAAACTCTCTGCCGTTATAGGACCAAAGCCATTAGGATTAGAGGCCGATAAATGGCACTTTCTTTAAAGAACTTGAGGCATTCATTTTTGGTGATCTTATGTAGAGGTTTGGCCTCGACCCACTTGGTTATGTAGTCGATAGCTACGATCACGAAACTAAATTACCCCTTGGCTTTTGGCGGTGGTCCCGAATATCGATTCCTCGGATAGCAAATGGAATAGGTGATAAGGCCAAGAATATAACTCTTGGAGGGTTTATGAGGGATGCCTTTATTCGGTGACACTTATGACATTTTTGATGAAATCTTTGGCTTCTGATAGATGGTTAACAATAGTATCGAATCCTCAAAATTTTGTATACCCGATGACTTGGCCCCATGTGATCTCCACAAATCCTTCATGCACTTCTATTGTATAATCTTCTTAGAGTGGTGTTAAGCACTTGAGCGTTGGAGAACTAAAAAGCCCTTGATATAGATCTCCATCAATAAGAATAAAGTTTGAGCTCGAGTCTTGATCTTTCTTGCTAAGATAGGATCTGAAGGTAAAACCCCATCGGACGGATAAAGAGATATGCGGTGTAAAGCAATGATCGGGCGATCAAAGCTAGCACATCGCCTTGAGCGCTAGGTTGTTCTAATACCTCTAAATACTTTGAACCATTAGAAGTACTTTCTTTAGCCATTTCTAATCGGGCCAAAGCATCATTCTTGTGTTGTCGACCGATCGATTCCTTATAACTATATGAGTTGAAATCGTGAGTTTTCTTTAACTTCATCCATGTCCTTTATCATCCTTGCAGCTTAATTCATATTCTTCTAATATACACTTGGCTTGACTAGTTGAGAATCACTATAGATAACTAATTTTTGAACCTCGAGCTTGAATGGCAGAAGTCTAGCTAGAATGGCCTTATCTGCTAACCCGTTATTTGTGGCTTTGAATTGAAATTGAATGGCTTGTTGGACTTTGAACCCATACGGACTTATCGGTATAACCCTACTGTGACATACGAAGTTGGCGATCCATCTCGTAAAGAGTCCATAGATGTTACATCTGTTGTGTTTGATGGTTGAACCCACATCCAGTTCCATGAAAGAACACACCATGACAAAATACGCGGTGCATGTCCCTTGGTATTGTTGGGGATGGTACTCAAACAATGTGTTAATTCATCGCCCATGCGACAATGACCCAAAACTTTTGGCCCTTGTAGTACCTTCTTTAACGGCTAATCCGTATACATCACAACCAACTGACCCTGGAAATAATGCCGAAGCTTTCTGCTTGTGATGATTAAGGCGTATGCGAACTTTTCCAGGTTCGGGTATCTTGTCTCTGCATCTCAAAGAACGTGGCTGACATAGTATACTGGGAACTATTTCCCCCCTTGTCCCGTACAAGTCCTGCACTCACTACCATCGAGCTTACAACCAGATATAAGTACAAAGGTTCAAAAGGGATTGGCTTCATCAGTAATTGTGCCAAAGACAAATATTTCTTGATCCCTTGGAACACATCTTCACACTCTGATGTCCACTAGAAACTTTTCTCGTTCTTTGACCCTTTCAAAGTGTCAAAAATGGCAAACATCTTTTAGCTGATCTTGACACAAATCTCTGAAGGGCAGCTATTTGACCTTTTAACCTCTGCACGTCTTTATACGTCTTCGGTGATTTCATATTTAAGATCACTTGGATCTTCTCTAGATTTTCTTCGATGCCCCTTTTGCTAGTCAGATACCCCAAAAACTTTCCAAACCCCATTCCGAAGGTACACTTTATCGGGTTCAATCGCAGCTTATGTTTTCTGACTATCTCAAAGAAGCTTTCTAGGTCCTCCAGATGATCCCAGACTAACATGTTTTTCACAAATCATGTCATCCACATAAACTTCCATTCTACGGCCTAGCTGCCTTGTGAACACGTAGTTCATAATTCGCTGATACGTTGCCCCATCATTAAGTAGTCCGAAGGTTATCTTTCGATAAGCGTAAATGGCCCGATGCGTGATGAAACTTGTCTTTAGGATATCCTTCTTATTCATCAAAATCTGATGGTACCCTGAAAATGCATCCTTAAAACTTAACATACCATATCCCGAGGTGGCGTCGATTAACTGGTCTATGTTGGGCATTGGATAGAAATCTTTTGGGCATGCCTTGTTCAGGTCTGTATAATCAATGCACTCCATTTCCCGTTCTGTTTTTGAACCAAAACCACATTAGCCAACCACTAAGGATAGTCAATCTCGAAGATGAATTATGCCTCCAGGAGTTTGGCAATCTCTTCATCGATGATCCTCTGTCTTTCTGGGGTAAAAAATCTCCTTTTTTATATGATTGGCTTTCTTTTCGGATCCACATGCAGCTTTGTAGTGCTACCGGCTCACTTACCCTGGACATGTCACTAGGTTCTCATGTAAAGATGTCAGCGTAGACCCGAAGCATATCTATCAGCCCTGTTAGGAACAGTTCTGTCAACCTCGACCCGATCTTGATCAATTTTTTTGCATTCCCTGGGACCAACTCAACATCTTTTTGTCTCCTCGGTAGGTAGGGCAAGCGGTTCTGTACTACTCTCATTAAGTGGCTCTATCTCGATGGCCATTGTCTATTTACCTTCTTGACCCAGACCCCAGAAGAGATCAGCGTGTTAGATAACACCTTGAGGCGATGTAAAGATCACCTTTACCTCCCCGATCAGATTCGGTGTCAAAACTTGATTTTAAAGTGAGGTATGGATGTCATTGCTTGCAAGGCTACCGGTCGACCTTCCGAATTGCATTGTATGTCAAATCCAGCTGGACTACGAAAAACCTAACAATTATCTCTACTGCTTTGAGGTCTTTGTCTGCGAACTGACGAGGAAACTCGATAGTTCTGATGCATGCCGGATCTCCAGATCTCGTACAAAGGTCTTCTCCACCCAACTCCATCTTTTTACCTTCTAAGTCCATCCTCGATAGGCGTGGGTGTATAGTTTTTTCGTGAGGGACCGTTGTCTATAATCATTCTTCTCATGTCCATGGAATTGCGACTTACATTGTTATCACCCGGTGTTGACATGCGGTTCTATAAGGTTTTGAAGGATAGTCTTCGTTAGAAAGAGATGGAGGTGCGGGAAGGCCGATCCTTTCTCGGTGAGGAACACTGCAGCCAGATATCTTGCATCGAGTGCCACTTCTTTTCTTTCTGTTACCGCCCTCTAGAATCGCTTGAAATTATATCAATCACACCTCGGGTTTGTTTGGTTACTGTTTTGATGGTGTATCCCAATCTGGCCCTCTCTTTTTCCTCCATATGTGGCTCAACATTCTCTCGACCTACCACATACTGAACTAGTTGGCCGTTCTGAACATTTTTCTCTATCAGATCCTTTAGGTAATAACACATCTCAAAATCGTATTCCCATGACTCTCTTGGTACCTCACAAAACTTGTCCTTGTCCCTCTTCCGGGTTTGATTCATTGAGCAGGGGATCATAGAATGGTTTATTCTCAATATCCTCCAATATTTTAGTCCGTCTGTGTTGAGGGGGTGTAGACTTTATTGATGCTTCTATTATTAGGAAGGGTGGTGACTGGCACACTGCGATCACATACGTTGTAGTTCTTTTCCCGAATTATCCGTCCTCCCACTGGTTATTATCACGAACAATGGTAACTCTGGTTTTCCCAATCCTTAGATTTATCGTGGCGGGAGTGTGGTTTGATGTTTTCCATAACCTCTTCTATCATAATAAACCCTTGACTGAAGAAAGGCTTATTCGTCTGCGAGAAGGATTGATCACTAGGTCCTTCATTGACTTCTTGACCTCCCTATATCCGGACTGTTGTGAAAAATCCCAAGGCTTGAGTGGAATTTAATTCTTCTACTAGAACCCGTCCTCAAGAAACCCCTTAACGTCTTGTTGAGGATTTCATTCAAACATTGATTCACACATTACGAGGGAAGCGGTGATCTTTCCCCTTCTTTAAGACCGAATTTTATGAAATGAAAGTATTCAATTTTCTTATAATTATTATTTTATTTAAGTAAATGGTTAAATTGATAAAAGGTTAAAGTTAAGGGTGATATGTGAAAATTTTTTGCAAAGTATGCAAGTTGTTATAAAATATTAGTTTGGTGGGGAATATTCTTTTTGTCGGGGAATATAAATGCGATGACACAATCATTAGTGGACCCCTAGCGGAAGTATTATTAGTGTAGTTAGAAAATAGCGAAATTATCATTTTATAAAAATAATGGCGAAAGTGTTCTGAGTTAAAGCTGTTGAACTACCGGTAGTAAAAAATGCGATGTCTGGCGTGGTTGCGTAGTAGCACGGTATTGATTATTGATGCTTACGTGAAGTCACTCGAGTTATACTCGATTATTGCTACGATAATTTTTGCATCATATCTCTCGTATTATTGATTCAATTATTGTCACAGTATCATCTGCATAATATGTTATATTATTAAATCAATAATTGAGGCGACAAAGTTATTCATATTATTATTTGCAATATTGACAATGATATCTAGAAGTTACATCGAGGAGAGGTTTGATAATCTAATTTGGCATGATAAGGAGAAATCCTTATCGAAAAAGCCCCTCTTTCACAGGGAGCGACTTTTTGGTTGTTAAATATTGTGAGTTATAATATTAATGATGAATAAGTTCGTGTTGATTAAAGATGAAATTGATAGTTCCATTGTGTTGGAATTATTAGTGTTAGTGGAAATCGACATTTATTTGATAATAATTGATGTCTGGAGGTTATATTGACCGATCGGGTAATAATGCTTAGGATAAATGAGCAATTAATTGCTATTAATTCACATCTTATAACTATGTGTTCACATGTGTGTACTATTGATTCACATGATTTACTATTAGGGGAGTTGGTGCAAGATTGATAATACTTGCATGACTAAATTAAAAATGGAGGTATAGATGAAGGTCTTATACTATAATTAATTTTTCACATGTTTAGAACTATTGAGTCACATGATTTACTATTGA
Organism: Panax ginseng; assembly: GCA_020205605.1. NCBI lineage: Eukaryota > Viridiplantae > Streptophyta > Magnoliopsida > Apiales > Araliaceae > Panax > Panax ginseng. The sequence continues at coordinate 110,537,377 of CM035139.1, forward strand.
TTCACATGATTTACTATTAGGGGAGGTGGTGCAAGTTTGATAATACTTGCGAGGACTAAATTAAAAATGAAAAAAAAGAGGAAGGTATTATCTTGTAATATTTTGAGCCCCAAAATGTGCAATTATTGAAACTATATTTTCCTATAAATAGAAGCTCATTCTTCCTTCATTTCTCACCAATTCACTAAGTCTATAAAGCAATTATTATAGAGAAATTATAGAGAGAGAAGAAGAAAGAAGTACGCTACCTCTTTATTCCGGTATCGGTTTTCTTTAAGGTAAAGGGGTATTATTCTTTTTTCGTATTCATGAAGAGTTATTTTCTTTCAATACTCGTAAGGGTTGTTATTCCATTCTTTATTATTATGTTGGAATAAACTTTATGTCATAACTCTATCGCATACATGGTGAAATTCTTACATTATTCCATTCTTTATTATTACATTGGAATAACTTTTATGCATGCGGATTCTATCGCATACATGGTGAAATTTACATTATTCCATTCTTTATTATACATTTTATATATATACATTATGCATGCATGGTGAATGACACATTATTCCATTCTTTATTATTACATTGGAATCTTTTATCATTCGATTCGCATGGTTCATTTATTCCATTCTTTTATTTACATTTGGAATATATTACATTGGAATGACTGGTTGAATTCTTTATTATTCTTTATTACATTGGAATAATATACATTACATTGGAATTACTTGGCATGCATGCATGGTGAATTCTTACATTATTCCATTCTTTATTATTACATTGGAATAACTTTATCTATGTGGATTACCACATGCATGCATGGTGAATGATCCTTCCGTATTCATTCCTTATTAAATTGTGGAAATGATGCATCTCGTGGGATTCTGGCATGGCGGGTGAAAATCCATTTGCGGTTTCATATATTCTATTATACTCGGTTGGTTAAAGTTTTGGCTTCTATACTCCATGAAATTAGTAGAATATCACGGATATTTGCGCTTCATCGATATCTTTTCATGGAAATATTCTTACGAGCATTCTTGAATTTTACTCCACAAAAGCGGTATCATGTTGACAATTTGAGCGTTATTGATTTACGGATAAATTAAATTATAAATCTTTAAAATTTATCCTTGAACTTGTTTTTATTGAATTATTATGTCATTGTCATCATCCTCGTACTTATATTGTGATGAAAGTCATCTTTGGCTTACGTGCGTAGATGGACTTGGTATGATTATGACCGAGGGATTATTCGGTATAATCATGGTAGTAATGTAACGAATGATGTGGTAAAAGTCCTCATTGGCTTTGTAGTTCATTGATGGGAGTTGTTGGTATGATTATGACCGAGGATTATTCGGTATAATCATGACCATTGATGATTACATGAATATCCTTGGGTAGTGAGTGCGGGGATGATTCGATTTGTTTTATTTATTAAATTTGAGTCTCGGTGATAAAGTTGATGAAAAACTTTTTAAATCATAGAAGATAGTAGATTTTATGCTCTACTTGACTCTTTTAATGGATTGCTTATTTCATTGCGATTGTTGATCTAAAACTTGTTGTCTATTATATTACTATCGGTTGTTATCTTTGTTGAAGGCTAAGGATAATTTATTTTGCATTATCTTAGTCATAATATTTCTTCTTGGGCTAGTTGAGCTCACCCTTTTCTTTCTTTGTTCTCTTGAGGAAATGAGAATATAGGTATTTGGGACGAGTCGGGGAGCGGGAGTGATGGTCGGATGGTTGTGTTTAGTAGTCCTCCTTATTACATAAAATAGTGTGATAATAAATAATAATGAGGACTCCATTGAGTGTGGATATTGTCTAGAAGACAATATTCTTATTAAAACTCTTAGATTATGTTTTGTAGTATTTTTTTACATTGTTGTATAATTAAGTTGTATTTGAATTTTGTACCATGTATTTGGCGACTCAAGATGGGTGATGTATACCTATTTTGGGGGGCGTCACGGTTAGTATCAAAGCTTAGGGATATGATCCTGGTGAGATGTGAGACAAAGAACTAGGAGGGAGGCGGGGAATTCCTTCGCTAGTATGACCTACCTAAGTTTATTTGGTATTTAATTGGTCGATAGGAGTATAGGGATAATATGTGATATGTCAATTAACCCTTGTTTTGTGGCGGTGTTTGAAAATGGCATCTGAAAATGTTGAGATAAGCAATGAAGCACATGAGGCCCGTTGAGTCACCAGCGATCGATACCGAGGATAATGTCTGACAGGGGAAGACAATAATCCTCGGGTAAAAACAACCTGCGATCGGATGATGAGCGATGGGATGTTAGGAGGCTTTATGCAATTCATGCGACATCGGTGAGAGAGACTCTGTTCAAAATCACGGTGGAAACAATGGCAACTCTCGATTTGGTCACCGCTAAGCGATTCGAGGGCTGGGACCATGGCAGGAGTTTTTGGAAAGCAGAACCACTTAAAGGCGAGCGTGGTTAAAGCGAGATCACCAAGATATTTGATGTCTTGGGATGCTCAGAAGAAAAAAAGGTTCCTTGCCACCTTTATGTTGCGTGAAGAAAGCGATTCTTGGTGGGAATCTATAAAAGCGTACCCGACTGGCCTTTTCAAGATGTCTTGGGAGAAGTTTCAAAGTTGTTCAGCGACAAGTACTTTCTGAAAGTATTCGTCACATGAAGGAGGTGGAGTTTATCAAGTTGGAGCAAAACAATATGGCCAGTGTGTCATGATCTGAGGCTAAATTTGCGGAGTTATCGGTTTGCATCCCATTTGGTCGATAATGAGGGGCGAATGGCGCGAATGTTTCTAAGAGGTTTGAAACCCGATATCGTCGATACCTCATTTCTCACAAACTTTGTTTATATTGGATGTTGTGAATAGGGCTCGATTATTGGGCGCGATAATGAGTCGGCCTGACCAAGGATAACGACCAACAACACGATAATAATAAATCCGGTGCAGCGACCATCGGAACAATGATAACCATCGTGGGAAATTATCATGCAAGAATGGTAACCACGCCGGTGGTAATCATAGCCAAGATAATAGAAGTGGAAATTTCAAGAAGAAGGTTCAACAATGATGGAAAGGCAATGACACCAACACAACCGTTTTCAAGGAAGGAAGCGACCACCAATTGTATATGCTTCAAATGTGGAGGGAGGACATATCGAGTCAAGCTGCGTGATGCGGTCAAAGCATGTTACAATTGTGGAAAAAAAGGTCACCTAGCCCGATTTTGTGCCGTGCACCAAAATCAAGTCAATTTGGGGCGGTGGCACCAAAAAGCGGATCTGGACAAAACAAAAGTCGGTGGTTTCGGGAAGAGCGTTTTTGTGACTTCTCAAAAGCGAGTAACGAGACGAAGTTAGCACGGGTTAGTTAATTATAAATTCTTGAAGTCTATACCTTATTGAATCTGGGTTCTACCCATTCTTTTATCTCTCTTGCTTGCGCTCAGCGTTTAAATTTGACCGGAGAAGTTAGACTTTGACTTATTGGTTGAAACTTCGTTAGGAGAAACCTTCGTTACCTCCTTTGTTTATAAATCTTGTTGATTCAAATCGACACTTTCACGTTACTGTCGATCTTATCTCTTTGAAAATACTTGCCTTTGATGTGATTTTAGGAATCGATTGGTTAACTACTCTCATCATTGCTTTTCGTAAGGTTGTTAGCTTTCATATTCTAACCAACTTTGTTATGCGAATTCAAACAACAAACCACTAAAGTCAATCTTTGTCATATCAAGCCATAAGTAAAGAGCCCGAGCCTTTATTTGGTGACTTCCAAGTGTGGAATACCGAAGCCAGGATTTTTACGTGGGGACGTCGTGAATAGCGATGGCAAGTTGATAGGTATCGATGTGACGTCTTATCAAGTCTTGGATGAGAGTCGCGATTTTGAATGATATTTCTATTGTTAATAAATTTCTGGCGTATTCTTGAAGACTTCTTAGCCTACCCTAGGCGTGAAATGAATTTTGTATTGACCCGAGTACAAAACCCATTTCTAAAACCCTTAAATATTTCTTCCCCAAAATGAGCGTATAATGCGCCAAAGGCGTTGGCTCGGTACATTGAAGATTACGACTATACCATTGATATCATCGTGGAAAAAAGCGAGCGTGGTGGTGATGGCGTTGAGTAGAAGATCGTATCGTTCTGAGTGCGATGTTGTTAACACAAAACCCATTTAAGTATAACTTACAAATGATGAAGATAGAGTTAAAGACTCTAAGGGACCCGCGTGAAGATAATGAATATCTGAGTAGAATCGACTTTAATCGATAAAGTTAAAGCGCGCTCAAACTACAACACGGAGGTGATGAATGTGAAGAAGAAGGTTCGAGAGGCGTTATTCTAGAAGCAAGAGTCGATGAAAGAGAAATCTCAACCCTCGATTTAATTGGCCCATTTGAAATCCTCGATCGAGTAGGGCTGTGGCTATAGACTCGTTTTACCTGCCAAGTATGTCGGCGTGTTCATAACATTTTTTCACGTATCGATGTTACGTAAATATGTGGATGACCCGAACCACATTATTGAATTAGAACTAGGCGAGATAGCGAGAAGATTTAGCGTATGAGGAGATCGTGTTAAAATCTTGGATAAGAAGGATCATATTCGACACTCGAAGGTTATACCTCAAGAGTTAGAATATGAAATGAAGTCGAAGTATCCTCACCTCTTGACATACCAGTCGCGTACGTAAATTTTGAGGCAAAATTTCATAAGGAGGGAGATTGTAAGACCCGAATTTTATGAAATGAAAGTATTCAATTTTCTTATAATTATTATTTTATTTAGTAAATGGTTAAATTGATAAAGGTTAAAGTTAAAGGGTGATATGTGAATTTTTTTTGCAAAGTAAGCAAGTTGTTATAAAATATTCGTTTGGTGGGGAATATTTTTTTTATCGGGGAATATTAAATGCGATGGCACAATCATTAGTGGACCCCACAATGGAAGTATTATCGTAGTTAGAAAATAGCGAGAATTATCTTTTTATAAAAATAACGGCGAAAGTATTCTGAATTAAAAGCTGTTGAACTACCGGTAGTAAAAAAATGCGATGTCTGGTGTGGTTGCGTAGTAGCAGCACGGTATTGATTATTGATGCTTACGTAAGAAGTCACTCGGTTATACTCAATTATTGCTCTGATAATTCTTTGCATCATATCTCTCGTATTATTGATTCAATTATTGTCACGATATCATCTGTATAATATGTTATATTATTAAATCAATAATTGAGGCGACAAAGTTATTCATATTATTATTTGCAATATTGATGATATGTCTAGAAGTTACATCGAGGAGAGGTTAGATAATCTAATTAATTGCGCGCTTGATAAGGAGAAATCCTTATCGGAAGCCCCCTCTTTCAGGAGCGACACTGGTTGTTAAATATTGTGAGTTATAATATTAATGATGAATAAGTTCGTGTTGATTAAAGATGAAATTGATAGTTCCATTGTGTTGGAATTATTAGTGTTAGTGGAAATCGACATTTATTTGATAATAATTGATGTCTGGAGGTTATATTGACCGATCGGGTAATTCTTAGGATAAATGAGCAATTAATTGCTATTAATTCACATCTTTATAACTATGTGTTCACATGTGTGTACTATTGATTCACATGATTTACTATTAGGGGAGTTGGTGCAAGATTGATAATACTTGCATGACTAAATTAAAAATGGAGGTATAGATGAAGGTCTTTATCTTATAATTAATTTTTCACATGTTTAGAACTATTGAGTCACATGATTTACTATTGATTCACATGATTTACTATTAGGGGAGGTGGTGCAAGTTTGATAATACTTGCGGGACTAAATTAAAAATGAAGAAAAAGAGGAAGGTATTATCTTTGTAATATTTTGAGCCCCAAAATGTGCAATTATTGAAACTATATTTTCTATAAATAGAAGCTCATTCTTCCTTCATTTCTCACCAATTCACTAAGTCTATACAAAGCAATTATTATAGAGAGAAATTATAGAGAGAGAAAGAAGAAGAAGAAAGTACGCTACCTCTTTATTCGAGTATCGAGTTTTCTTCTTAAGGTAAGGGGTATTATTTCTTTCGTATTCATGAAGAGAGTTATTTTCTTTCAATACTCGTAAGGTTGTTATTCCATTCTTTATTATTACATTGGAATAACTTTATCTTTCTTGATCTATCGCATGCATGGTGAATTCTTACATTATTCCATTCTTTATTATTACATTGGAATAACTTATTTGTCTTGGATCTATCGCATGCAGGTGAATTCTACATTATTCCATTCTTTATTATTACATTTGGAATACACATATATGGATCGCATGCATGGTGAATTTCTTACATTATTCCATTCTTTATTATTACATTGGAATAACACATATGGACATGACTATCGCATGCATGGTGAATTCTTACATTATTCCATTTTTATTATTACATTTATTAACATTTTTATACATTATGGAACTGCATGCATGTGAAATTTATTATTCCATTCTTTATTATTACATTGGAATAACACATGTCTGTATATGGATTCTGCATGCATGGTGAATGATCCTTCGTATTCATTCCTTATTAAATTGTGGAAATGATGCATCTCGTGGATTCTGCATGGCGGGTGAAAATCCATTTCTTAGTTTCATATATTCTATTATACTCGATTTGGTTAAAGTTTTGGCTTCTATACTCCATGAAATTAGTAGAATATCCTGGATATTTGCGCTTCATCGATATCTTTTCATGGAAATATTCTTACGAGCATTCTTGAATTTTACTCCACAAAGCGATATCATGTTGACAATTTGGGCGTTATTGATTTACGGATAAATTAAATTATAAATCTTTAAAATTTATCCTTGAACTTGTTTTATTGAATTATTATGTCATTGTCATCATCCTCATGCTTATATTGTGATGAAAGTCATCTTTGGCTTACGTGCATAGATGGACTTGGTATGATTATGACCGAGGATTATTCGGTATAATCATGGTAGTAATGTAACGAATGATGTGGTGAAAGTCCTCATTGGCTGTAGTTCATTGATGGGCGATTGTTTGGTATGATTATGACCGGGGATTATTCGGTATAATCATGACCATTGATGATTACATGAATATCCTTGTGCGTGATGCGAGGATGATTTGATTTTATTTATTAATTTGAGTCTCGGTGATAAAGTTGATGAAAAAACTTTTAAATCATAGAAGATAGTAGATTTTATGCTCTACTTGACTCTTTAATGGATTGCTTATTCATTGCGGTTGTTGATCTAAAACTTGTTGTCTATTATATTCTATCGGTTGTTATCTTTGTTGAAGGCTAAGGATAATTTATTACGCATTATCTTAGTCATAATATTTCTTCTTGGGCTAGTTGAGCTCACCCTTTTCTTTCTTTGTTCTCTTGAGGAAATGAGAATATATAAATTTGGGACGAGTCGGGGAATGGAGTGATGGTCGGATGAGTTGTTTTAGTAGTCCTCTTTATTACATAAAATAGTGTGATAATAAATGTAATGAGGACTCCATTGAGTGTGGATATTGTCTAGATGACAATATTCTTATTTAAAACTCTCGATTATGTTTTGTCGTATTTTACATTTGTTGTATAATTAAGTTTTGTATTTGAATTTTGTACCATGTATTTGGCGACTCAAGATGGGTGATGTATACCTATTTTGGGACTCTAATTGACTACCTACCTGTGACTGGCTAAGGTTCGACTATTAATTCTTGATCATCACATGGATATCTACTATTTCTTTTTAGCCTCCACATCCTGATCAAGTTTAATAACTTAATTAGTACTCCCCAATAAAAATATTTGTTATAACAAGATATTATACTCAATATTTATTCTTTAAATGAATCTCCTTGATTCATCACTTAAAACTTCTACGTGAGTTCAACTCTTGATTTTAGGATGTTATTCTTAAATATTGTCACAAAATAAGAGTTAATTAATGAAATTGACATGACACAAGTATCCTTATATTTGATCGACCCGATTATATAACAATTAATCTTAGGTAGGACATACTAGAGAAGGTTTTTGCGTCTCTCCTCACTGAGATTTCTAACCTCGGATCTCATGAGAGATCATATCCTAAAGCTACGATACCAATTGTGGCGCCCCAAAAATATGTCCACACAACTGATTACGAGTGCCCGAATACATGGTACTCAATTCAAATACAAAATTCATTTATACAACTATTAATTATAAGTATAAAATCGACAAAATATCTGTTATGAGTTTTATTACAAATATTATCTAAGTAGGCGATATACAAAATCAAATAAAATCCTCATTACAATTATTGTCACTTTATTTTACAAAATAGTGAGGATTACTAAAATAACCATCTTGGACCATTACTCCCACTCGAGCTAGTCCCATCTATATTCTAGCCTCACAGAGAAGAATAATGGAACCAAAAAGGAAAAGGTGAGCTCAATTAGCCCGATAAAGAATATTATGACTAAGATAATGTAGAATAAATTATCCTTATTCCTCAATGAGGAAAAATAGAAAAAATATAATAGGCAACAAGTTTTAGATCAACAAACTATGACAAAAATAATAATCCATTAGAAGAGTCAAGTAAAGTATGATGTCTACTATCTTACATGATTTAAAGTCCATCATCGATATTTTATCCTATAACACCAATCGATAAATATTTCAAATCAATGAATTATCCATGCTTTACGAGCCGATGATATTTGTTTGTATCACTAGTGCTCATGATCATGCCAAATAAGCGTCCATCTATGCACTATGGACCGAAGAGGAACTTTCACCACATTATTTGTCTATAGTATTACGAATCATGTGATTATACGATGCCTGATTCACTGGTCATAATCATACCAATCAATAGTCCATCTATGCCTTTATGGGCCGAAGATGACTTTCACCACAATATAAGCATGAGGATGATGATAATGATATAATAAATCAATCGAGTGAGATCAAGGATAAATATTAGAGATTTGTAATTCAATTTATCGAGTACAAGAATGTCCAAATTATCAACATGATAATTAAATGTAGAGTAAAATTCAAGAATGATATTCATGTATCAAAAATAATTGGGATGAAAAGAAACCAATTTTTGTGTGAATAGTACCCCCGTGAATAGTACCATGAGTGAATAGTTCCCCATAAATAGTACCACTGAGTGAATAGAATCCAAGTGAATGGTACCTGGTGAATAGTACTGAGAATAGTACCCCGAATAAAAATATTGAAATTTAATAAGAAAATTTAGACCGATATTCAATGAAGCGATACTAGAAAAAAGCGCCAAAACTCGAGGATATTCTACTAATTTCGGGTATTATAGAAGCAATGCTTACCATAGTAAGTTTAGATTTAGGAATATGAAAGAAATAATATATAAAAGCGCAAATAGATTTTCACCCGTTATGTGTGGTAATCCTCGTTGATAGATCTTTTCTATAAATAAAGAATGAGTCTGAAGGGTTATTCACCATGCATGCGGTAATCACGTGAGAGAGGTTATTCCAGTTAAAGAAAGAATCTGAAGGGTTATTCAGCACGCGTGTAGTGTCAGCGTAAACGAGTTATTCCATGATTAATAAAGATTGAATCTGAAGGGTTATTCACCATGCATGCGATAATCCACGTGAGATAGGTTTACTCATGATTAATAAAGAATGAATATAAAAAATAATATTCCTTACCTTAGCGATAGATTGGATCTTTTGCCCAATAGTGTAGTGGCAAAATACTTTTCTTCTTTCTCTCTTATTCTCTATAGTTTCTCTCTATATAGTTTTAGTGAATTCTAAGATAAAATAAAGAAATGAGCTTATATTTATAGGAGAATGGACTAAATAATAAATGATTCTGAGACGGTCCAGTTGATTTACTATTAAAGCGGATGGTCCATATTGATTTACTATTAAAAGCTCGACTAGCGATCCCATATTGATTTACTATTAAAACCTCAATGGCGGTCCATATTGATTTACTATTAAAACCTCAATCATATTGATGATGCGAAAATTATCACATCTCCCCATGGAATAATAAGCCAACCTTACAACAAGCGCCTCATGACAAACCCCTCTATTTATATCAAAATTGAATAAATATTTACACAAATCGCTTATCTTCAATAAACACATCTTTAATCTTTCAACAATTATTCATCATTAATATTATAACTCCACAATATTGACAGCCGGATCGTTCCCAAGAAAGAGTGGGATTCACGATAAAGGATTTCTTCTTATTGGGCACAATTAAATAAACTAACCTTTTCCTCGTGAACTTTCTAGACATTGTCGATAATTCAAATAATAAATGCGAATAGATGTGTTCGTCTCAATTATTGATTTAATAATATAAAATATTATACGAGATGATCTTTGTGATAATAATTGAATTAATAATATGAGATCTTATCACATAACTATTAAAAGCAATTATTAGATATGGCTGAGTAACTATACGTAAGCATCGATAATTAGAATCTTTGTCTCAATCTAGTGTACTATTATTACAACAATGGCGTATCTTGTTCTTTTATCACCGGTATTTCAGCAGTTAATGGTAAAAGCTTTTCTTTATTATTTTTATAAAAGGTTATCTCTGTCGCTTTCTATATGTCAAGCGGTCATTTAGTTGTAGGGTCCACTAATGATTGTCTTCGTCGATGCGGATATTTCTCGAAAAAAGAATATTCTGAACTAAGCGAATATTTTATGACAACTTACTTACTTTGCAAAATTTGCACATATCACCCAAAACTATAGCATTATATCAAATCGACACCTTATTATTCAAAATATTATTTAGATAAAATTAAATCTTTATTCATAAAAAGTTGGGGTCTTATAAATCTGATTTGACTTTTGAAGTCAAGCGACGATATATTAAATTTCAAATTGAAGTGAATGTATTTAATTTTAGTTGATACAATTATTATAATTGTATATTATATAACAAAATAATAGATCAAAATTTATTTTATTTTAAATTTTTATGAGTTATACCAATTTTAAGTTTAATAATCCGATTTTGAAAGTTAGAGAAATTATGTCCACTTGTTTTGACTTTTGTTCACCCTACTAATTACTTGTTATTGCATAAATTTGCACTTATTTATTATTAAAGCGTTTACTTTCATTTTTAATACATAATTTTAGTCTACTTAATTTATGTTTAAATAAAATTATACTTGATAATTATATTACATATTACTCTCTTTTTAAAATTAAAGATACATTTTCTTTATCCCATTCCAAAATTAAATATATATTTTATTTTAAGATTATAAAATGATATGATGTTTTAATTTGACATTACTTTTCATTATCATTTTTCAATATTATACCACCACAATAGAATTTCTAGTTAATACTAATGTTGTATTTGAGAATATAAAATTATTTTTAAAAGTCAATTTATAAATATATATCTAATTTTGGAACATATGATATATTCTTTATTTTTTAAAATAAATGATGATATAAACAAATAATTTTTCTTATACTACTTTTATTTAAACCAATTTTTTATAATTCATTCTCTTTTCCTTTCCACATAATTTAATGGTATGTTTAAGCCTTGAACCCACAATTTATTTATGCAATAAATTTCCTTTATTTTATTACTATATGTCATGACTAATTTGACTTTTTTCACCTTAATAATTACTCCTCAATTTACATTAAATTATTATACGTGACTTTTTTTTTCCATTTCTTATACATATAATTTCACTCTATTTTCTTCATCTTTTAGTCTTTATTTCTTAAATAAATGATAATTGTATTGAAATAATATTTTTATGATACTAGTTGCTTCCCTTTTTTCTTGTCTAGTGTTGCTTGATTACATTTTTATTCTTTTCCTTGTATGTCTACATGTTTCTGAATTAGCATTATTGTTGAAATACCCGGTGATAAAAAATCTTTATGTCTGTGGTTGCATAGTAGCACATGGTATTGTACAATATCTTTGATTATTGATACTTACGTGAGAAGTCACTCAGTTTTGTTCAATTATTACCACAATAATTGCTGCATAGTATCTCACGTTATTCATTCAATTATTGTCATAATATTTTATATTATTAAATAAATAATTGAGATGATAAAGTTTTTTATATTATTATTTGCATTATTGGCGATGTCTAGAAAGTTACATCGAGGAAAATAGTTTGGTCACCTAATTCTTGTGATAGGGAGAAATCCTTATCGGAAGCCCCATCTTTCTAGGAATGATCTGGTTGTTAATATTGTGAGTTATAATATTAATGATGAATATTATTAAAATGTGTTTAAAGTGAAGCCAGTGAGTTGAGATAATTAGAGAATTTTTATGAGTATTTGTTGTCGTTTGGCGTATTACTTGGATCCCCCATACCCATTTTTCAAAATAGTTGGGAGAAGTTATCTAGGTTTTGTTATATATATATATATAGAAATGGAGAGTATGATTGAAAATTGATTTATTATAGAATAATTTTATTTATTTAATTAATAGATAAAAAATTATATTATATATTATTATTTATGTATTTACTAAGATGAATATCATTATATAACCTAGGAATGTGAATGTAAGTAGTATTTGACTTCCATGAAAGAATTAAAGTGTTTGAATTTCCAAGGCGAAAATAAAGTTTCAAGAAATTTTTGAAAAACAACATTCACTAATTTTTACAAGAATTATTTTGAACTTAGAAATACGTAACAAAGAGAATATCAAGTTAAGATGGATTATGTAATTATAATTGATGTGACAAACGGTTTTTCACTGCGGACTAAATTTGAAACGTTAAAGTAAAGCATTAATAAATTACCTGATGATATTGTATGATACATATGTATTATGCGAGGTAATGAATCTGAGTATGATCGGTATTATACAAGTATGTATGAATGATGGTATATCATATATGATGAATAAGTATCTTTGAGTTAGTATCTGAGAATAATCGTAGATTATCGTTATAAGGCTAAGCGAATGTATTGGACTTGTAAGATTTGTTAGGAATTATGGAAGCCCGAGTGTGGGAATGGATAAGTCGATGTAAATTAATGAACAAGCCCAATGTTGGTTTAAATGAAGCCCAAAGCATAAGTTAAGTTAATTAAATTTAAAATAGGATCGAAGTGATCGATCCAATAGGTAGAGAATGGCCTATGGGGCAACCCATTGTGGGCCCCATGGATCACATAGCACATCTTGGTGACCAAGAGTAAAGTGGTTTTACTTGGTGACCGAGAGATGAATAATGAGAAGGTGGTTTAAGGAGGTGGATTATGAGGTGAAAGGGATTAAAGACCATTAAACCTCACCTTGGATTTTCTATAAATAGAAGACTTGTTAGATCATTATTTACTTGTTAAATTTCATCCGAACAACTTAAGTCTTTATTTGTTAGAAAGAAAAGCTAGAAAAGCTAGAACTTGATAATCGAATAGAAAAGAAGAAGAACAAGTGATCTTGAGGGTAAGAATCAATATCATTAATCTTCCATCTCTTGATTGTGGTTTGATAGAGAAGTATTGATTAGTGGAGTATGTATGCTAAAGAAGTGATGAGAATGACTAATCGAAAGGACTTAAGCCTTAATAAGCTATGAATAAGTAATTTATACTTTTATAAAGGTATAAACTCATGTGAAGAACAAGTAAGAACTTATCATGTATATGATATAATGAAATATATCGGTTAAGATGCTAGTATGATGGAATGAATCATTTGAAATGATGAAAAAATCTTAAATGCTTGAAGTTATGGAAATTTTTACAGATTAGGCGATAATTAGCCGAAATCATGAAATTCTCGGAATGGAAGTTAAATTTTGAAATTGAACTTCGAGAGCGTTGGTTTAAATGGGGATGAGTCTTATTTGGCATTCTGGACTTGCGTGCTTCAAAAATGGCCGAATTCCGACTTAGAACAAAAGCGAGTGTTGAGCGTTCACGAAACGTTTTTCGTTTTTTTATTAAAAATGAACTTAAAAGGTGAATTTCGGGTTAGCGAATTGAAAATGTAAAATTCTTGCATGAACACTTAGAAGCATATGATTTGTGAGCTAATGGCTTTTGAACAATCCAATTGAATAAAATGATCAAATTATGAATCAGGAAGTTCGTTGTGTAAAGAATGCATCAAACTATACGGTGCCTTGAAGCTGCTTACTTGTGTATGTGGCTAAATAAGTGGTATTTGCGATGCGATAAAGTCCGCATGAACTCTTTGGAGTTTTTACTTACAACGCGGCTTTTAACTAAAGTTAGTCTTGCTTGATTGAAGGACGGTGAAAGCCATTGGAGAGTGGCGGCAATATGTGGGTCTTATGTATGAGAGTTGTGCATACTGGCGCGATACTAGAATGAAGATATTAAGGCAACATAAAGCAAGAAAGAAAGTAAATATATTGGGTTAAATTAAATTTTCTTAATTAACTTAATGTAACATTATTTTAAGAGCGTTGTTAAACCTTAAATGTCTATTAAAGGTTAAAGATAATTTACTCGTGATGAAGGCGTGGAAATATTTATAAAACAAAGCGACAAGTCGGAACCCGATGATAAACAATCTAATAAACAATTAAATTGAGAAGAAGGATTAAAATCGTTTGGAACCATACATATTTGTTCTAAAGCCTAATGGTATATGTGGTTAATTTTGTAATTTAATTTTAATATTTATTTGGATTGAATAAATATTTTTTCGATGAATTAATTATTAGATTAAATAATTAATTGATGAAGTTGTGATAGATTAATTTAATTATATGTGTTATATTTATTAAATTAATGTGGAGAATTTTATTATTATTGAAGTATGTGATTATGTGAGCTTATTGAATTAAAAGAAATATTTAATAAGCCTATGTTATTTTAATTAATTTAATTATTAATTAGAGATTTAATAATTTGATATTATTATTAAAAGAGAATTTAATTATGTGACTATGTGAATTAATGAGAAATTATTATATTTTATTTAAAGTAAATTAAATAAGATATTGATTTATTTTATATGGATGTGACATTATTTAAACTATATGATAAGTTTTATTAAATTAAATGGTTTTTGAAACCTTTCTAACTAGCCAAACATGGCCTTAAGGGAGTTGAGAGGCGTTACCCATGGTGGGTGAGTGGCCTGACCACAATCGTCGTCGATTTTCTTTTTTTATTATATATCTTCTTCTTTTTTTTTCTTCATTATTTTTTCTAAGTCTCTAAAATATAAGAGAGAGAGAGAGAGAGTTTGAGAGAAAGTTTGAGAGTTGAGAGTGATTGTTTGATTGAATTGAGGAGAATTTCATCTCTTTAATTATAATCTCGCTTTGGGTAATCTCTTGACCCAATTATTATTTTCGTCTTTTAAGTTTTCATGAATATGGCTTTAATTTTTTATAATAAGTCTCTGTATTTGAAAAATTAACAATTTATGAGAATATATGTAATAATTGAGTTGTATGGCATATTTATATATATATATATGGGTTTCCATATCTTGATTTCATGAAATTATATGATGATAAAAGATTCAAAAGAGTATGTTGATATATATATATGGCCTTATCGTGATTTTATATGTCAAATATAAATTATTTTGCAAAATTCACACATTGATATGATTATGCATGTTAAAATGAACAAAATGAAACTTGAATGGTTGGATTTGGCTTTATAACGAATCAAGTAGCATTAAAATCCAGAATTTTTGTTCAAGAACTTCAAGAACATCAAAACGAGTCAATTTGCATGCTTTAATTACGTGATTATGTGTTTTAATGGGTTAAAATCACTCCATAGATGTTAAGTAATGATTATATATGAATTATAACATGTGGGTATGTTTAATTTGGTGAAATTAGTGTTAAGAAGTGTTTATTTATTTGAATTCTGTGTTCTTCATGATGACTGAAATTGAATGCTGGAGGGTTTGGCATGGCTGGCTGACTTCAACTCGAGTTCATTTCATCATGTGCCTTGCATATTCATATACATGTTGTGCATGCGCCAGCTGTAGCATATGCATGACGCATGCCAATGAACATGTATAAAAAGTGGCGTATGGCTGGCCACTTAGCGAATAATCGAGAAATGAGTTTTAAAAAAGTGTACAAGTATGGAAATGTGATAGTAACTTAGTCTAATGATTATAAAGACTTGTTAGACCTATAATGAGATGTTAAAATAAATTCTTAACATGTCCATAACACAATTACGTGTGGATTGAATGATCGAATGCATAATTAGTTTATTTTTTAAGTGAAGTCTTAATTTTACACTAAGTGTAATAATTGACTAAAGTATAGTCATGAATTGAGTTAAACAAAGAGTAAAGTTATGATGTTTAATACGTTATTATTATTTGGTATTGTGAGCGTAATTGATATGTAGGATTTAATTCAAAAAGCGAGTTTGTTTAAGTGTAATCTACACACGAGGCAAGTTTCTAAACCTTATCTTGTTACATTGAGCAAGTTTTCTAACTCTACATTTACGTTGAGCAAGTTTCTTACCCTAAACTTTTCGTTGAGCAAGTTTCCTAACCCTACTTGTTATCGTTATATAAGTTGATTAATTCATCTTTCGATATTGAGCAAGTTCTCATTATTATTGATCAAGCTTTGTCTTATATATTAAAGTTTATTAATCTTCAAGCATGATGTTGTTATCTGATAATTATTCTATTGTATACCTTTTGAGATGTTATTCAAGTTAAATATTCATTTCTTTGTTAAACCTTGTTAGACTAGCGAACCCTTATTGATTCGACTAGTCCATAGTTGATAAGCGTTCTAAATTTGAGAACCCTTGATGAATTATCAAACCAAACTTCCTTTAGTGCGGACTCGAATGTCAAAGCTGAGATGAACAACCACTGTATAGGGGATTATTTACGCTTTAGCGTTAAGATATTATGCTGCGATATGGTACTAAGAAATTTGATCCCCTAAGTCGACGAGAAGAAGAGTCCATAGTCTTATGGTATTAAAGGTTTCAAGTAAAACACTTGACAACCTAGGACATAGTTCGAGTCTTATGACCCTCGAATTTCTTTTGATTCTTGTTATTCATTCTTGATTCAAAAGTTGAGCTTTATATCGAAGTTATTATTTCTCTCGCATGTTATTATTCATTTGTTTATATTGTTATACTTGTGGGCAATCGTGCTCACTCTTGCGTAATAATAACATTGCGATTAAAACGAAAAAAAGCGACGAACCTTCCACTTAGTAAGGGCAAGGGCAAGCTTAGCAAGTAATGAAAGGCTATTTTATTTATGTGGTTATGTAATGATAATTAGAATTGATGTTACTTAAGACTTATTTGTTTATGTTTTTTTCCATACGAGATGTTTTAAGGTTAGAGTAACACAGGATTTATTTATTATTGAGTTGATGTAACCCCATAAGGGAGAGATTTTTATTATTATTTCTATCTATTGCATGGTTTGCATTTATTTATGGGTAGATAGATAGATGATGTTTTATGAGTGAACACCAAATCTGTGGAAATGGAAATACGGATTTTTGGGGGTGTCCTGAGTTAGTATCAAAGTTGTAAGGTTATGAACCTTAGGTGGGGAACAACCTTAGGTAGTAGCCTTGTAGGAGATCGAGAACATAGTAGTGGTAAACTCTTATCGAGTTCTAAGAAATGAATTTCTAAATTCATTGAAGATAATAAAAGACTTTATGTGCTTATATGTGTTAATCTATGTGTTAGCTATACGGATTAGTAACTAAAACTTAAAATTTTGTTGTCGGGATGTCGGATGTTGGAGGAGCTAGTCGAGTTGGGGGGAGGAGGAACCCGATTACCTATAGAGGAGGAGCCAGAGAGAGACATTCATGTAAATCGAGAGGAACAACTTATCTGAGAGAGAGCCATCTCCGTTGATCCATTATTCTTTGGTCGGGAGCATGGTAGGAGCAGAGATCGGAGGAGGATCTGAGGAGAAGAAGAAGAAGAAGAAGAGGAGTTCCCCCAGAACTCCATTGATCTTGAGATGTATGATGCACTCTATGATCGTAGCGTAGAGTTGCGGGATCTTATTAGGGATCTGTTGTTGAAGCGGCGGTTAGTCGTGATTACTATTGAAGCGGAAGGATAGAGATTGTGACTCTTCACACACGTTTGGGAAGCGTGGAGTGGGATCTGGTTCACGAGAAGGTCGGAATGAGGATAAGTCATGAGATATAGAAGTTAAAGAAGGATCTGAAAGAGAGCTCGAGAGAGGCTTGCCATATAGAGGAGGAGAAATTTGAGTGCGAGAGTCGTCGTCGTCTTGATCGTCTGAGAAGATGATCGTCGTGCGAAGAAGGCTAAACTTGAGGAGGCGTACTCTACACTACAAAATCTGATGGATGCGGTCCAAGATCGAGTTAGGAAGTATCAATCCGGTTTGAGGATCTACCATCATATATGCTAGATCGCGAGCGATGTCTCGCATCATCATGGAGGAGGAGCGTAGCAAAAGGCTATCGGGCGTATAATGAGACGGTGATAGTATTAGTTTAAATATGTGAAAACTATTTGATAGTTAATGATGTAAATTCGATATGTTTATAAATAAAGGAATATTGTGATGTTTTAAATCACTGTAGATTCTTTATCTCGGGATAGTTGATGTAAATAGCGGTGATCTTTATCTTATGATGTAAAGACTTTTGAATTAAATGAAATGTCAAAGTTTATTTGAAGTAATGTGTTAAGTGAGTTATGATTAAATGTTTAGTTAAGTCTTAAATGTTTTAGAGATTGAGTAAAGATCTAATAAGCATATATTCTTAATGAAATATATGCGCCTAGAAGAAAAAAAAATCGTCAGCCAAGCCGGGAAGGTCAACAAACAATAATAACAACGGCCATGATACTAACTCAGATTCGACAATTGGTAAACCTTTAAATTTGGAGCACTTAATAATCAACCCCAAGCTCCACCAAATACTTCGTTTAAGGACTTCAAAGGCGGTGGGACGCTTGAGTTTAAGGGTTCCATAAACCCGATTGAAGCTCGGACGTGGGTAATGGAGATGGAGAAGGTGTTCGATGTTGCTAGGGTAAAGGAAGATCGAGGAAGGCTGCTTATACAGCGTTTATCTTTGAAGTCGAAAAAGCCCGACTATTGGTGGCGAGGCGAGAACAAAGTGAGAGGAGGTGAAGGTGTAATATCTGGGAAAGATTCAAAAGAGATGTTCTTGAGATGTATTTTCGACTAGTTCACAAAATCGGATGGAAGTTCGGTTTCTAGAGTTAAAGCAAGGGAAATATGTCGATGGTGATTATGCGGCAAGGTTTAATGAGTTGGCTAGGTTAGCCACATACCAAGTGCATCTTGATGAGAGAGGAAGGCAAGGCGATTTGGCGGGGAATTTGAAGCCACTGGTTGTATAGCAAAGTGTCGATGTTCAATTGAACACTTTTCTTTGGAGTGTTAGAAGGCCATACTTCTTTGAGGGTGGAAGTGATGCGATGTGAAGTATAATCGGGAAGAGAAGAAGAAGAAGAGAGAGAGAAGGAAGGTAATAACAAAAGGGTGGTGGGAGTAGCTTAGCAGGGGTAATCACGATCGAGAAGAAGAAGTGGTGCGAAAATTCGTGGTTGGAAGTCAGGGGGGAGGCGGAAGAAGAAGATTGAGCCGTGCCCAACTGCGGAAAAATGCATTTGGGAGTTTTATAAAGGGAAGCGAGTGTGCTACAATTGTGGTCGGGAAGGCCACATAGCACCAAGCTATCAGAACGAAAAAGAAGGGTGCATGCTTCACATGTGGATCAAAGGACCATCTTGCAAGAGATTGTCTAGAAGGGATCGGGAGGGGCGAGTTCGGGAGAGAAATAGAGGAAATCTTGGTGGAAGCACTCTAACCATTGCGGGGACCAACATGACAACCAATAGACCAATTGCCGAGCGTTCAACATGGCGGTGCGGGGATGCAGATGCGGTCTCGCGATGTGGTGTCGGTATCATTCCGATCAATAAAGTTAATGCTTATGTGTTATTTGATTGGGTGCTACTTGTTCATTTATATCAGATGACTTTGCTAAGAACTTAGAATTGTTTAAGGGCGAGTTAGAATACCCCATGAACATAGAAATTGCGAATAGAGAAATTATCACTATTAAGTATGTGCACAAGAAGCTGTAGAGTAGATATAAGGGTAATATAATATCATGAGCGTAGATCTTATCCTATTCGACTTGGAGAATTTGATGTTATTTTGGGTATGGATTGGTTTATCAATTATGGGGCGATAATTATTTGCCGGAAGAAGCGTATTAACCTTATGACTCCGTCGAAAGGTTGTGTTTTTATGGTAGCAAATCGCCTGAACAAGCGAGTTGTCGCAGCGATGATGATGCGAGCGGAAGATTAAAAAAAGGTTGTGTAGGATATCTAGCTTACATAGTCGATAGTCGTAAAAGAATCGAAAATTGATGAGATTCGGTAGTGAGAGATTTTTTGAGGCGTATTTTTCGGATGATTTGCGGGGACTTCCTCGAGATAAGCGGTTGAATTTGTGATCGATTTGGCTCGAGAGCGGCCCCAATATCGAAGGCACACCGTCTCTAGAATGGCAGCCGGTAGAGAAAAAAATTGATGGTCAACTACAAAATTCTTGGACAAAAAAAGTATATTCAACAAAGCGTATCAAGTGGGGGGCGCCGATTTTATTTGTGAAGAAGAAGGATGGAACAATGCGACTCTGCATAGACTCTGAAGAAGCTGAATAAGGTCACGATTAAGAATAGGTATCCATTCTGCATGAATCGGCGACTTATTCGATCGGTTAAAGGGAGCAAAATATTTTCAAAGATAGATTTGAGAAGTGGTTATCATCATTTGAAGGTGAGACGGAGGATGTCTAGAAGAAGGCGGCGTTTAGAACACGATACGGTCACTCTGAATTTTGGTAATGTCATTTGGTCTAACGAATGCTCCTGCTGACATTTATGGGCTTAATGAATGGAGTGTTCAAGCCCGTTTTGGACAAATTAAGTAGTGGTATTTATAGATGACATTTTGGTATATTCAAAAACCAAGGAAGAACACGAAGAGCATTTGAGGTTGACATTAGAGACATTGAGAAGAGAGAAGTTGTATGCTAAGTTTTGAAATGTGAATTACGGATTGAAAGAGTACAATTTCTTGGACATGTGATTGATAGAGAGGCGAATTTTGGTGGATCCTCAAAGTCGAAAATTTGTGATTAATTGGGATCGGTAGAAAGGCGCCGTCGAAGTAAGAAGTTTTCTTGGATTGGCGGGTTATTACAGAGAAGATTCATTGAGGATTTTTCCAAGATCGCAACTCATTGTGAATTTGACTAGGAAATCGGTGAAATTTGTTTGGACGGAGAAGTGTGAGAGAAAGCTTTCAAGAATTAAAGAAGAGGTTGAGTTGACACATTTTGTGTTATCTCTTAGGATGACACGGGAAATTTTTGTGGTATATAGTGATGCATCGCATAAAGGACTTGGTTGTGTGCTTATGCGAGAGAATGGAGAGTCATTGCGCGTCGTCGTCACGACATTGAAAAAAGATTATGAGAAGGGTATCAGACCCATGACTTGGAGTTAGGCTGCGATGGTTTTGCTTTGAAAATTTGGAGGCACTATCTCTATGGGGAGAAGTGTGAAATATATCTGAGACCACAAAAGTCTGAAATATATTTTTACAAAAAAAAAGACTTGAAATCGTCGAAAGAAGGTGGTTGGAGTTAATTAAGGACTACGATTGTGAGATTCTATACCATCGGGTAAAAGCAAATGTGGTGGTAGGCGCCCTAAGTAGAAAAGGTCGGGAGAAATTGATGATGTTGGCCCGCTCGGGAGGAGCTAATTTTAGCAATGGAAAAGCTGGAATTGGAAGTGAAGTATCTATGGAAATTGATGAGAAGTTATTTTCGGATCTGGTGGTACAACCTTCTTGGATAAAGTTAAGGAGGCTCGACTTGGGGACGAAGAATGTGAGAAAGTGAAGAAGAAGATATCTGAAGGGGTGAGCTGAGATTCAAAATAGCGGTGAGGACTACTAAGATTTGAGAAGCGAATTTTGGGTACCTTGATGCGAGAGATTAAGGAAGAAATTTTGAGCGAGGCTCACAACTCAAGATATTCGATTCACACTGGTAGCACCAAGATGTACCAAGATCTTGACAACACTTTTGGTGGCCAAATTTAAAAGCGAGAGGTTGCGAGAATGTGTTGCCAAATGCGACATGTCGAGAAAGTGAAAGCGAGAACATCGAGCCAAAGTGGGTTACTCTACAACCTTTAGAGATTCCAGAATGGAAATGGGAACATATTACGATGGATTTTCGTGGTTGGCCTCTGAAATGACTCGGAAAGGCTCTGACCGTGAGATATGGGTTATTGTTGGCCAGATTAATGAAATCCGCACACTTCCTTTCGATCAAAATCAGATTCAACCTAGATCGGTTAGCGAGGTTATATGTGAAAGAGATTGTTTCAAGCGCGGAGTTCGGTGTCAATTGTTTTTACGATAGAGATCCGTTTTTCGTCGAACTTACGGAAGCGTCTCTGAGGAATGCATGGGTACCGATTTGCGAATGAGCACGACATATCACCCTCGAGACAGATGGATGAGTGAAAGAACAATTAGACATTGGAAGATATGTTAAAGCTTGTATAATGGATTTTAAAAAAGGAAATTGGGATGACCATTTTACCGCTTGTAGAGTTCGGTTACAACAACGATTACCACGCTAGTATTGGAATGCCACACTTATGAAGCGTTATACGGTGAAAGTGCGAGAACTCCACTATATTGGGATGAAGTTGGCGAAAAGACACAATTACTAGGACGAAATTGGTACAACAAAAGCGAGAGATAGTCAAAAAGTGATTGAGCGAGATTGATGATGACTCAAGAGATGAGCGGAAAAAATCGGCGATCCACACTTAGTAAGAATGTTGAGTTGGTAGGGTAGTTATGTGTTCTTAAAGGTCTCTCCTTGGAAGGAAAGATCGGAGTTAGGAAAGAAAGGAAATTGAGCCCAAGATTCATTGGACCCTTTGAAGTTTTGAGAAGGGTGGGAGAGATTTGCTTATGAGGTAGCCTTACCTCCATCTCTGAAGAATGTCCACAATGTTTTCCATGTCTCGATCCTACGACCCTACAAAGCCGATTACAAGCACGTGATTGAATATGAACCCTACATTTTGACAAAGACTTGTCTTACGAAGAAATTCTGTTCAATTTGTCGAAAGAAAAGAACAAGTTACGAGAAATAAAGTAATACTATACATTAAGGTAATTTGGAGGAACCCACAATATTTGAAGAAAGCTACGTGGGAACTCGAAGAGAATATGATGAAAATTATCCTCATTTATTTACTTAGATTGTTATATGCGATTAGGGAGACGAGAATCTTTTAAGGGGGGAGAATGTAGCAGGGACGAATTGTTTGTTTGATGATACGAGGACAGAATCCTTTTAAGAGAGGAAAGATGTGACAATAGTAATTTTGTAATTTAATTTTAATATTTATTGGATTGAATAAATATTTTTTGATGAATTAATTATTAGATTAAATAATTAATTGATGAAGTTGTGATAGATTAATTTAATTATATGTGTTATATTTATTAAATTAATGTGGAGAATTTTTTTATTATTGAAGTATGTGATTATGTGAGCTTATTGAATTAAAAGAAATATTTAATAAGCATGTTATGTTATTTTAATTAATTTAATTATTAATTAGAGATTTAATAATTTGATATTATTATTAAAGAGAAATTTTAATTATGTGACTATGTGAATTATTGAGAAATTATTATATTTTATTTAAAATAAATTAAATAGATATTTGATTTATTTATAATGGATGTGTGACATTTTAAAAACTATGATAAAGTTTTATTAAATTAATGGTTTTTAAAACCTTTTTCTTGCTAGCCAAACATGGCCTTAATGGGAGTTGAGGCGATTTACCCATGGTAGAGTAGCTGACCACCCTCACTTCGTCGATTGATTTTCTTTTTATCATATTTTCTTTTCTTTTTTTCATTATTTTTTCTAAGCTAAGTAAAAAAAAGAGAGAGAGAGAGAGTTTGAGAGAGATTGAGAGAGATTTGAGAGTTTGTGTGATTGATTGTGAAGAATTGAGAGAATTCATCATTTTAAATTATATCTACGCTTGGGTAATTCTCTTGACCCAATTTATATTATTTTCGTCTTTTAAAGTTTTCATGAATATGGCTTTAAGTTTTACGTAAAGTCTACGTAGTTGGAAAAGGTTGTTGTTGTTATGAATATATATGTAATAATTAACATGTATGGCATGTTTTATATATATTATATGGGTTTCCATATCTTGATTTCATGAATGAAATTATATGATTATGATAAAAGATTTGAGTATGTGATATGGCCATATGGCCTTATCGTGATTTTTATATGTCAAATATAATTTATTTTGCAAAATTCACACATTGATATGATTATGCATGTTAAAATGAACAAAATGAAACTTGAATGGTTGGATTTGGCTTTATACTTGAATCAGTAGCATTAAAATCCAGAATTTTTGTTCAAAAACTTCAAGAACATCAAAACGTCAATTTGCATGCTTTAATTACTGTGATTATGTGTTTTAATGGGTTAAAATCACTCCATAGATGTTAAGTATTGATTATATATGAATTCTAACATGTGGGTATGTTTAATTTGGTGAAAATTAGTGTTAAAGTAGTGTTTATTTTTATTTGAATTACTGTGTTCTTCATGAATTTGGAAATCAAATCTGGAGGGTTTTGTGATTCAACTCAACTCGATTCATTTCTCATCCTGCATGATATGCCATGTCCCATGCAATGATGCCATGTGGTAATGTATGCATGTACATGAAAGACATGATAAAAAAAAAATAAAAGTGGCCTTACTTACTTAGAGAATAATCGAAAATGAGTTTTAAAAAGTGTTCAAGTATGGAAATGTGATAGCAACTTAGTCTAATGATTATAAAGACTTGTTAGACCTATAATGAGATGTTAAAATAAATTCTTAACATGTCCATAACACAATTACGTGTGGATTGAATGATCGAATGCATAATTAGTTTATTTTTTTGTGAAGTCTTAATTTTACACTAAGTGTAATAATTGACTAAATATAGTCATGAATTCGAGAGTTAAACAAAAAGTAAAGTTATGATGTTAGTACGTTATTATTTATTGGTATTGTGAGCGTAATTGGTATGTAGGATTTAATTCAAAAGAGCGAGTTTGTTTAAGTGTAATCTACTTGCGAGGCAAGTTTCTAAACCTTATCTTGTTACATTGAGCAAGTTTTCTAACTCTACATTTACGTTGAGCAAGTTTCTTACCCTAAACTTTTCGTTGAGCAAGTTTCCTAACCCTACTTGTTATTATCGTTATATAAGTTGATTAATTCATCTTTCGATATTGAGCAAGTTCTCATTATTATTTGATCAAGCTTTGTCTTGTATATTAAAGTTTATTAATCTTCAAGCATGATGTTGTTATCTGATAATTATTCTATTGTATACCTTTTGAGATGTTATTCAAGTTAAATATTCATTTCTTTGTTAAACCTTGTTAGACTAGCGAACCCTTATTGATTCGACTAGTCCATAGTTGATAAGCGTTCTAAATTTGAGAACCCCTTGATGAATTATCAAACCAAACTTCCTTTAGTGCGGACTCGAATGTCAAAATGAGATGAACAACCACTGTATAGGGGATTATTTACGCTTTAGCGTTAAGATATTGTGCTGCGATATGGTACTAAGAAATTTGATCCCCCTAAATGCGAGAAGAAGAGTCCATAGTCTTATAGTATTAAAGGTTTCAAGTAAAAACACTTGACAACCTAGGACATAGTTCAAGTCTTATGACCCTCGAATTTCTTTTGATTCTTGTTATTCATTCTTGATTCAAAAGTTGAGCTTTATATCGAAGTTATTATTTCTCTCGCATGTTGTTATTATTCATTTGTTATATTGTTATACTTGTGGGCAATCGTGCTCACTCTTGCGTAATAATAACATTGCGATTAAAAACGAAAAAAGCGACGAACCTTCCTTTAGTAAGGGAAAAGGCAAGCTTAGCAAGTAATGAAACTATTTTTTATTTATGTGGTTATGTAATGATAATTAGAATTGATGTTACTTAAGACTTATTTGTTTATGTTTTCCTTGCATAGATGATTTAAGGTTAGAGTAACACAGGATTTATTTATTATTGAGTTGATGTAACCCCATAGGGGAGAGATTTTATTATTATTTCTATCTATTGCATGGTTTGCATTTATTTATGGGTAGATAGATAGATGATGTTTTATGCAGTGAACACCAAATCTGTGGAAATGGAAGTACGGATTTGGGCGGTGTTGGATAGAAACCTCTGTATTGTAAGGAGGTTAAGGAGCCGAAAGAGGAGCTTCATGTTGTCTTTGAAGATAAGATGAGTATAGAGTTGATGTGGGAGGAGGATCACGGTGAAAGAGTTTTGGCAAAGGATGAGGTCCACGAGCTAAAACAAGAGGTCTTTGAGCTCAGGCGGGAGCTAAAGACCAAGAAACAGAAGATTGGAAGGATGTCCTATATATATAGGAGTTATCATGCGGATTTTCAACAACAAGTAGCTGGGTATCCGATTGAAGCAGGGTAGACTCGACATACTATCAGCCGAGATATTATAGCCGGTCTTGTTAATGCGGATTTTGAGAATGCCTTACGACAGATGTAACCTAGTATTAGCTAGAATAGAGTTAGATATGTACATATGATGTATCTAGTAGTGACATAAAACCCTCTTTTGTATAACAAAGGGTAGTCTTTCGTAAATCTCAATTTTTGGAAAGCAATTGTGGGATAGTAATGTAATCAGCTTAAGCTGTGTAAATGTGAACGATGTAGTATTATACTATAAGAAGCAAATTAATATAAGCCTTTTTATAGAACATATTGAGTAATGAGTTGAAGTTATTGTTTAATCATGAATAATAACTAAGTAATAAGAAAAGAGTAATAATGATGTGTTTTTTATCTTAACAGCAAAATGCCGCCAAGAAGGAGACAACAAAATCAAGATGCTAATGTTAATCAACCGGAGGGAGGTCCGGTTAACCCAATACAAGAGTTCGTTAACTTGTTAACAGCCGCTTTTAATAGAAAATGGGCTAATATCCTTGTGAATCATGTAGTAGTACGACCTACAAATTTTAAGGATTTTAAGAGTGTTGGTCCGCCGGAGTTCAAAGGAACTACGGACCCCATAGATGCCCAAACGTGGGTAAAAGAGATAGAAAAGGCATTTGTCATTGCAAATGTCAACGAAGGAAAAGGTTGCTTTGCAACCTATATGATGAAGGAGAGGCCATATTTTGATGCGAGGCAAACTAAAGGCTAGAAAGTGGTATAGAGAACCTTCATTGGGTACGTTTCAAGGAGATTTTCTTGAGAAATACTTTCCCACAAGTATGAGGGAGGATGAAAATCACGGTTTCTAGAATTGAAACAAGAAATGACGGTTCCCCAATCACGCCGCAAAAGTTCAATGGTAGCGAGATTTATTCCACATCAGGTGGACACTGAGGTGAGAAAGGCTAGAAGGTTTGAGCAAGGCTTGAAACCTTGGCTCTATAGCCGAATATCTATGTTCTAAAGTACTTCTTTTGGGACCATACTAGAGGATGCAATAATCGTCGAAGGTGGGAATGAGGCTCTGAAGTCGATTACCACAAGGACAAGATGAATAAGAATAAAGTCGATGGGAGAGTAAAGACCAAGGGAGCAGTGGGAGTGGCGAAGGTCGAAGAAGGAAGGGTTTAACTATGGGAATCTTTGGAGTGAAGCAAGAGGATCCTAAGAGGAGGATACATGCATGCAAGACACTGTGGGAAGACTCATTTAGGAGTTTGTCTCAAGGGAAAGCCGTATGTTACAATTATGTACATGAGGGGCACATTTACCTAACTTGTCCAAGTCTGAAGAAGAATCATGGATGCTTTGTATGTGGGTCAACTGACCACAGAGCAAAGAACTACCCGAAGAAGGGGACGGACGGGAATAAGGGTGCTAATAGCAGTAAGTTAGCTATTGGTGGTCCAATGCAGCCGGGTAGGCCGATGGCCCTCACCTTTAATATGACGGTGCAAGATGCAGTTGCATCCGAAGATGTAGTTGCAGGTATTATCCCGATCAATTATATAAATGCTTACGTGCTTTTTAATTCGGGTGTTACTTGTTCGTTTATCGCATGTGATTTTGCTAGACGATTAGGATTACTTCCCGAAAAGTTTCTTGTACCTTTGAATATTAAGGTAGCAAATGAAGAAATAATTCCTGTTGAAGATATTCATAAGAGTTGCTGTGTAGATATACGAGGTTGTAAATTATTGGTAGATTTGATAACAATAAAGTTGGGAGAATTTGATGTAATTCTCGGAATGGATTGGTTATTTAACCATGGGGCAATTATAGATTGTCAAAAGAAATGTGTAAATATTAGAACGTTGAGACAACCTCGGGTAGTATTTTATGGTAATAGATCGCCGGGCGTTCGTGTTATCTTACCATGACCACAAACTAGGAAACTTTTGTGGAAGGATGTGTAGGTTATTTGTGCCATGTTGTTGATACCCGAGAGTGGGGGCGACCATGGAACAAATACCTATGGTAAAGAATTCATGGATGTATTTCCAAGTGAATTATCGGGTCTTGACCGGATAGGGAGACCAATTTTGTAATGAGACAACGTGTCGGGGAGACACACGGTTTCCGAGCACCGTGATCGTATGGCTCCAGTGGAGATGAAGGAGCTAATGGTTTAGTTACAAGAACTGTTCAATAGAAAGTACATTTAACCAAGTTTTTCGCCATTGGGAGCACCGATATTTTTTGTAAAGAAGAAAGATGGATCGTTAAGACTTTGTATCGACTATTAAGAGTTGAACAAGTTAATAATAAAGAATAAATACCCATTGCCCAGGATCGATGATCCTTTTGATCAGTTGAAAGGGGCAAAGTATTTTTCTAAAATTGATTTGAGGATGGGGTATCATCAGTTAAAGGTTAGGAAGGAGGATATACCAAAGATGGCATTCAGGACTCATTATGGTCATTACGAGTTTCTGGTGATGTCATTTGGGTTGACTAATGCACCAGCTGCATTTATGGATATGATGAACAGAGTGTTCAAACAATATTTGGACAATTTTGTTGTGGTGTTTATCGATAATATTCTAGTCTATTCTAAGATGCCAAAAGATCATGCTAAACACTTAAGAATAGTGTTGGAAACACTAAGGAAGGAGAAGTTGTATGCGAAGTTCACTAAGTGTGAATTTTAGTTGGAAAGGGTACAATTCTTAGGTCATGCTATTGACCATGATGGGATTTCAGTAGATCTAGTGAAGGTGGAAGCCGTGATGAATTGGGAATAACCAAAAACACCGAATGAGGTGAAGAGTTTCTTAGGATTAGCGGGATACTATCAAAGATTCATCAAAGATTTTTTGAAGTTAGCTACTCTGTTGACTAATTTGACAAGGAAGACGTTGAAATACCTATGGACTGAGAAATTTGAAAATAGTTTTCAAGAACTGAAGAAAAGGTTAAGGGAAGCACTTATTTTGTCATTGCCTGATGACACATGAAATTTTGTAGTTTATAGCGATGCTTCGCATAGAGGACTTGGTTGTGTGCTTATGCAGCATGGCAAGGTCATTGCGTATGCATCACGACAATTGAAGGATTATGAGAAAGTTTACCCTACTCATGATCTGGAACTGGCCGCAGTTGTTTTTGCCTTAAAGATATGGAGACGTTATCTTTACGGAGAGAACTATGAGATATACACGAACCATAAGAGTCTAAAATATATCTTCACACAGAAGGAGTTGAATATGAGATAAATGAGATGGCTGGAGTTGATAAAGGATTATGACTATGGAATCATGTATCACCTTGGAAAAGCCAATGTAGTTGTCGATGCCTTAAGTTGGAAGGGTTTGGAATAGTTGTCTATGTTAACGGCTTAAACTGAGTTAATAACAGAGATGGCTAGGTTGGAGATAGAGGTGAAGTTGCCGAGTGAATCCGGATAGAGACTGTTTACGATAAAAATTCAATCTACCATTGTAGAGAGAGTCAATGAGGTACAACTCAGAAATGATGAGTGTGAACAGATGAAGAAGCAGTTAGCACATAAATAAGATTTAAAGTATAATCTTGATAACGAGGGGTTATTGAGATTTGAAGGAAGAATTTGGATTCTAAATGAGACGGAATTAAAGGAGCAAGTGTTACAAGAAGCTCATAGTTCGAGGTACTCAGTTCATCCTTATAGTACGAAGATGTATCAAGACCTTCGACAGAGTTTTTGGTGGCCGAACATGAAGAGAGAAATAGCCGAGTACGTGAGTAGGTGCTTGACTTGTCAAAAAGTTAAGGCCGAACATCAACGACCAAGTGGCTTATTACAGTCATTGGAGATTCCGAAGTGAAAGTGGGAGCATATCATGATGGATTTTGTGGTGGGACTTTCGATTACTCAGAAGGGGTATGATGCGATTTGGGTAATAGTGGACCGGTTGACCAAGTTGGCTCACTTTTTGCCAATACGAATTAAGTATAACTTAGACCTTAGCTAAACTTTTTGTCAAGGAAGTTATTTTCAGACATGGTGTACCAATTTCAATTGTGTCAGATCGTGATCCACGATTCACATTGAACTTCTAGAGGAGTCTTCAAGAACAGATGGGGACGCAGTTGAAGTTGAGTATGGCTTATCATCCATAAACTGATGGCCAGAGCAAGGGAATAATTCAGACGTTAGAAGATATGCTGAGATCTTGCATCATGGATTTTAAGGGTAGTTGGGATGATCATTTACAATTAGTAGAATTTGCATATAACAATAGTTATCATGCAAGCATAGGCATGTCACCTTACGAAGCCTTATACGGAAGAAAGTGCAGAACACCATTGTGTTGGGATGAAGTGGGAGAACGCCAACAGCGGATGTAGTGAGGTTGATACGGATGTGGACAGCGGATGTAGTGATGTTGATACGGATGCGCCTCATAGCAGCACAAGACATATAGAAAAGATACACTTTTGAAGTAGGCTTCTATGTGTTTCTAAAGGTATCTCCCTGGAAAGGAAAGATACGCTTTGGAAAGAAGGGAAAGTTAAGTCCAAGGTTTATAGGACCTTTTGAGGTGTTAAAACGGGTAGAAGAGGTAGCTTACGATGTGGCGTTACCTCCGGACTCTAAACGAATACATAATGTATTTCATGTATACGTGTATACGTCCTTATATGCGGATTATAAGCACATAATAGAGTATGAGCCTATTAATATCGAGAAGGACTTAACGTATGAAGAGATGCCGATTCAAATCACCGATAGAAAAGAACAAGTTCTTCGGAACAAAGTTATACCTTTAGTAAAGGTGTTATGTAAGAACCACGATGTTGAAGAAGCAACGTGGGAATTGGAAGAAAAGATGAGGAAGGATTACCCTCAATTATTTATGTAATGTAAGAGGAGATTCCGGGGATAGATTCTTTATAAGGGGGGAAGAATGTAACGACCGAGAAATTCGAATTTATTGTAAAATAATTTTAATTAATTAATTAATGAATAAAATTATATTATATGTTATTATTTATGTGTTAGTAAGATGAATATCATTCTATAACCTAGGAATGTCGGAATGTCGTAGTATTTTGACTACGTGAAGGAATTAAAGTGTTTAAATTTCCAAGACGGAAGTAAAAGTTTTCCGAGAAATTTTCCAAAACACACTATTCACTAATTTCTTCTCGGGAATTATTTTTGAACTTCTGAGAAATACGTAAAGATAGAATATCAAGGTAAGATGGATTATGTAATAATAATTTGAGTATGGAAAACACAGTTTTTTGCCTGCGGACTAAATTTGAGAACGTTAAGAGAAGTAAAGAGTTAATGACTTAAACGATGATATTGTATGATATGTATGTATTATACGAGGTACTAAATATGAGTATGATACGAGGTATTATACAAGTATGTATGAATGATGGTATGTCGTATATGATGAATAAGTATACGAGTTAGTATACGAGAATAATACGTAGATTATACGTTATAAGGCTTTAAGCAAAATGTATTGGTCTTGTAAAAATTGTTAGGAATTATGCAAGCCCAAGTGTAGGAATGGATAAGTACAATGTGAATTAATGAACAAGCTCAATGTTGGTTTAAATGAAAGCCCAAAGCATAAGTTAAGTTAATTATGCTTAAGAACCGGATTCGTGGATCGATCCAATAGGTAAGAATGACCCATGGGGCAACCAATGTGGGCCCCATGGATCACATGACACATCTTGGTGAACAAGTAAAGTGGTTTTACTTGGTGACCAAGAGATGAATAGTAAGGAGGTGGTTTAAGGATGTGGATTAAGGAGGTGGAAGGGATTAAAGACCACTAAGCCATCACTTTGGATTTCCTATAAATAGAAGAATTGTTAGATCATTATTTACTTGTTAAATTTCATCCAACAACTTAAGTGTTTATTTGTTAGAGAGAGAAAACTAGAAAAGCTAGACTTTGATAATGTAAGTAAAAAAGAATAAGAACCACGTGATCTTCAAGGGTAAGAATCCTATATCATTAATCTTCCATCTCTTCAATTGTAGTTTGATAGAGAAGTGTTGATTAGTGGAGTATGTATGCTGATAAGTGATGAGAATGACTAATCAAAGGACTTATCCTTAATAAGCCATGAATAAGTAATTATACTTTTATAAGTTATAAACTCATGAAGAACAAGTAAGAACTTATCATGTATATGATGTAATAAAACATGTTATTTAAGATGCTAGTATGATGGAATGAATCCATTTGAAACGATGAAAAAATCTTAAGTAACGAATTTATGGTGAAATTTTACGAGATTAGACGATAATCGTCGAAATCATGAAATTCTCGGAATAGAAATCAAATTTTGAAATTGAACTCGAAAAACGTTGGTTTTCGATGGGGATGAGTCTTATTTGGCATTATAGAGTTGTGAACTCGAAAATGACCGAATTCCGACTTAGAACAAAGAAACGAGCATTGAACATTCACGAACATTTATCGTTTTCGTTAAAAATGAACTTGAAGATGAATTTCGAGTTAACGGATTCAAATATTTAAAATTCTTGCATGAACACTTAGAGCATGTGATTTTTGAGCTAATGGCTTTTGAACGAGCCAATTCAGACTTAAATTGATCAAATTATGAGTCCGGGAAGTTCGTTGTGTAAAGAAATCTATCAAACTATTTGAGGTGAGTCTAATCACTTGTGGCGCCAAACAAGGTTAAATAGGTGGAGCTGTAAATTTAGCCGTGCCCGTGATCTACTGGAGTTTTTGGCGTCAGAGCAGACCTTTTGAATCTGGAGTTCACGCCGCAACACCGGTGGGTGAAAGCTCATCTTGGAGAGTGGTACCTGCAGTATGGGTCTTTGTATGAAGTCAGCCCAAATGGCTAGGACTAGAATGAAGATAGTAAGGAAGGCTTATAAGCAAAAAAAGAAAGTAAATTGATTAGGTTAAATTAAATTTCCTTACTTAACTTAACGTAACATTGTTTAAGACGTTGTTAAACCTTAAGTAATATACTAAAGGTTAAAGATAATTTACTCGAGCGTGAACGTAAGAACGATGTAAAATGTAACGGCAAGCTAGAACTAATGATAAACAATCTAATAAACAATTATATTTAGAAGAAGGGTAAGATACATTAGGAACCATACATGTTTGTTCATGACCTAATGTGGTATGTATGTGGTTATGTATTGTAGAGACCTTAAAGACTCAAAGGAAAAGTATAATAATAGTAGCAGACGTTGAAGGCAAGTGTTCTAATCCTTGTCTCTATTCAATCTGGACAAGCTTTGTAATTCATGTTTCTTATGTATGAATTGATGTATGATGAAGTCGAAGCCAATTTCTTCGGCTAGGCTTACGATATTTCTTTGGATTTCTTATAATCTATCGAACTGTTGTCAAGTTTTGCCAAACTATGTTGGTATGGTTTTTAAATGAAGATTGAGTATGCTTAACAAATGTTTTGTCGTCAAACGACAGGCACGTGAGGTTGCCACAACTTAAACGTACATACGTTTAAAGAAAGTAATGTTGTAAAAGATAGAGTACTATAGGCTGATAACCTAGACATGCTCGTAAGTAATGCCGAACTTATGGACTTAGTGTCAGGTTGTCCTTTTCGAAGAAAGTATGAAATGCTCAAAGTCTTGGACCAGAATTAAATTTTTACTGAATGTTGTTCATTGCAAAACATTTTAAAGAAAAGAGAAGTGCTATTTTGAATTATCGATAGTACTTCATAACTATTGTTCAGTTATTGAAGATATATGATTTGTATGATTCAAGCATGTTGTTTAAAAGGAATTGTCATACTTGCGGAGCTAGTTATGCTCACTCTTGCTTGAACCATATGAATGCAACTAAGACCGAACGGACCGAAGGTTCCGAAAAAGATAAAGGGAAGGCTAAGGCGAACCTATAGATTTCTTTTGTAATAGTATAGGTTGAATGTTGATATTATTTGATATTATGTCAAGAACAAATATAATGGTTATTAAGAACCTGGGGAATGGTAATATTGTTTGGAATATATGTAAGACATATCTGTTCTTTTAAGGCATTTCAATTGAATGTATGTGTTAACTGTAGCACTGTGTAACACCATATGTCAGGTTGGAAGATACCCAGATTTGGGGGCGTCACAGGGGTGTGTGGAGAAACTTGGTGAAGAAGGAGTATTATTATTATTATTATTATTATTATTATTATTATTATTATTATTATTATTATTATTATTATTATAAATTTTGTATTTTTTTGAAAAATAGAATATATTATATTTTATTATGCATAGTATTTGTATAGTAAATTATGTGAATTCAGTTTTTGCGCTTGTGAAATTAAATCCAAATTCTTTGTCGATCAAGTGATTTTTCCTAAATAGTATCCTTTCATTCTCCTATAAATCGGATGCTTAGTTTAGAATTGAAAATCACACTAGAATCAGAGAATTCTTCTTTTATAATATTGAGCGTATTTCTTTTGAGTTTAAGGAAGCTTTGAGCGTAGAAAACAGTATAAGTTTTCTTCAAGAATATCCCTGCCCTACCTGTCAGAAATACTCTCCTTTTAAGGTAAGGGATATTATTTTTGTTCAATATTCGTAAGAAATAATATTTTCTTTTATACTCTATAGTATGTAAGTAATATTATTTCATTTCAGATTCTGAATTCTACACTTATTTTGACAAAGTATTGCTTCTATACTCCTTAAAATTAGTAGAATATCTTTAAAATTTGCGTTTTATCTAGTATCTTTTCATGGAAATAGTATTACGAACATTCTTGATAATTTTTAATATTTTCATGCTGGGGTATTATTCACGGGTTGTTATTCACTCAGGTACTATTCACCTGGGGTACTATATATGAGACAAATTGATTTCTTTTCTGTCTAAATCATTTATGATACAATATTATTCTTGAATTTTACTCCACAAAGCAGTATCATGTTGACAATTTGGACATTATTGAATTCTGGATAAATTAAATTATAAATATTTAAAATTTAACATTTAGTTTCATTTAATTGAATTCTTATATCATTGTCATCATCCTCATGCTTATATTGTGATGAAAATCATCTTTGACCTGTAGTGCATAGATGGAGTGTTGATTGGTATGATTATGACAAGAGATGATTCAGTATAATCTTGACCTGTAATGTTACAAATGATGTGGTAAAAGTCCTCATTGGCCCGTAGTGCATTGATGGACAGTTGTTGGCATGATCATGACCACTGGTGATACTAACGAATATCTTTGGCCTGTAGTACATGAATAATTTGATGATGTAATATTAATGAATATCCTTGGCCCGTAGTGCGTGGATAATTTAGTGATGTAGATTATTTATTGAGCTAAGTCTCAGTGATAAAATTGATGATAAACATTTTAAAGCATAGAGGCTAGTAGATATCATGCTCTACTTGACTCTTCTAATGGATTATTTATTCCGTTGTAGTTAAACTTGTTGTTTATTGTATTCAATCAGTTTAAAATTGTTGAAGACTAACGATATTTTATTTTGCATTATCTTAGTCATAATATTTCTTACTAGTCTAGTTGAGCTCACCCTTTTGCTTTCATTGTTCTCTTTAGGAAATGAGAATGTAGCTGGAACTAGTCGGGGAATGGAGTATCGGTCCGAGATGGTGACTGTAGTAGTCCTCACTATTCTATGAAATAGTGTGATAATAAATGTAATGAGGACTTTATTTGAGTTTGGATATTGTCTATGAGACAATATTCGTGTAAAAACTCTCAGCTACTCTTTTTTCGTATTGTATAAATGAAGTTTGTATTTAAATTTTTTACCATGTATTTTGCGACTCAAAATGGCTGATGTATAACTATTTTGGGGGCGTTACAGTTGGTATCAGATCTTAGGGATATGATCCCTAGCTGAGATGTAAGACTAGAACTATGAGGGGAGAGTCAGGTAAATCCTTTGCTAGTATGACCTACCTAAGCTTATTTGTTATTTAATTGGTCAGTCAGAATATAGGGATAATATGTGGCATGTCAATTAACCCTTGTTTTGTGGCAGTGTTTGACAATGACATCCGAGAATGTTGAGATAAGCAATGGAGCACATGAGACTGTTGAGTCACCGATGATCAATAACCAGGATAATGTGCATCAGGAAGGCAATAATCCTCATGTACACAACAACAACGACCAAATGATGAACAACGGAATATTTAGGAGCTTTTTGCAATTCGTGCAACCTCAGGCAAGAGAGACTCCTGTTCAAAATGCAGGTGGAAACATTGGAAACTCTTGGATGGTCAAAGCTAAGCAATTAAAGGAGCTGGGACCACCAGAGTTTTTGGGAAAGCTAGAACAACTTAAGGAAGAGACGTGGATAAAGTAGACCACCAAGATATTTGATGTCTTAGGATGCTCCGAGGAGCAAAAGGCTCCTTTTGTCACCTTCATGTTGCGAGGAGAGGAAGATTATTGGCTGGAATCTATAAAAGCATACTTGACTGCCGCATTCAAGATGTCTTGGGAGAAGTTCCAAGAATTGTTCAACGAAAAGTAATTTCCCAAAAGTATTCGTCACATGAAGGAGGTTGAATTCATCAAGCTGGAGCAAAAACATATGACCGTGTCGTAGTACGAGGCTAATTTTATTGAGTTATCCCGGTTTACATCCCATTTGGTTGATAATGAGGAGAGAATAACGTGAATGTTTCTGTGAGGTTTGAATCCTAAAACACGTTAATACCTCATTTCTCACAAACTTTGCTTGTACTCAGATGTTGTAAATAGGGCTAAGTTATTGGAGCGCGATAATGAGTCAACCCAACCAAGAGATAGCAGCCAACAAAATGATAATACCAGTGGTAGCAGTCATCGAAGCAGTGACAACAAACGTGGAGAAAATCAACATGCCAAAAATGGTAACCACTTTGGTTGGTAATATGGCCAAGATAATAGAAGTGGAAATTTCAATAAGAGGAGATTTTGTTAAGGAAGGAGAACGACCACTGATTATATGCTTCAAATGCGGAGGGGAGGGATACATCAGTCCAAACTGCACGCAGTAACCCAAAGCGTGTTTCAATTGTAGAATAGAAGGTCATCTAGTCTGATTTTGTCATGTAGGGAAGTTAAGTTCAGTTGGGATGGAGGCACCAAAGGCCGTCCTAGAGAAGTCAAAGCCAGTAGTTCAAGGAAGAGTGTTTTTCGTGACCTCCCAAAAAGTTGGGAACCCAAATGAGGTTATCACGGGTAAGCTAATCATAAACTCTTGCAAAGTCTATACTTTATTTGATACCGGTTCTGCCCATTCTTTTATTTCTCCTACTTGCACTCAACATTTAAATTTAAAATAAGACTTTGACTTATCTGTTGAAACTCTGTTGGGAGAAACCTTCATTACATCCACTGTTTATAAATCTTGTTTGATTCAAATCTCCACCCTCATATTTCATGTCGATCTTATCTCTTTGAAAATACTTGCATTTGCTGTGATTTTAGGGATTGATTGGTTAACTACTCATCATGCTAAAATTGATTGTTTTCGTAAGGTTGTTAGCTTTTATATTCCTAACAAACCTATTATGCGGATTCAAGCAACCAAACCACTAAAGTCAATCACTATCATATCAGGACATAAAGCCATTCGTTTATTGAAAAATGGATGTCAAGCTTTTTTAGCCCATGTCATGGATTTAAACAAAAATGCGTCAGATTTGAATGATATTTCTATTGTTAATAAATTTTCTGATGTATTTCCTGAAGAACTTCCTGGCCTACCCTTGGAGCATGAAATTGAGTTTGGTATTGACCTTGAACTCGGTACAAAACCCATTTCCAAAGCCTCATATCGAATGGCTCCTATTGAACTTCAAGAGTTAAAAACCCAACTGCAGGAGTTGTTAGACATCGTTTTCATTCGTCCTAGTACGTCTCCTTGTGGTGCTCCTATTCTATTCGTAAAGAAGAAAGATGGAAGTATACGACTTTGTATTGATTATCGGGAGTTGAATCATGTCACCATCAAAAATAGGTACCCGTTGCCTTGCATTGACGACGTGTTTGATCAGTTGCAAGGTGTTAAATTCTTTTCGAAGATCGTTTTTCATTCCGGATATCATCAGTTAAAGATTAAAACTGATGACATTCAAAAGATTTCTTTCAGAACTCGGTACGAGCATTATGAATTCAGTCATATCTTTTAGATTGACTAATGCTCCTGTTGCCTTCATGGATATATTGAACCGAGTATTCAAAGAATATTTGGATCATTTTTTCATTGTCTTTGTTGATGACATCCTCATATACTCCAAAAGCCGTGAAGATCATGAGCAACACTTGAGGCTAATACTCTAAAAACTTCGTTAAAACAAGCTTTATGCCAAGTTGAAGAAATGTGAGTTCTGACTTTAGAAAGTAGCATTCATTGGGCACATTATATCAACTAACAAAATATCTATTGACCCAACAAATATTGAAGCAATACAAAGCTGGGACCAACCTAAGTTAGTGACCGAAGTACGTAGCTTTCTCTACTTAGCTAGTTATTATCAGAGATTCGTAGAAGGGTTTTCTCGAATCGCCACTCCGTTAAATCAGCTGACTCAAAAAGATAAAAAATTTGGTTGGAGCGAGGAATGTGAGAAGACTTTTCAAGAACTCAAGAGGAGACTCATTTTAGCACCTGTTCTGACAATACTATCTGGTTTGGAAGGATTTGTCATCTACAACGATGATTTAGGCAGAGGGTTAGGATGCGTTATCATGCAACATGGGAAAGTCATAGCCTATGCCTCACGACAACTCAAAAAATATGAGAAGAATTATCCTACTCATGATCTAGAGTTGGTAGCGATCATTTTTGTGCTAAAGATCTGGACGCATTACCTGAATAGAGAGAAAGTGGACTTCTATACGGATCATAAAAGCCTCAAATATTTCTTCACTCAAAAGGAACTCAACATGCGGTAACGACATTGGCTCGAGCTGTTGAAAGATTACAATCATACCATTCAATACCATCCTGGAAAAGTGAGCGTGGTAGTTGACGCATTGAGTAGAAGATCATATGCGGGTATGAGTGAGATATTGTCAACGCAAAGGCCCATTTTGTATGACTTAAAAAGGATGGAGATAGAGTTATAGAATCTAGGGACCCACGTGATGATATCAAATATATGAGTAGAACTGACTTTAATTGATAAAGTTAAAGATGCTTAAACTACGGACCTGGAGCTGATATGTATGAGGAAGAAAGTACAAGAATGTCTTATTTTGGAAGCAAGAATCGATGAAGAAGGAATACATCGAGTCAACTCCAGATTTTGTGTTCCTAACAACCCTGATTTAAAGTATAAAATTATGATGGAGGCACACAACACACCATTTGCAATCTATCCGGGAAGTACCAAAATGTATCGTGATCTTTAACATACATTTTGGTGGAGCAATATGAAAAGAGAGATCGCAGAGTTTATCTCAAGGTGTTTAACTTGTCAACTTATCAAGGCGGAGCATCAAGTGCCAAAAGGTCCATTGTAACCACTTGAAATTCCATAATTGAAGTGGGAGCACATTACCATGGATTTCGTTACTGGTCTTCCCAAGGTTGCTCAAGGTATAGATGCAATTTGGGTCATTGTTGATAGATTAACCAAGTCTGCTAATTTCTTACCTATACAAGAAACTTATTCACTTGAACGCCTTGCTCGTACATACGTAAATTGGATTGTAAGACTACATGGTATGCCAGTATCCATAGTTTCTGATCGAGACTCAAGATTCACTTCACGATTTTGGGTCAGTTTGCAGAAAGCTATGGGCACAGATTTACGATTTAGTTCGGTATATCATCCTCAGACGGATGGGAAGTTGGAGAAGACTATTCAAATTCTTGAAGATCTATTAAGACTCTTTGTCCTTGACATCAAAGGAAGTTGGTACAATTTCTTGCCATTAGCGGAATTCTCCTATAACAATAGTTATCAAGCAAGCATAGGCATGGCTCCATTCGAGGCGTTGTATGAATGCAAGTGTCGTTCTCCCGTATGTTGGGACGAGGTAGGTGAAACAATGTTGTTGAGACCAAAATTGGTATGCATGACTACTGTGAGACCCCAAATTTTATGAATAAAGATTTAATTTTTCTCAAAATATATTTTTTTTAAATATTAAGGTGTGGATTTGTTATAATGTTATAGTTCTGGGTAATATTTATAAATTTTGCAAAGTATGCAAGTTGTTATATAATATTTGATTGGTCGGGGAATATTCGTTTTAACAGGGAATATTCGTATGACAGCACAATCATTGGTGGACCCCACAACGGAATTATTGTCGGATTGAGAAAATGATAAAAATATTTTTTATGAAAATAACGGTGGAAGTTTTACCTTAAAACTGTTGAACTACCCAGTAGTAATATTACAGTAATATGCGTGGTTGCATAGTAGCACACGGTATTGATTATTGATGCTTACATGAGAAGTCACTCAGTTTTGTTCAATTATTGCTACAATAATTGCTGCATAGTATCTCACGTTATTTGATTCAATTATTGTCGATATTTTATATATTATTAAATCAATAATTGAGATGACAAGTTATTCATATTATTATTTACAATATTGACGATGTCTAGAAGTTCTGTCAAGGAGAGGTTTGGTCACCTAATTGCGCTCCAATAGGGAGAAATCCGTATTGAAAAGCCCCCTCTTTCTTGGGAACGACCTGGTCGATTAATATTGTGAATTATAATAATGATGATAAATGTTGTTAAATATATTGAGGTATTCTTTTATGAAGTCACGGACGTTTATATATATATATATATATAAATTTTGTTTTATTAGTATTATTAATGTAATAAAACAGAAAAGCTTTTTATATAAAACAAAATACTTTTATAAAGTTATTTATTTTATTAGACTATAAACAGAATATATTATATTCTATTATGCATAGTATTTTGCATAGTAAAATCTTTTATATAAAATAAAATACTTTTATAAAGTTATTTGTTTTATTAGACTATAAATAGAATATATTATATTTTATTATGTATAGTGTTGCATAGTGCTTGCATAGTATTTTGCATAGTAAAATCTTTTATATAAAAGCAGAATACTTTTATAAAGTTATTTGTTCTATTAGATTTTAAATAATATATATATATATATATATATTTAGAATATATTATATTTTATTGCATAGTATCTTTTTCATTTCCTATAAATAGGATGCTTAGTTAGAATTGAAATCACACCAGAAATTCAGAGAATTCTCTTCTATAATTTTGAGCATATTTCTTTAGAGTTTTAAGAAGCTTTGAGCGTAGTGCAAGTGTTCTTAAAGAATATCCTCGCATTTCTCTACCAAATGTAATACTCTTCTTCTACTACGGTAAGGGTATTATTTCTTTCAGATTCATGAAGAGAATTATGTTATTCCATTCTTTATTATTTACATTGGAATAACTTTGTATCTGTGAGACAACCCTATACTTGGTGAAATTATTACGTTATTCCATTCTTTATTATTATGTTGGAATAACTTTGTCTATCTGCAATCTGCATACTTGGTGAAATTCTTACGTTATTCCATTCTTTATTATTATGTTGGAATAACTCTGCTCATAATGAAGTACCACATACATGGTGAAATTCTTCTGTTATTCCATTCTTTATTATTATGTTGGAATAACATGTCTATGCGAAGTACCACATACATGGTGAAATTCTTCTATTATTCCATTCTTTATTATTTTGTTGGAACATCCTGTCGATGCGAATTTTGCCTGACCTGGTTCCGTTATTTATTATTCTGTTGGAATATCCTGTCTGTGCGTTTACGCATGACCTGGTTCCATTATTTATTATTCTGTTGGAATAACATGTATGTGCGGTCTATCGCATGCCTGGTGATTTCTTTTGTTATTCCATTCTTTATTATACTCAGTTGATTAAAGTTTTGGCTTTTATA
This sequence comes from Panax ginseng, assembly GCA_020205605.1. Taxonomy (NCBI): domain Eukaryota; kingdom Viridiplantae; phylum Streptophyta; class Magnoliopsida; order Apiales; family Araliaceae; genus Panax; species Panax ginseng. Next base: position 110,580,016 of record CM035139.1, read on the forward strand.
CTCCATGAAATTAGTGGAATATCCTTGATATTTGCGCTTCATCCAGTATCTTTTCATGGAAATATTCTTCTGAGCATTCTTGAGTTTTTCCCCATAGAGCAGTATCATGTTGACAATTTTGACGTTATTGGTTCCTGGATAAAGTAATTCTTGAACTTATTTTATTGAATTCTTATATCATTGACATCATCCTCATGTTTATATTATATTCAAAGTCATCTGTGGCCTATAGTGCATAGATGGACTTGGTATGATTATGACCAAGGACTATTCGGTATAATCATGACCGTAATGTTAAAAATGATGTGGTAAAAGTCCTCATTAGCCCGTAGTGCATTGATGGACAGTTGTTGGCATGATCATGACCATTGATGAATACAGGAATATCCTTGGCCCGTAGTGCATGGATAATTTATGGTCGTGATACTAATGAATATCCTTAGCCGTAGTGCAGGGATGATGTGGATTATTTATTGAGCTGAGTCTCAGTGATAAAAATTGATGAAAACATTTTAAATCATAGAAGATAGTAGATTTTATGTTCTACTTGACTCTTCTAATGGATTTCTAGTTCCGCTGCAGTTAAACTTGATGTCTATTGTATTTTATCAGTTTAACATTGTTGAAGGCTAACGACAATTTATTCTGCATTATCTTAGTCATAATATTTCTTACTGGGCTAGTTGAGCTCGCCCTTTCTTTCATTGTTCTCTTCAGGAAATGAGAACATAGCAGGGACTAGTCGGGGAACGGAGTGACAGTCCAGATGATAGCAATAGTAGTCCTCACTATTCTATAAAATAGTGTGTTAATAAATGTATTGAGGACTTATTTTGAGTTTGAATACTGTCTAGAAGACAATATTTGTATTAAAACTTACAGCTCATGTTGTATATTTAAGATTGTATTTATATTCTGTACCATGTATTTGGCGACTCAGAATAGGTGATGTATACTTATTTTGGGGGTGTCACAACTACGAAAAAGATTCAAATGATCCGGCAACATATAAAAACCTCACAAGATCGACAAAAGAGTTATGTTGATCTTCATTAAAGGGATATGGAATTCAATGTTGGAGAGCATGTGTTGTTACGTGTTGCTCCATGCAAATGAGTTATAAGATTTGGAAAAAGAGAAAAGCTCAATCCTCGATTCATTGGCCCATTTGAAATCCTCGACCGAGTAGGAACGGTGGCCTATAGACTCGCCTTATCGCCAAGTATGTCTTGTGTTTATAACGTTTTTTACAATTCTATGTTACGTAAATATGTGGAAGACCCGAGCCAAATTATTGAATTAGAACCAGACGAGATAGTGGAAGATTTAACGTTTGAAGAGATACTAGTTAAAATCTTGGATAAGAAGGAACATATTCTACCCTCCAAGGTTATACCTCAAGTCAAAGTTTTATGGAGAAACCACGATGTTGAGGAAATGACCTGGGAGTTAGAATCTGAAATGAAAACAAGGTAACATACCAAGTACATACACCAATTTTGAGGGCAAAATTTCATAAGAAGGGGAGGTTGTAAGACCCCAACTTTTATGAATAAAGATGAATTTTTCTATAAATATCATTTTTAAATATTAAGGTGTGAATTTGTTATAATGTTATAGTTGTGGGTAATATTTACAAATTTTACAAAGTAAGCAAGTTGTCATAAAATATTCGATTGGTCGGGGAATATTCTTTTTATCAAGGAATATTCGTACGACGACATAATCATTGGTGGACCCCACAATGGAATTATTTTCGGAGTTAGAAAATGACAGAAATATCTTTTTATAAAAATAACGACGAAAGTTTTATCGTTAACTGTTGAAATACCCGGTGATAAAAGTATTGTAATACGCGTGGTTGCATAGTAACACACGGTATTGTACAATATCGTTGATTATTGATGCTTACATGAAAAGTCACTCAGTTTTGTTCAATTATTTATATAGTAATTGCTGCATAGTATCTCACGTTATTCATTCAATTATTGTCATAATATTTTATATTATTAAATTAATAATTGAGATGACAAAGTTATTCATATTATTATTTACATTATTGACGATGTCTAGAAAGTTTTGTCGAGAAAATGAGTTTGGTCACCTAATTGTTCGCCAATAGGGAGAAATCCTTATCAGAAACCACCTCTTTCATGGGAATGATCTGGCTGTTAATATTGTAAGTTATAATATTAATGATGAATGTTATTAAAAATGTGTTTCGTGAAGCCAAGTGAGTTGAGATAATTAGAGGAGATTTTTATGAAGTATTTATTGTAAGTTCGGCGTATTGTTTGGACCCCCCACTTACCCATTTTTCAAAAATAGTCAGGAGAAGTTTTCTCAGTTTTGTTTTTATATATATATATATATATATATATTAATTTTAAATGGGGGGTGGGGTGGGGAGAAACTTGGTTGGGAGGGAGTATTATTATTATTATTATTATTATTATTATTATTATTATTATTATTATCATTATTATTATATTAAAATAAGTTTTGTTTTTTTTATAAAAAATAGAATATATTATATTTTATTATGCATAGTATTTATATATTGTTTGCATAGTAAATCATGTGAATTCAGGTTTTTTATGTAGTGAAATTAGTCTAAAATTACTGTGCAATCCTTGATTTTTCCTAAATAGTATCCTTCCATTCTCTTATAAATAGGATACTTAGTTTAGAATTGAAAATCACACTAGAATCAGAGAATTCTTCTTCTATAATATTGAGCGTATTTCTTTTGAGTTTAAGGAAGCTTTAAGCGTAGAAAACAGTATAAGTTTTCTTAAAGAATATCACTGCCCTACCTATCAGAAATACTCTCCTTTTAAGGTAAGGGATATTATTTTTGTTCAATATTAGTAAGAAATAATATTTTCTTCCATACTATGTAGTATGTAAGTAATATTACTTCATTTCAGATTCCGAATTCTACACTCATTTTGTTAAAGTATTGCTTCTATACTCCTTGAAATTAGTAGAATAACCTTGAAATTTATTTTTCATCTAGTATCTTTTCACGGAAATATTATTCTGAAAATTTTTGATAATTTTTAATATTTTCATGTTGGGGTACTATTCCCGAAGTACTATTCGTGGGGTACTATTCACTCGGGTACTATTCACATGGGGGTACTATTCATGATACAAATTGATTTCTTTTCTGTCCAAATCATTTTTGATACTATTATTCTTGAATTTTACTCCACAAAGCAGTATCATGTTTAGAATTTGGACATTATTGAATTTTTGATAAATTAAATTATAAATCTTTAAAATTTATCCTTTACTTTCATTTAATTGAATTCTTATATCATTGTCATCATCCTCATGCTTATATTGTGATGAAAGTCATCTTTGGCATGTAGTGCATAGATGGACTGTTGATTGGTATGATTATGACCAGGAATTATTCGGTAAATCATGACCTGTAATGTTACAAATGATGTGGTAAAAATCCTCATTGGCCCGTAGTGCATTGATGAACAGTTGTTGGCATTATCATGACCACTGGTAATACTAACGAATATCCTTGGCTCGTGTGCATGGATAATTCAATGATGTGATAATAATGAATATCCTTAGCCCGTAACGCATGTATAATTCATTGATGTGGATTATTTATTGAGCTGAGTCTCAGCGATAAAATTGATGATAAACTTTTTAAATCATAGAAGATAGTAGATATCATGCTCTACTTGACTCTTCTAATGGATTGCTTATTCCGCTACAGTTAAACTTGTTGTTTATTGTATTCTATCAGTTTAACATTGTTGAAGGCTAACGATAATTTATTTTGCATTATCTTAGTCATAATATTTCTTACTGGGCTAGTTGAGCTCACTCTTTTGCTTTCATTGTTCTCTTCAGGAAATGAGAACGTAGACGAGATTAGTTGGAGAACGGAGTGACAGTCCGAGATGGTGGTTGTAGTAGTCCTCATTATTCTTTGAAATAGTATGATAATAAATGTAGTGAGGACTCCATTTGAGTTTGGATATTTTCTATGATATAATATTCATGTAAAAACTCTCAGCTACGCTTTTGTCATATTGTATAAATGAAGTTTGTATTTAAATTCTTTACCATGTATTTGGTGACTCAGAATGGGTGATGTGTACCTATTTTCGGGGCGTCACAATATATCCAATAAATTATCCTTTGTTTTCATCCTAATAATATTATGTCACTTATTTTGATTTTTCTTCACCTTATTAATTTGCATTATATTAATTTTTTCCATTGTATGTTTTCATCATATTACTATTATGTCACTTTTCTTCATCCTATAACTATTATCTCCTTTGTTTTCATCCTTTGCACTTATTTATTATCATGGTTTTTTCCCCTTATTTCTTAAACCCATAATTTTAGGTATTAATTTTTTTAATTACAAGTATGTCACTCTTTTTATGTTACATATCTTTATTTCTTAGAAAAAATGACGATTAGAGGCATATAAATTTTCTTATAATATTTTTATTAAAGTAATTTAACTTTTAGAACTTGTTTTTGTCTTTTAAGAATGATATTATTATGTCTTTTTTAATTTATTTTTCATTTACACCATCTGTTTCAAGATTAGAGATATATTTAACTTTTTTAATCAATTCGCAAATACTAAAATTTAAAATTAACATGGAATTATTTAGTTTTAATATAAATAGTCATTGTTAGAAATTGCATGTTTAATTTAATTATGATGTGATTAATGTATATTTGTATCCGTAGATTTTGTAAAGTACTTAATAAGAGTATGATGTACAATAACTTAGAATAGAAATATTAAATTTATTAGGTTGATCTTATGAGTTGAACTAATGTATAAATGATAGAATTAAATCGATCGTTTAGTTAAGGTGGACGATCATAAAGTTACTTTGGCATTTTTGTAAAGTGTACTAAAGTTCACAAAGTTAGTCTTCCTATTGTAGAGCATTCAGTTGAAGATCGCGGAGCATGCCAGAAGTTCACAGAGTTAAGACAAGATTGCAAAGCCTATTGTGACACCCCCAAACCCAGGTACTTCATTTTCACAGGATTTGGTGTTCACTTAATCAAACATTCATATCTAACTACCCAATCACAATAAACTGGATAAATAAAACCTTCCCCATTAAAGGGTTACATAAAAAAAATCTCCCAGATTGTCTAACCTTTAAACACAATCATTCAAATGCGGAAAATAAATAATCTTTATTACAACCATTCCAATAAAAACTGATAATAAAATATCATCAAATTACAAGTCTTCAATACTTGTTCATCTTTCCTTTTCCCTTACTGGTGCTAGGTACATCAACCTTCTCATCCTTAACTGTAATAATTATATAAGCAAGAGTGAGCAAACAAAGCTCACTTGATACAATAATGAATGAAAAACCTTTACAACAAATATTAAATAAGAGGCTCAATAGATTTAAACAATTACGATTTGTCAACAATCTGAAGTAAATAACTGAGGGTCCTAAGACCACGAACTATGTCCATAGTTATAAGTAATGTTTCAACTTAAACTTTAACAATCATAAGACTATAGGGACTCCTCGTACTTAGGGGGATCAGCCCTTCGTATAATGTATTGTGCACAAACATTTCAATGCTAAGCGTAAGTTACCCCTAATAATAGGGTTGTTCATCTCAGTATTTAGAGTACAAGTCCGCACCAAAGTGAGTTTGGTTTGGATACATTTCAGGGTAATTTAGAATTCAACAAACATCAACTAAGGATTAGTTGAATAAAACCAATAACATCGTACTATAGAATAATCATAATTGAATCAACATGGTAAACCAAAATCATGTTTTAGGAATAATCTAATAGCATATACTTTGAATAACTATAACATGCCTTGCTTGAACAATATTAAGTCAATGTTAATTAGAATTGAGTACTAAGCATGCATAGTAGTTTGAACGATAAAATTGTTCGACATTAGTATAAATAGTTGTGCATGCTAAACAGCAAGTTAAATACAAGAATAACTTGTCAACATCAAACCAAAGTTTAGAAAGCTTGCATCATTTATAAGGTAATCGAATTGAAACAATAAATAGTTCAACAAGATAAAGAATTAGAAAACTTGCCTTGCTTTCATAGGCTAAACCGAATCAATTAGGATCACAATACCCTATATATATATATATATATATATATATATATATATATATATATATATATATATATATATATATATATCATCATGACATAGTTAGTCACTACTACTTTTACAAATTTAACTAACTATATACATCATATATGTTTGATTATTTAATCATATAATCAAGTTATAACACAAGTTAATTGTTAATAACATACTTATTCATAGTATAGAAATACTAACATCAACATTTTATGACCTCTACAATCATCACATAACAATTTCTTAACATTTGAGTACAAAAAGTACACCGTCGGACTATTCTCGCTAACTTTCATATTTGCATTTCTACGATTTCTATCAGAAAGTATTACACATGTGAGAGATAAATATAATACATGAGAATAAAACTAAAGGTATATGCTGATCATGGCATGTTATAGCATTGCATACATGAGATTAATATCGCTAAGTTATGCATTGCGCTGCGAAATCTACAGATTTGATTCGACGACGACAAGACATCAAGATAAGAAAAAAGCCAATTTTGGCCTAAAAGTTCATTTCTAACAGCCTAATTCACATGCAAATCATACAAAAACTTCATGTAAACCTAATTCAAGAATTCCTAACATGTTTCTATCCATACAACAACATAAACAACAAGTTTAAAACATCCAATTTCACTGTTTTTGATAAAAAAAATCACTTTTTGATGTTTTTGATGAAAATCAATACTGTGATTTTGTTTTTCAACCAAAATAGTTAATTTAAAGCATTTTATCAAAGAATATACATACTCTAACAAATTGAATAGCCAATTTATCAATAAAACAACTCAACAACCCATATTTCTATTTTAACTAAACAATATATAATCACAAAAACTCTTTGTAAAACTATTTTTTTTCACAAACATATACATAATATAAATTCATGGACTATTCTCAATCATAGCTTAAGAAAATAGTTTAACTCACTAGATTATCATATAAAATCACATACATAACAACTAATTTACCCTTACACAAGGATTCCACATAAAATTTGGGAAGAGAGAAACTAAATTTTTAAAACTAAAAGAATAGGTTAATACCTTGAAGAAGATGATGATGGCTATTCCCCATATTTTTTTTGATTCTCAAGCTTTTCTTCTCACCAATTCCCTAGCCTTTCTTCCTCTCTTCTTTTCTCTCTCACTTTTCTTCTTCTCTTCTTCTTCTTCTTCTTCTTCTTCCTCTAAGTTTTCTCTTTTCTTCCTAACTCTAACTACGTACTAACAATATAACGTATATAGGATATAATTTATATTAATTATATAATATAAATATAGATATAACTGATATCAATTATCTAAGTTTTGAAAACCAAAAGACATAAGGCTTGTTTGGCTAGTCACTAAAAAAAATCAATTAATCCTTATGCCTTGTTTGGTAAAACACAATTAGAATAAAGACTTTGTAGGCATTAGGCATTGTTTGACAAAACTGAATTAAAACTCCTTTAACTTATTTTAATAACTACTTTATAAAAGGTTATTTGTCACACTTTTAATAAATTAAATTAATCTTAATAACAATATATTAAATTACTTTAACACGTAAATCAATACCACAAAATTATAATTTTCTATATAATTATAACTTTATTTAACCAACTAACACATCCTTTTAATTACAAAATTCAAATAAAAAGAATAATAATTCAATTAATCAAAACTCTCTAACTTAATAATTAAATTAAATTAGCAAATATAATAATTTCCTTAATTATTTATTTAACAGATAGTTAACCAAATTGAATCAAATTTGAACAATTACAAATTCAACCATAAACACATCCATTAAATACTTAAATAATTCAATAAATATTTAATATAACAATTAAAATTCTTGAATGTTACATCATTCCATCCTTACAAGGATTCTGTCCCTAGAATCGAAGACATAGATTAAAGAAATAACTCAGGGTAATTCTTCATCATTTCAGCTTCGAGTTCCCACGTAGCCTCTTCGACATTGTGGTTCCTCCATATTACCTTCACAGAAGGTATCACTTTATTTCTGAGCACTTGTTCTTTCCTGTCAACTATCTGGATAGGAAGCTCTTCATAGGACAAGTCTTTCTCAAACTGCAATGGTTCATACTCGATTTCGTGCTTGTAATCAGACTTATATGGTCGTAACACTGAAACGTGTAAAACATTATGAATGTTTTGCAATTCTGGAGGTAGAGCTACCTCGTAAGCCACCTCTCCAACTTTTCGCAGCACTTTGAAGGGTCCAATAAATCTCGGGCTTAATTTTCTCTTTTTACCAAATTGAATTTTTCCCTTCCAAGGTGAAACTTTTAGGAAAGCGTAATTTCCTACGTCGAATGCACAATCTTGTCTGTGTTGATTAGCATATTTCTTTTATCATCTTGGCGTGCCTATCAATCTTGTTCGATAAGTTTGACAACCTCGGCCATTTGTTGTACCGATTACGGTCCTAACGGTTGACGTTCACCCGACTTCATCCCAAAGACGGTGGAGTTCTTCACCTCCTGCCGTACAAAGCTTCGTAAGGCGGCATGCCGATACTAGCGTGATAACTGTTATTGTAGGCAAATTCCACCTATGGTAATTGGTCATCCCATCTTCCTTTGAAATCCATGACGCATGCTCTCAGCATATCTTCTAATGTCTGAATCGTTCGTTCGCTTTGGCCATCTGTTTGCGGATGATATGCCGTACTCATTCGCAATTGTGTTCCCATACATTCTTGTAGTCTCTTCCAGAAGTTTGCATAGTAGCACACAGTATTGCACAGTATTTTTGGATTATTGATTCTTACGTAAGAAGCCACTACTCAATAATTGTTACAGTAATTACTGTTCAATATTTTATTTTATTGACTCAATAATTGCTACGTTGATATTTTATATTGTTAATTCAATAATTGTCACTACACAATATTTTCCATAATCAGATCAATAATTCATATTTTTTGAATAATATTATTAGATAGCATTATTAACAATGTTTAAGGATGTTCAGTCTAGGAAAGGGGTTTTGTCACCTAATTACACGCCAGTAGGGAGAAATCCTTATCGGAAAGCCCCCTCTTTCTTGGGATTGACCTGGGTGTCATTATTGTGATTTTGTAATATTATTTATGAATAATGAATTATTAATTTATATGATAAAAAAATATTTATTTTATGTGGATATAAATGGAGGAATTTTAGAATGAGACAATTATTGAAAGTTGTTAATTATTTTATGAAACCATAATTATCTTCTCTGATAATATATTTATATATTATTATAATATTACATTGTAATAGTATAATGTGATAATATAATAATATAATTTTTGTAATTTAAATGGTAATATTATTGTATTTTTGGGTATGTGAATTAAATGGAGTGAAGATGATCAAATTGAATTTGAATTAGTTTTCAAATTGAATTTGAATTCTTTTATTTTAAAAACATGTGAATAAATGAGGGAGTCCTCATTTTGAATTTGAACTCCTTATTTTCAAAAGGTGTGTTGCATGTTTTCCAAGTTAATCATCTGTAGGAAAAATTTGTCAGAAGTGGCGTGCTACCACTTTCCTATAAAATAGGCTGCTTAGTTAGAAATGAAAATCACGCCAGAATCAGAAAATTTTCTCTCTATAATATCGATCGTATTTTTGTGATTATTTAGATACTTTGATAGTTGATAAGCAATGCAAGTTTTCTTCAGCATTATATTCGATATTTCAACCAAAAGTACTATTCTTTTAAGGTAAGGGATGTTATTTTTCAAGTAATTAATATTATTTCTTCTAATATCATTTCACCAAAATATTGGTATGAATTTTATTATGAAATTTTTACCTTTTCATGTCGAAGTTACTATTCACATATACGAAACTATTCACGTGGTACTATTCACGAATGACTATTCATGGGGTACTATTCACAAAGTACTATTCACGATAAAAATTGGTTTCTTTTTCTGACCAAATTATCGTTGATTTATGAATCTTACTCTTGAAATTAAATCCATGTTTTGATTATATTGTTTTTATTATCATATATAAGATTTTTATAATCATGGTGAGGAAAATTCTCTTTCACTTGAGTGTAAAGATGGGTAGATTATTGGTATAATCGTGACTATGGGTTCTATTTGGCCAGTGGTGCAAAGATGAATTGTTGACTGGTATGATCATGACCATTGAATTTATAATTGCATATCTTTAGCCTAAGTGCGAATATGAATTAATCAACATGGTTATAATTATTGTTTATATAAATTCTGAAATGATTATATATTTTTTTGAGATATTAATAACTTTGGCTTGTAGTGCGAAGATGACCTGTTGTTGAATATCTTTGACCTGTAGTACAAAGATGAACTGTTAATGAATATCTTTGGCATGTAGTGCAAAGATGAATTAATTAGTATGATTATGAACAGGAACTGTGATATAGTATAACCATGATATTTGATATTTCAGGTAAAAATAGGTGATGAAAATTGTCTTTGTCTTGCGTGCGAAGAGGAATTTAGAACCACAATTATGATTATGAGTTATTCACATGATTATGGACAAGAACTGTTGATTGATATTACAGGGATAAAACATTGTTGGTGAACTTTTAACATAGAGAAGATAATAGATTTTATGGATTGTTCGTCCCACTGCAACTATGGTTGAAAATTTTTATCATCTACCATATATTTTAAATCTCTGATTTATTACTGACGGAGACTATTAATAACTTAATTATCTATAGTCATGATATTCTTTACTAGGCTATTTGTGCTCACCTTTTTGCTTCACAATTCCTTTCAGGTTATAAGAGTGTAGCTGGGTTGAGCGGGGATAACAAGGGAACAGTGTGATGGTCCGAGATTGTGGAAGTTTCCTAATACATTACAAAACAACATATAATTGTATTGAGGACCTAAGATGGGTATGTCGTATATTATACATCATTTAACCGTTGATTTTGGTAAACAATAATAGGGTGATGAGAACCCGACTTTGAAAGCGTCAAAAGTGCACCTCATTAGAATGAACATGATAGTAATCTTTTCATTTTCTTCGGGGTCTTGAAATATTTGCTGCTGTATTTTATATGGCATTGTAATAATTTAAGTTTGGATACTGTCTACGAGACAATATCCATGTTAAAACTCACAGCCTATGTGTTGTCGTATTTTGCATGACAGTACGACAATTGTATTAATGAAGTTTGTAGTTGTTTTTTGTACCATGTATTTGGCGACCCAGAATGGGTTGGGTGGATTAGACCTATTTTTAGGGCATCACAGTTTGTATCAGAGCTTGGGGATATGGTCTTTGGCGAAGATCGGGGAATAGAACTAGGAGGGGAGAGACGAGTAAATCCTTCGCTAGTGTGTCCTACGTAAGCTTATTTGGTATTTAATGTGTCAGTCGGAGCATAGGGTTAATAATGTGATATGTTAATTTATTTAAATAACCCTTGTTTTGTGACATTATTTGAGATGGCATCTGAAAATGTTGAGGTGAGCAATGGAGCACATGAGACCGTTGAGACACTAACAATCAACATCCAAGATAAGGTGCTTCGGGAAGGCAATAATACTCATGTAAACGATAACACCGACCAAATGACGAATGATGGTATGTTTAGGAACTTTCTAGAATTCATGAAAAACCAAACGAGAGAGACTATGGCTCAAAATGCAGGTGGAAACAATGGTAACTCACGGTTTATCACTGTCAAGTAATTCAAGGAGTTGGGACCGCCGGAGTTTTTGGGAAAGCCAGAACCACTTAAGGCAGAGACATGGATAAAGCAGATCACCAAGATATTTGATGTTTTGGGATGCTCCAAGGATCAAAAGGTTCCCTTTGCCACCTTCATATTAAGAGGAAAGGCGGATTACTGGTGGGAATCACTAAAACGTACTCAACCTACTGCACTCAAAATGCCTTGGGAGAGGTTCCAAGAATTATTCAACGACAAGTACTTTCCCAAAATTATTCGTCAAATGAAGGAGACATAGTTCATCAAGCTGGAGCAAAACAATATGATCGTGTCGCAATATGAGGCTAAGTTTGCGTAGTTATCCCGGTTTGCATCCCATTTGGTTGATAATGAGGAAAGAATGACGCGAATGTTTCTGTGAGGTTTGAAACTCGAAATACATCAATACCTCATTTCTCATAAATTATGTTTGTATTCAGATGTAGTGAGTATGGCTAAGTTATTGGAGCGGGATTATGAGTCAGCTCAACCAAAAGAGAATGACCAACAACACGATAATAATTGCACCAGTGGCAACGACCATCGTAACAATGATAACCATCATGAAGGAAATTATAATGCCAGAAATTATAACCACTTCGGTGGTAATCATGGCCAAGATAATAGAAAATGATTTAAGTGGAAATTTTAAGAAGAGAAGATTTAACGATGATGGGAAGACGTCAACAGCAGCACCAACAACAAATTCTATGGGAGGAGAACGACCTCCAGTTAGATTCTCTACAAATACGGAGATGAGGGACACATAAGTCCAAACTTTTCATAGCCTTCCAAGGTATGTTTTAGTTATGGAAAAGATGGTCACATAGCTCAATTGTTTCCTATAGTGAAATCAAGTCCAGCTGGGACGGTGGCACCAAAGGCGGATACGAACAAAACAAAGTCGGTGGTTTCAAGAAGAGCATTTTTCATGACTTCTCAAAAAGCGAGTAACCCAAAAGAAGTTTTCATGGGTTAATTAATCATAAATTCTTGTGAAGTCTATACCTTAATAGATTCCAGTTCTACCCATTCTTTTATTTCTCCTGCTTGTGCTCAACGTTTGAACTTGACTCCTGAGAAATTAGACTTTGACTTATCTGTTGAAACTCCATTAGGAGAAATTTTCTTTACATTCTCTTTTTAAAAATCTTGCTTGATTCAAGTTGGGACCATCACATTACCTGTTGATCTTATCTCTTTAAAGATACTTACCTTTGATGTGATTTTAGGGATTGATTAGTTAACTATTACTCATGCTAAAAAAATTTATTTTCGTAAGGTTGTTAGTTTTCATATTCCTAACCAAACTCTTATGTGAATTCAAGCAACCAAACCACTAAAGTCAAACACTTTCATATCAAGCCATAAAGTCATTCGTTTATTAAAAAACGGATGTCAAGCTTTCTTAGCCCATGTCATGAACTTGAACAAAAATACATCAGATTTGAATAATATTTCTGTTGTTAATGAATTTCCTGACGTATTTCCTGAAGAAATTCCTAGCATACCCCCAGAGCGTGAAATCAAATTTTATATCGACCTTGAACCCGGTACAAAATCCATTTCTAAAATCTCATATCGAATGGCTCCTATTGAAATTCAGGAGTTAAAAACCCAACTACAAGAGTTAGTACCCGAGCCTCTATTTGGTAACTTCCTTTGTGGAATGCACCAAAGCCAGACTCTCCGTAGGGGACGCCATATTTGTGTGGTGGTAAATTGATAGGTGCCATTGGGATGTGCTATCCAAGATTGGGAAATGAGTCACAATTGAGAGCAATTTAAGTCAGTAATCGAAATATGTAGCTTTCTGGGCTTAGCTGGTTATTATCGGAGATTTGTGGAAGGATTTTTTTTCAAATTACCACTCCATTAACTCAGCTAACTCGTAAAGATACAAAATTCGGATGGAGTGAGGAATGTGAGAAGAGCTTCCAAGAACTCAAGAGGAAACTTATTTCAGCACCTGTTCTGACAATACCATCGTGGAAAAGCAAACATAGTAGCTAACACGTTGAGTAGAAGATCGTATGCGGTTACAAGTGCAACGTTGTTAACATAAAGACCCATTTCTTATGACTTACAAAAGATGGAGATAGAATTAAAGACTCCAAGAACCTATGTGAAAATAGTGAATATACGATTAGAACTAACTTTAATCGATAAAGTTAACATCACTTAAGATACAGACTAAGAGTTGATGAATGTGAAGAAGAAGGTGCAAGAAGGTATTATTCTAAAAGCAAGAATCAATGAAGAGAGGAAATCTTAACCCTCGATTTATTGGTCCATTTGAAATCCTCGATCGAGTAGGAAATATGGCCTATAGACTAATTTTACCGCCAAGTATGTCTCGTGTTCATAATATTTTCCACATATCCATGTACGTAAATATGTGAAAGACCTGAACCATATTATTGAGTTATAACCAGACGAGATAGCAGAAGATTTAATGTATAAAGACGTAAATATTAAAATCTTGGATAAGAAGGAACATATCTTACGCACAAAGGTTATACCACAAGTCAAATTTTTGTGGAAGAACCATGTTATTGAGGAAATGACCTGGGAGTTGGAATCAGAAATGAAAGCGAGGTACCCTCACCTTTTCAAAACACTAGGTACGTACGTCAATTTTGAGGACGAAATTTCATAAGAAGGGGAGGTTGTAAGACCCCAACTTTTTATGAATAAAGATTTAATTTCTCTAATTATTATTTTTGAATAATAAAGTGTTGATTTGATATAATGCTTTAGTTATGGGTGAAATATGAAAAATTTTGCAAAGTAAAGAAGTGGTTGTAAAATATTCATTGTTGACGGGGAATATTCATTTGCTCGCGGAATATTCTTGTTGTCGGGGAATATTCATACGACGGCGCAACCATTTGTGGGCCCTATAACAAAAAATTATCGGATGAAGAAAACGACAAGTATGAGTTTTTTTATAAATAACAGCGTAGTTGTTACCGTTAACACTGTTGGAATACCTAGTGGTTAAAGTACAGTAATTCGCGTGATTGCACAATAACATACAGTATTACACATTATTTTTGGATTATTGATTCTTACGTAAGAAGCCACTACTCAATAATTGTTACAGTAATTAATGTTCAATATTTTATTTTATTGATTCAATAATTACTACGTTGATAATTTATATTATTGATTCAATAATTGTCACTGCACAATATTTCTCATTATCAGATGAATAATTCATATTATTTGAATAATATTATTAGATAGAATTATTGGCAATGTCTAAGGAAGTTCTGTCTAGGAAAGGGGTTTGGTCACCTAATTACGCGCTAGTAAGGAAAAATCCTTATCGGAAAGCCCCCTCTTTCCTGGGAACGACCTGGTTGTCATTATTGTGATTTTGTAATATTATTTGTGATTAATTAATTATTGATTTATATGATAAGGAAATATTTAATTTATGTGGATATAAATGAAGGAATTTTAGAATGAGACAATTGCCAAAAGTTGTTAATTATTTTATGAGACCATAATTATCTTCTCCGATAATATATTTATATATTATTATAATATTACATTGTAATAGTATAATGTGATAATATAATAGTATAATTTGTAGTGCAAAGATGAACTGTTAATGAATATCTCTGGCCCGTAGTGCAAAGAAGAATTTATTAGTATGATTATGAACAGAAATTATGATTTGGTATAACCATGATCTTTGATGTTTCAGGTAAAGACAGGTGATGAAAATTGTCTTCATCTTGGGTGTGAAGAGGAATTTAGAACCCCAATTATTATTATAAGTTATTCGCATGATTGTGGACATGAACTATTGATTGATGTTACAGTGATAAAACATTGTTAGTGAACTTTTAACATGAAGAAGATAATAGATTTTATGGTCTATTTGACTATTCTAATGGATTGTTCGTCCCATTGAAACTATGGTTGAAAAGTTTTATCATCTACCATATGTTCTAAATCTCTGATTTATTACTGACGAAGACTATTGATAATTTAATTATCTTTAGTCATGATATTCTTTACTAGGCTATTTGTGCTCACCCTTTTGCTTCACAATTCCTTTCAGGTAATAAGAGTGTAGCTGGGTCGAGCGGGCATAACAAAGGAATAGTGTGATGGTTCGAGATTGTGGAAGTTTCCCAATACATTATAAAACAACATATAATTTTATTGAGGACCTAAGATGGGTATTTCATATATACGTCATTTAACCTTTGATTTTGGTGAACAACAATAAGATGATGAGAACCCAACTTTGAAAGCGTCAAAAGTGCACCTCATTAGAATGAACATGATAGTAATCTTCTCATTTTCTTTGGGGTCTTAAAATATTTATTGTTGTATTTTATATGGAATTGTAATAATTTTTGTTTGGATACTATCTACGAGACAATATCTGTGTTAAAACTCACAGCCTATGTGTTAATGAAATTTGTAGTTGTTTTTTGTACCATGTATTTGGCGACCCAGAATGGGTTGGGTGGATTGGACCTATTTTGGGGGCGTTACAAGACTGTTGTAACAAGTCAGAGACGAAAGTAAGTTGACACAACCCTCTTAAAAGTCAACATCAAAGATCTTCGAGTATCGGAACATTAAATGCTCAAAAGGAACTATGCAACGGGAAGCTCTTAAGAAGAAATATAAAAGGGTAAGTAGATTCAAATCAAAAGAATGAATCACAAATTAAAAGGTCGAACCTCTGCTAAAGATCTAAGTGCTCCATTCTACAAAAAGAGAACATCTTGTTCTGCTACTAAGTTTTAAGAAGTCGAGCTTTAATGCAACTTAGTAACATCTCAGATAAACTTCATACAGTTATGATTCGCTGGTCTTAGTGACCTTCCTAACCACTTAAAATCTATTTTGTCATTTATCTTACAGTATATACATTTCTGTCATTATCTACTATATTTATATGTGTCTTAAATTCACAAGAACTAAATTCAGATCTGAGATTTCATTCAATCTTTAAGGGGTTTTCAAACTAATATTCAGTTATGTTTAATTAGTTTAATTAATTAATAATCTTGTAATAAATTCTTAACAAGCAAAAGTTTTTTTAAAGGATCTTGTTGTCTCTTAGAGGCACTTAGAGATCTAGAAGGGGGTTGAATATATCCTTTTAAATTTTAATTAATTAAGGATATTACCAAATAATTAGTTAATATGATAGATTATGCATAACGAAATATAATTTTGGAAAACCCCCCTTAAAGATTAAGGATAAATCTCAGTTCTAAATTTAATTATGGTTTTCACTCACAGTAATATATATAATTTACAGAATGTAAGAAGAAAAAAGATAAATGACACAAGCAAAATTTTAAGTGGTTCGGAGACTGAATAACTCATAGTCCACTCTTCTACTTCAAAGAGTAGGAAATCCACTAAGAATGCAGATATCACAAATCTTTACAGCTGAACTACTAAGTTTCATTTGAGTCACTTAGTCTCAGAATGGTCACTTAGACCAGTACACTCAGTCCTCTGAATCACTTAGATTCCTTTGAGTCACTTAGTCTAGGCATGATGTTCACTAAGACCCGAACACTAAGTTCTTTGAATCACTAAGATTCTTTCAAGTCACTTAGTCTTCAAATACTGGTCATTAAGATCAAGTAAATTATAATTAAAATGATTGTTGAGGTGATGCTAAGCTTTGCAATGAGGCTCAGCTTCTTTCTGGTGCTTAGCAGTGTTGAACACATCGTGAGTCGTAAAGTATAGCTCACTATACACTGGATAATTTCATCATTGTGTTCCTCTGTGATTCATGATCCGTACCTGGATTTGAATCTTTGTTGCCTTTTATAGTCCTTCAAAAATTTTCTCATTGATGATGCATTTAATGCTCTGAGATCCTTGATGTTAACATTTAAGTCCATGTGTTAGCTAATTTTTGGCTTACCTATCACATCTTCCTGCAGTCTCACCTAATACCACTAAGATGTTGCTTTCAGAAAACTAGTCGGTAAACACATCTTCTGATCTTCGCTTTCTACCAAGGATGTATAGAGAATGCATCGAGACCTTCAATCAACAACGCTCCATATTAGTCATTTTGTCAGATCTATCTTGCCTCTATAAATAAGACTTGTTGTAAAGTTTGATGAGAAGCATAGAGTCTTAACTTAGAGTACTCAACATTTCTATGAACGAACTCTATGGACTACTATATTAGGTTTCACATTATGATTCATGAGCTGACTTTACGATATTGACTTCAATGAATGATCCTTGAGATAATTTATGATTTGACTTTAACTCAAAGATTGCCTGGAGTACTGTACGTTTAGTCTTCACTCAACGAGCTTTGCTTGAGTTTGCAATTCTCTGTTGACTTTAGAACTTATCTCATCTTTACGATTTGAAGCAAACTTTTCAACATGTGCAACTGCTTTACGATCTATCTCTTTACGATGCTGAAGCAGACTTTGTAAAACTCCTCTTTTGCCCTACTAACTCAGTTTTCACTTTACGATTTAGAATGTAGTTCTGCGATCTTTATTATAGACTCTACAATTCCTTCTTTAACTTTGAGATAGCCTTTTAGCTTTGTTCACTTTACAATTTGAACTTCACCTTACGAATTGAAGTGAGCTCTGCTGGTGAGTGCATAATATTCTATGATTATGATTCCTTTATGTATAGTTCTATTGTATGTTTCATGTGTATATGAACTTATTAAGGTGTTTAATAATTTTAGAAAGAATTGGAGTTAAAACAAGGAAAAAGGGAAGATTACAGGGTTTTTAACACTAAGTTGGATGTACGTTCTTGGCTTAGAATTAGGATTTTATTGTAGATCTCGTCGAGAGCTTCAATTTGATAGGTGGCACGTCCATGACTCTTTCCAGATCAAAAGTTATGAGTTTTTTACCAAACGGACGTTGAACCTCAAAGTTTTGGAGTTGCCATTTATATAATAGTCACTTGTAGCCCAATTTTGACCTTAATCCATCTAGGATATCTCAATTCGTAAAGAATGAAAGTTGTAAATTTATTCCTTATCTTTTCTTTAAATCTTTAACCGTCCCAATCAGAGTTCAGATGCGAGAGTTATGGCCATTCTACCAAAGTACGTCGCAATAAGAAATGGGAATTTGCCCCGAGTAATTCCTATGCCTAGGGAATCCACCTCGACGAATTCGTCGCTGATCCAATCCTCCCAGCACATTCTGAACTCGCCCCAACCAATTCCTCTCTGTCCCAATTCTCCCTAGCAAATTCACAAGCCTATGAATCTGCACGGATGAATTCGTCAAGGATTTTCAGCAACTTGGAAAGTTTTCAATGTTGGATTTGACAGATTTCTAATTAAATTTGGATTGATATTTCTAATAGACTTAGGATTTCTTTTTGAGTGAGATTTTCTTTAAAAATTAATTATATTTCCTTATGTAAACTAGAGTTATGATTTGTAATTCCTTTTAGGATTTTGATTTCTAATTCTCATAAGATTTAGGACTATGTCTAATACTATAAATACATTGTAATAGTCAATGTTTTAGATATCATCTATCATCTACTACATTGAATTGTAAACTCTATTGGTGGAAGATTAAAGATATGTCCGGTTATACTCTTTACTTTAGTTCGAAAGGGATGTTGAACCTTATTCATATTTAACTGTTTGATCAAGTTTGCTTTATTTATTCTTTGTCGACGTCGAAAAACATTTGTCTTGAATTCCTCTTTTAAATATTTTTTACCCTTTATGTTTTCTACGTGGTTTGAATCTTGTTGAAATGGTGAAATTGACAAAAGAGTCTGACATGAAATGTCGACAATTTGAAAAGATATATACCCGGCCGGTACAAGTTGTACCGGCTGGAGTATTTTAATATTAAAAAATCATTTCAAAATTATTAAAATGACAACAATTGACCATGCAATGAAATATATTAAAATAAAAGTCGGTAAAGCTTGTGTCGGCTGGGCATTTCCTGACTATTTATGACATTCAATCTAAGTCTTCCAAGAAGTTGATCAATGGTCCAAAAGTGGGTTGTTATAAAAGTATACATGGCAACCGGTTTCCATGGATGGATTCCATATATATATATGTGTGTGTGTGTAAGACCCTAACTTTTATGAATAAAAGTTTAATTTTTCTTGAAATATATTTTTGAATATTATGGTATGGATTTGATATAATGTTATAGTTGTGGGTAGTATTTATAAATTTTGCAAAGTAAGCAAATTGTTATAAAATATTCGATTGGTCGGGGAATATTCATTTTAGTCGGGAATATTCGTACGACGACACAATCATTGGTGGACCTCACAACGGAATTATTGTTAGAATGAGAAAACGACATAAATATCTTTTTATAAAAATAACGGTGGAAGTTTTACCGTTAATTATTGAAATACCTGGTGGTAAAAGTACAGTAATATGCGTGATTGCATAGTAGCACACGATATTGGTTATTAATGCTTACGTGAGAAGTTACTCAGTTTTGTTCAATTATTACAATAGTAATTGCTGCATAGTAGCTCACGTTATTTGATTCAATTATTGTTAATATTTTATATTATTAAATCAATAATTGAGACGATACAGTTATTCATATTATTATTTGCATTATTGACGATGTCTAGAAAATTCTATTGAGGAAAGGGGTTTGGTCACCTAATTGCGTGCCAATAGGGAGAAATCCTTATCAGAAAGCCCCCTCTTTCCTGGGAATAATATGGTTGTTAAATATTGCGAATAATAATAATGATTGATAAATGTTGTTGAAAATATTAAGGGGATTTTTTATAAAGTATTTGATGTAAATTTTTCTTATTTTTTATGAACCCCCATTTACTCATTTTTCAAAATAATCGGTAGAAAGTTATTCAATATATATATTATATGGTGGGATCCACCTACGGTGGTGATATGTTGGTGGGAGGAACACGTGGAACCCACATGTTGGTGGAAGGATGAAAAATTTGTCACAGGTGGGTGGTTTTTTTTCAAAGCAACATGTGCATAAAATATATATATATATATATATATATATTCTTGTTTTACTTGGTAATGGCATTAAAAATTCAGGCGCCCGAACATTGCGTATGACATCCGTGAGTTCGCGATTATTTCGTCCGTGAAATTCTTAAACAGTACCCCCTCCATTCTCCTATAAATAGGATGCTTAGTTAGAATTTAAAATCACACCAAAATCAGAGAATTCTTCTTCTATAATATTGAGCGTATTTCTTTAGAGTTTAAGAAAACTTTGAGCGTAGAAAACAATATAAGTTTTCTTCAAGAATATATCAGCCCTACCAGTCGGAATACTCATCTTTTTAAGGTAAGGGTTATTATTTTGGTTTAATATTCATATGAAATAATATTTTCTTCCATACTCTGTAGTATATAAGTAATATTATTTCGTTTCATATTTTGAATTCTACACTCATTTTGTTAAAGTTTTGGCTTCTATACTCTATGAAATTAGTAGAATATCCTTGATATTTGCGCTTCATCCAGTATCTTTTCATGGAAATCTTATGCTGAGTATTCTTGATAAATTTTAACTTTTTCATGTCGGAGTACTATTCACTGAGTTGCTATTCCCGAAGTACTATTCACGGGGTTCTATTTACCTGGGTATTATTCATCCGGAGTACTATTCATGACAAAAATTGATTTCTTTCCGGTCCAAATCATTTTTGATACAATATCATTCTTGAATTTTACTCCACAAAGCAGTATTGTGGCGCCCCCAAATCTGGGTATCTTCCAACCTGACATATGGTGCTACACGGTGCTACAGTTCACACATACATTCAATTGAAAAGCCTCAAAAGAACAAATATTTCTTACATATATTCCAAATAATATTACCATTCCCCAGATTCTTAATAACCATTACATTCGTTCTTGTCATAATATTAAATAATATTAACATTCAACCTATAATATTACAAAAACAAGCTATAGGTTCGCCTTAGCCTTCCCATTATCTTTTCCAGATCCTTCGGTCCGTTTAGTCTCTGCGGTGGGGATGGGGTCCGGACTTCGTGACTGCTGCATCACATAGTTCTTTTTGGGCAGTGGCATGACCCTCTGGTAGCTTACAGGCATGGCTCGCCATACGCAAAGACCGCTTTTAGCCTTGAAATTTGCGCCATGACCTTGACTTTGTGCACTAGATACTTTTGACAGTTTTTCTACTTTGTGAACTTCTTGGACTACAAATTTGATCATTTTAAGTCTGAATTTGCTCGTTCAAAAGCCATTAGCTCACAAATCATATACTCTACATGTTCACACATGAATTTTCCATTTTCTAATCCATTAACTCGAAATTCACCTTTAAGTTCATTTTTAACGAAAATGATAAACGTTCGTGAACGTTCAACGCTTATTTCTTTGTTCTAAGTTAGAATTCAGTCATTTTTGAGTCCGCAACTCCATAATGCCAAATAAGACTTATCCCCATTGAAAACCAATGTTTCCGAGCTCAATGTCAAAATTCGACTATCGTTCAAACTCGTGAAAAACATCTTCTACAAAACCATAGGTAGCCTAACATGTGAAAAATAACCCATTACCTAGTCTAAGGATTCAACCCAACTACTGAGATCAATGAAATGCTTGCATTTTAATATGTATTTATCAAAACGCAACATTTGATGATTTGGTGGATATTGAATATACCAGTGTAAAACAAAATGTTATGTAATGTATTCATGGAGACTTCTTTCCTATCATAGATGGACCTATAAAATGCGTCCAGCTTCAATTCAGAAACTTCGTATAGAGAATACATACAATCCAGGACTAGAGCAAGTTGCAGAAAAAATCAATAGGCACGGATTCTTATTTCATTACAATTCATGCCTATTTTAAAATTGCCCATAGACATGTTCTAACCCTAGCCTTAATTCATGGAATGAAGTACAAAAATCAAAACAATTGACGTACCAGTAGCCAGTAGAGTGGAGGCGAAGTCAGAGACCGGAGGAGGAGATGCGATTTGGAGTTCTGGGTTAGGGTAGACAGAGAGTGAGACACTATTTGGTTTGCCTCTATTGTAAGACCCCGAATTTTATGAAATAAAATTATTCAATTTTTCTTATAACTATTATTCAGTAAATGGTTAAATTGATAAAGATTAAAGTTAAGGGTGATGTATGAATTTTTTTTCAAAATAAGCAAGTGGCTATAAAATACTTGTTATTGTCGGGGAATATTCGTTTGGTCATGGAATATTCTTGTTGTTAGAGAATATTAAATGCGACGATATAACCATTTTGTTCCCATAACTTGAATAAGCTATGGGATAAAAGAAAAAACGTCAAGTTTGAGTTTTTATAAATAACGGTGTAGTTGTTACCGTTAACACTGTTGGAATACCTAGTGGTTAAAATACAGTAATACGCATGGTCGCACAGTAAAACATGATATTGCACATTATTTTTAGAATTATTGATTCTTACGTAAGAAGACACTACTCAATAATTTTTACAGTAATTACTGTTCAATATTTTATTTTATTGATTCAATAATTGCTACGTTGATATTTTATATTATTGTTGTTTCAATAATTGTCCTTTGCCTGACGATTTCCCATTATCAAATCAATAATTCATATTATTTGAATAATATTATTAGATAACATTATTAGCAATGTCTAGAAAGTTCTGTCAAGGAGAGGTTTGGTCACTTAATTGTGCGCTAGTAAGGAGAAATCCTTATCGGAAAGCCCCTTCTTTCCTGGGAACTGCCTGGTTGTCATTATTGTGATTCTGTAATATTATTTGTGAATAATTAATTATTGATTTATATGATAAAGAAATATATATTTTTATATGGTTATAAATGAAGGAATTAATGTTGAGGTTTTTTATTAGTATTTTGTCGAAATGAGGAACGAAATTTGGAAATTTTTAGAAAATTAGTTTATTACTTGATTTTGTAAAATTCATAACTCTTTGTGTATAATGAGTTAGGAGATGAGCCATATATCAAAAGAAAGCCCTGGAAGTAAGCTAACCATAGAAATTGGAATCTCCCAAAAATCCTTTGTAGATTTACCGTGGTGAATTTTTGAATGAAACTGGTCCAAAGGACTAATAATCCGAAAAATTAGTGTTCTTGAGATATATTGCGTGAATTATAATTTTTAATTCGACCGTTGGATCGTTGTGATTTTTGGATATGTTATACATATATAAGTTGAGTATATGTCCACAAATTTTGAACTGTTAAAATTAATGTATGATTTGTTATGAATTTTAAGAGATGACTGATTCAGAAATTGTTTTTATAAATGATTTTGGTAGAGATTTCTAGAATGCGGGCCCCACTTTTTCGTTAGTGTAGAAAACATGTGCTAGAATTCTTGGTTCAAGGATGAAGGCTGGTCTTGGTTGGTGCGTAGAAGGAAGATAAATAATATTATTATTTTATTAATTTAGTCTCCTTTGGCGTTCTAGCATTTTCTTATAAATAGGGTGCTTAGTTAGAATTGAAAATCACACCAGAAACAAGTTTTCTTTCTCTCTATATTATCGAGTGTATTTTTTTGAGTATTTAGATACTTTGAGAGTTGCTATTCAGTGCAAGGTTCCTTCGGCTTTACATCCGATATTCCAGTCAGAAATACTGCTCTTTTGAGGTAAGGAATTTTAAGGGTTGTTATGTTTTTCATGTTTCGTAATTTTTCTGACCTTCAAAAATTCTGGAAAAATTTGAAATGATAATGTGATGAGTTTTCTAGATGGTGTCCAAAAATGGCAATTTTTGGATGTATAGATTAGGAGTTATGAATTTTATGGAAAAGACTATTTTAAAAGTAAACCCTTATAACTCCTTGTAGTTAACTCCAAAATTGGTGAAATTTTTATTGGGAGTACATGTATATAACAGAAGTATACTCTATAAATTTCAATTTTTTTGGACAAAAGTACAATTTATGATAAATGTCTAAATATTCGGCAGTTTTGGACATATGAAAAATAGTAAATGAATTTTAAAAATTAGAAAAATATATATTCAATATGGGACTATATTACGCTAAATCCACGAAAAGAAAATTTGTTTGTCTTTGCTTTGGTATTTTTCATGAAAATAGACTAGTTATGAGTAAATGAATTAAATATGTTATGTGAAGTAATAAAATTGGAAAATAGGATTTTATGGCTTGGGAATCCTATGTAAGGTATATGCAGATTTTTGATGAGGGTTTTGGTTATTGGTGATGAAATTTTATGAGTTTGACATTTTAGCATGATTAAATGTATTAATTAGTAAAGTGTAAACAATTAAAATAAATTATTTATAAGTTTAAGAAATGATTAAGATATTGTGGTAATATTAATAATATTAGATTATGAGATTATTAAGTGATTTATAACATTTGGATTAAGGTGTTATGAAATCATTGATTATGAATCTTACTTTTGAAATTAAATGCAGTTGTTGATCATATTGTTTTTATTATCATATATAACATTTTTATAATCTCGGTGATGAAATTTCTCTTTGACTTAAGTGTAAAGATGGGTAGATTATTTGTATGATCGTGACTATGGGTTCTCTTTGGCCAGTAATGCAAAGTTGAATCGTTGACTGGTATGATCATGACCATTGAATTTACAATTGAATATTTTTTAGCTTAAGCGCAAAGGTGAATTGATCAACATTATTATAATTATGGTTTATATAAATTATGAAATGATTGTATATTTTTTTGAGATATGAATATCTTTGGCCTGTAGTGCAAAGATCAATTATTGATGAATATCTTTGGCCCGTAGTGCAAAGATGACCTGTTGTTGAATATCTTTGGCCCGTAGTGCAAATATGACTTGTTGTTGAATATCTTTGGCATGTAGTGCAAAGATGAACTGTTGATGAATATCTTTGGCCCATGGTGCAAAAATAAATTTATTAGTATGGTTATGAACATGAACTGCGATTTGGTATAACCATTATCTTTGATGTTTCAGGTAAAGACATGTGATGAAAATTATCTTCGTCCTGGATGAGAAGAGGAATTTAGAATTACAAATATGATTATGAGTTATTCACATGATTGTGGACAGAAACTGTTGACTGATGTTACAAGGTTAAAACATCGTTGGTGGACTTTTAACATGGAGGAGATAATAGACTTTATGGTCTATTTGACTCTTCTAATGGATTGCTCGTTCCGCTGCAACTATGGTTGAAAAGTTTTATCATCTACCATATGTTCTAAATCTCTGATTTATTACTGATGAAGGCTATTGATAATTTAATTATCTTTATTCATGATATTCTTTACTGGGCTAGTTGTGCTCACCCTTTTACTTAACAATTCCTTTCAGGTAACAAGAGTGTAGCTGGGTCGAGCGGGGGTAACATGGGAATAAAACGGTGGTCTATAGCTGTTGAGGTTCTCCCTAAATAGTATGGAAATAATTTTATTGAGAACTTTAGATAAATGTGTCGTATTGTATACGTCATTTGATATTTAATTTTGGTGAACCGAATAGGGTGAGGTGAACCCAACTTTGGAAGAGTGTTTTGCCACTATCATACAAGATGTCTAATTACCAACGAGTTATCATAAGACAGGGTTGTGCACATCCACTTGCTGATTATATCTATGAGCACTACCTATATAATCTTGGAGTTTGGTTGAAATATAATTTTCAATTGTAGACAGTGGAGATAACTATATGTCAAGAGAAGACTCACCATTGGAAAGAACATGATAGTAATCTTCTCGTTTTCTTTGGGGTCTATTGGGTCAACCAAGGATAATTCTATGGGCATATGATATCTATCATAACCTAGAGGCATGGCCTCCCATGTACGAAGGTTTCCTTGAGCACTTCCCAAAAATTTTAATTTCTAAAACAGTTATTGACTGTACCTTTATGTAAGGTGCCATTGTGACGTGTTATTCAAGTTGGTGTCAAGAGTCACAGTTGGTATATATATTTATATCAAAACTCACAACATATGTGTTATTGTATTTTGCACGACAATTGTAGTAATAAAGTTGTAGTTATTTTATGTACCATGTATTTGGCGACTCAGAATAGGTTGGATGGATTGGACTTATTTTGGGGGCGTCACATCTATACTGGTTTTCACGTCCAACTTCTCCTTTACAATTCCAATCAAGTACACAACCTCTTTTTCAAAAAAAAGTAATAAAAACTCTTTAAAAAGTAATATTATAAATAAAATTATTATTTCAAAAACTTAAATAGATTTAAATTTAAATTTGAATTTTAAAATGTAATAAATTAGTTAATAACAAACTGAAATTTAACTCTTTTGTGAAACAAAAAAGTAATAATTTAACATGTGTGATCTGTTCTACAAAAATAGTCTTAATTATTATATTTTTTATTATCAATTTACAATATTTTAAAATTTGAATTATTGTAACTTAATATTTTGGTTAAAATTTAATATTAAAATTATTTAAAAAACATTATTAAGAATAAAATTGTATTTTTAAAATTTAATCATATTTAAATTTGAGTTGTAGGATACCATAAATTAATTAAGAATAAAACTCAAACTTAACTCTTTCTACATAATAAATGAGTAATTTTTTAGCATTTATGTTCTATTCCATAGAAGAGTCTTATCCTTTTTAAAAAAAAAAAATTCATGGTCAATGTATGAAATTTTAAAGTTTAGATTATTGTAAATTTATTTACTTTGATTACAGGAATAGTCGACATTGTAAGTTACTTAAAAAGTATTATTAAATATAAATTTGTTATTGTAAAAAATTAAATGTATTTATATACTATTTGTGCGTACCACATTTTATATTTGACAATGTACCACTAACATTTTATTTTTCGTGGGCATATTTTTTTTGATTTTTATTAATTAATATTGTCATTTTTAGTGGATAAATTATTTTAATGTTTGAAGACTTTTTGGGGGACAAAAGATATATTACTTATGTAAGAGAATATTACTCATACTGATATTAAATATAATGGATGAAGATAAGAGTAATGTTGGATAAAACTTGTTCAGGCCCGACAAAGAAAAATATAAGTGATTGCATTAGGTTTTAATATTTTCCTTTAGATGAAATATTGTGCGAAGGTTCAAACACAATTAAGAAAAATAAATTGAAAAAGACATCCTTCGATAAATGGCAAAACAAATATGTGACGCCCCCAAAACAGGTATACATCACTCATCTTGAGTCGCCATATACATGGTACATAAATTCAAATACAACTGAATTATAAAACATTCGTGTAAAATACGACAAAACATAGCTGAGAGTTTTAATAAGAATAATTTCATCTAGACAATATTCACACTCAATGGAGTCCTTATTACATTTATTGTCACACTATTTAACAGAATAGTGAGGACTACTAATGCTATCATCTGGACCATCACTCCGTTCCCCGGCCTCGTCCCAACTATATTCTCATTTCTGAAGAGAACAATGAAAGAAAGGGTGAGCTCAACTAGCCCAGTAAGAAATATTATGACTAAGATAATGCAAAATAAATTATCATTAGTCTTCAACAATGTTAAACTGATAAAATACAATAGACAACAAGTTTAACTGCAGCGGAATAAGCAATCCATTAGATAAGTCAAGTAGAGCATGATATCTACCATCTTCTATGATTTAAAATGTTTTCATCAATTTTTATCGTTGAGACTCATCTTAATAAATAAAATCGAATCATCCCTGCATCACGGTCAATGATATTCATGTAATAATCAATGGTTATAATTATACCGAATAATCCCTAGTCATAATCATACCACAACTGTCCATCAATGAACTACAGGCCAACGAGGACTTTCACCACATTCATTTGTCACCTTACGGTCATGATTATACCGAAAATCCCTGGTCATAATCATACAAAGTCCATCTATGCACGTAAGCCAAAGATGTCTTTCATCACAATATAAACATGAGGATGATGACAATGATATAAGCATTAATCAAACGAAACCAAGGATAAAATATTAAAGACTTTAAATTTATCCAAATATTATCAATCACTTAATAAACTTATAATCTAATATTATTAAGATTATAACAATATATTAATCATTTCCTAAACTTATAAACCATTTATTTTAATTGTTTACACTTTACCAAATAATGCATTTAATCATTCAAAAATGCCATACTCCTAAGATTTCATCACCAATGATCAAATCCCTCATCAAAAATCTGCATATACCTTATATAAGATTTCCAAGCCATAAAAAAATATTTTCCAATTTTGTTTCTTCACATAATGTATTTAATTCATTTACTCATAACTAGTTCATTTTCATAAAAAATACCAAATCAATCCCAAAAATATTTCTTTTCTGGGATTTAACAGAATATAGTCCCATATTGAACATATATTTTTCTCGGAATTTTTAAAATTCATTTACTATTTTTTATATGGCCAAAACTGACGAATATTTAAACATTTATCATAAACTGTACTTTTGTCCAAAAATTCTTAAATTTACAAAGTATACTTCTGTTATATATATGTACTCCCAATAAAAAGTTTACTAATTTTCGAGTTAACCAGAAGGAGTTATAAGGGTTTACTTTTAACATAGTCTTTTCCCATAAAATTCATAACTCCTAATCTATAAATCCAAAAATCGCCATTTTTGGACACAATCTAGAAAACTCAACAAATTATCATTTTAATTTTTTCTAGAATTTTTGAGTGTCAGAAATATTACGAAACTGTAAATGGATTTTCACCTGCCATGTGGTAATCCACATAAATAGATCATTTCCACAATTTAATAAGGAATGGATACGAATGATCATTCACCATGCATGTGGTAATCCATATAGACGAGTTATTCCAACGAATAATAAAGAATGGAATAATCAAAATAGGTATCTGACACCCATTCTAAGTTGCCAAATACATGAGTGCAGAAAAACAACTACAACTTTATTATTACAATTGTGTGTACCGTGCAATGATGACATATACTTATGAGTTTAAATATAAATATTGTCTTAGACAATATCCACACCAAATAAAGTCCTCATTACAATTATTGATGTCTTATTTTATAAAAATAGTGAGAATTTATTAAAACAATTATCTAGGACCATCACTCTATACCCATGGTTTTCTGCTTATGTTCTCGCTTCACGAGAAGAAAAATGGAACAAAAAGAAAAGGGTGAGCTCAACTAGCCCGATAAAGAATATTATGACTAAGATAATATACAACAAATTATCCTTAGTCTTCAAAAGGGAAAGATCTGATAGACTATAATCGACAACAAGTTTTAGATCAACAACTACAGCGAAAACAACAATTCATTAGAAGAGTTAAGTAAGAATGAAATCTACTATCATCTATGAATTTAAAAGTCCATCATCAATATTTTATCCCTGTAACATCAATCAATATACATCTTTGCACTATGGGCCAAAGATATTCATTTTTATCTTGAGTTGGTCATGTTCATCTCAACTTTTGTTCATCTTTGCACTACTGGGCAAAAGATATTCATCGAGTAATCATTCATCTTTACTTCTGGCCAAAGATATTCATCGAAATACCACCATTAAGGGGGTGAGGATGATGAAAAACATTTAGAGAGAACGAATCGATAAAGCGGAAGGACAAATATTAGGGATTAAGTATTTTGGTTTATCAAATTCAATAATACTCCATAATAACCAAGTGTGAAGTAGAATTCAAAAATAAAGATCAAAACATGGATCTGATCAAAGATAGTAACCATAAAAGACATCAGGACGAAAAAGAAAATTTCATTTTTTTTTTGAATAGGTCGTATAGTGAATAGTGTGATATCGTGAATAGTGTTAGTATCGTGAATAGTAACCCGACACAAAGTTTCAAATTTGATTAAAAAGTTCAAACCAATATTTGGCATAATGATATTGAAGAAAATAATATCATTTAAGAAGAAAATAACATCCCTTACCTCAAAGAATCGGTGCCTTGAATGAAAGGTCGGAAGTGATCTTTGAATGAAACTTATCTTGAACAACAACTCTCAAAGTATCTAATATACTCACAAAATATCGCTCGATAATATAGAGAGAGAGAAAGCTTATGTTTACGGTGTGATTTTCAATTCTAACTTAGCCCTCTATTTATAGGAAAATGTTAGCCCGTGAAAGCAGACTTGACTGCTACACGATGGCTTTACACTACTACTATTGCCACCCACCACATTTGAAATAAAATTGACATTTTTTCACCTAACCACAAGTGGGGCCCCTCAATTCTAAATTTTCCACAAAATCAATTATAACCCTAATTTCGAATCGAGACATCTCTTAAAATTCATAACAAATCATTTCGTTCATTTTAACGGTTTCAAATTTGTGGACATATACTCAACTTATATATGTATAACATATCCAAAAATCTAGCGATCAGCGGTCGGATTAAAAATTATAACTCACATGATATATCTCGAGAATAGTGATTTAATTTTAATACCTCCTTCAAACAAAAACACCTCAACATTAATTTCTTCAATTATAACGCATAAAATAAATATAACCATCAATTATATCCACATAAAATAAATATTTTCTTATCATATAATCAATAATTAATTATTCACAAATAATATTCTGAGAATTATAATTATGATGACGGTAGTTCCGTGAAAAGGGGCTTTTAGATAAAGATTTCTCCTTCTTGGTAGCATGATTAGGTGACCAAACCTCTCCTTAGGCAGAACTTTCTAGACATTGCCAATAATCTTTATCTAATAATATTATTCAAATAATATGAATTATTGATCGATAATGGAAAATTTATGCGGTGACAATTATTGAAACAACAATAATATAAAATATCAAGCGCATCAATTATTGAATCAATAAAATAAAATATTGAGCAGTAACTCTTTGTAACAATTATTGAGTAGTGCCTTCTTACGTAAGGATCGATAATTAAAAAAATTTATGCAATCTGGTGTCTTTCTTGTGCGACCACACATATTCTTTGTATTCTTAACCATAGGGGTATTCAAAGTGTTACTTGGTAACAACTCTGCCGTTATTTATAAAAACTCAAACTTATCGTTTTCTTCATTCAAGCGAGTTATTACATTATGAGGCCCCACGAATATTTGCATGCCGTCGTCTGAATATTCCCAAACAAACAAGAATATTCCACGACTAAGCGAATATTCCCCGACAAAAATGAATATTTTATAATCACTTGCTTATTTTGTAAAATTTGCACATTTCACCCATAACCAAAGTATTATATCAAATTAACTCCTTATTATTTCAAGATAATAAATAGAGAAAATTTAATTTTATTCATAATAATTTGGGTCTTACAACCTCCCCTCCTTATGAAATTTTGTCCTCAAAATTGGCGTACGTACACAGTGTTTGAAAAGGTGAGGTACCTCGCTTTCATTTTGATTCAACTCCCAAGTCATTTCCTTAATAGCATGGTTCCTCCACAAAACCTTGACTTGTGGTATAACCTTTGTTAAGTAGGATATGCTCTTTTCTATCAATATCTTGGCAGGTACCTCCTCGTACGTTAAACTTGACTATCTAAATGCGGTTCTAACTTGATAATGTGGTTTGGGTCTTTCACATATTCTGAAGCATAGATATGTGAAAAACATTATGAACACGAGACATACTTGGAGGTAATCTGAGTCTATAGGCCACATTTCTTATTCGGTCAAGAATCTCAAATGGACCAACAAATCGTGGATTGAG
The DNA here is from genome assembly GCA_020205605.1 of Panax ginseng. Taxonomy (NCBI): domain Eukaryota; kingdom Viridiplantae; phylum Streptophyta; class Magnoliopsida; order Apiales; family Araliaceae; genus Panax; species Panax ginseng. The sequence goes on from CM035139.1 coordinate 110,612,616, forward strand.
CTTTCCTCTCTTCCCAAATCTTGTAACTCCCCTTCCATGGAGCAATACGTAACGATACATGATCTTCGATATTAAAACTCCCGTCCTTTCGATGAAGATCGGACATAACTCTTTTGTCTATCTTGTGAGGCCTTTATCGTTCTTGGGATCATTTGAATCTTTTTAGTAGTCATGCGTACTAATTACGGTCCCAACAATGTTGCTTTCCCACCTCGTCCCGACATCTTTGAGAAACGACACTTTCGTCCATATAAGCGCCTCGAATGGAGCCATGCCTATACTTGCTTGATAATTGTTGTTGTAGGAGAATTCCACCGATGAAGTACTTATCAACTTCCTTTAAAATCTAGGACCACGAGTCTTAATAGATCTTCAAGGGTTTGAATAGTCCTTTCGATTGTCCGTGGTTTGAGGATGGTATGCGGCCCAGATAAATAAATCCGTGCCCATAGCTTTTGCAAGCTAACCCAAAATCGTGAAGTGAATCTTGGGTCGCGATGCGAAACTATGGATCTTGGCATGCCATGCAATCTCACAATCTCATTCACATACATACTAGCAAGGCGTTCGAGGGAATAAGTCTCACGTATAGGCAAGAAATGAGCCGACTTGGTTAATCTATCAATAATAACCCAAATCGCATCTATACCTTGAGAAACTTTGGGAAGACACATGCTTGAAATCCATAGTAATGTGTTCCCACTTCCATTTTGGAATCTCAAGTGGTTCTGATGGACCCTTTGGCACTTGATGCTCGCCTTTACGTTGACAAGTTAAACACCTCGAGATAAACTCGCGATCTCTTTCTTCATATTGCTCCACCAAAATGTATGTCGAAGATCGTGATACATTTTGGTACTCGGGATGGATTGCAAATGGTGTGTTGTGTGCCTCCATCATGATTACGTGCTTCAAGTCAAAATCGTTAGGAGCATGAAAGTGCTGGAGTTGACTCGAAGTATTCCTTCTTCATCGATTCTTTGCTTCGAATAGCACCTTCTTGCACTTTCTTTTTTCATCGCATCATCTACGGGTTTGTGGTTTGGCGGCTTTAACTTTATCGATTAAAAGTCGGTTTACTCGTATATTTGCCATCATCATGTGGGTCACAGAGTCTTTAACTCTATCTCCATCCTTTGTAAGTCGTACAAAATGGATCTTTGTGTTAACAACATTGCACTTTCGTGCCGCGTATGATCTTTTACTCAAGCGTCGTTAGCTTCTGGCGTTTGCTTTTCGAGGATGATATTGAATGCTATGGTGTAATCTTTCAACAACTCGAGCCCAAGCGTCGTTCTTGCATGTTGAGTTCCTTTTGGGTGAAGAAATATTTGAGGCTTTTATGATCCGTATAAATCTCCACTTTCTCCCCATCGAGGTAGTGTCTCCAGAGTTTTCAGCATAAAAAGCATTTTTGCATGACTCGGATCATGGGTAGGATAATTCCTCTCATATTCTTTGAGTTATCGCGAGGCATAGGCTATGACTTTCCCATGTTGCATGAGAACACATCTAACCCTTTGCTTGAAGCATCATTTGTAGATAACAAATCCATCAAGAACGGATGGTATTGTCGAGCAGTGCCGAAATGAGTCTCCTCTTGAGCTCTTGGAAACTCTTCTCGCATTCCTCGCTCCATACAAATTTTGCATCTTCCGAGTCAATTTGAGTTAGCAGATAGCGATTCGAGAAAATCCTTCCACGAATCTTCGATAATAACGGCTAAGCCCATAAAGCTCGCATTTCGGTCATGGACTTTAGGTTGTTCCCAACTTTGGATTGCTTGATCTTTTGCGGGTCAGCAGATACTCCATGTTTTGACTGCGTGCCCAAGGAATGCTACTTCCTTAAGCGAACTCGCATTTCTTGACTTGGCATATAGCTTGTTGTCACGAAGTCTTTGGAGTACCGACTTCAAATGGTGCTCATGATCTTCTGACTTTTGGAATAGATGAGGATGTCATCAATAAAAACAACAATGAGGCTGATCAAATATTCCTTGAATACGGTTCATCATATCCATGAAAGCGGCGGGGAGCATTAGTCGATCAAAAGACATGACTAAGAATTCATAATGCCGTCTGGGGGTTACGAAGGCGGTCTTTGGAATATCCTCAGTTTTAATCTTCAGCTGATGATATCCAGAACGAAGATCGATCTTTGAAAAGTATTATACTCCTTGCAACTAGTCAAGCAGGTCATCAATGTGAGGCAGTGGATACCTATTCTTGATGGTGACATGGTTTAATTCTCGATAGTCAATACAAAGTCGCATACTCCGTCTTTCTTCTTTACAAATAAAAGCAGGAGCACCCCAGAGGAGATGTCTTAGGGCCGAATGGCGATGTCTAACAATTCACTGTAGTTGGACTTTTAACTCTGAAGTTCAATAGGAGCCATTCGATATGGGGTTTTAGAAATGGGCTTTGTGCGGTTCAAGATCGATAAAGAATTCAACTTCACGTTACGGGGGTAGACCGGGAAGTTCTTGAAATCGTCGGAAATTCATTAACAACATGAATATTATTCAATTTGGCGTGTTTTTGTTCAAGTCCATAATATGGGCTAAGAAAGCTTGACATTAGTTTTTCAATAAGCGAATAACTTTATGGCTTGATATGATAGTGGTGATTTTAGTGGTTTAGTTGCTTGAATTAAGTATAACGGGTTGGTTAGGAATATGAAAACTATGACCTTACGAAAACAATCAATTTTGGCATGATGAATGGTTAACGATCAATCCCTAAAATCACATCAAATGCAAGTATCTTTAAAGAAATAAGATCAACGGGTAATGTGATTGTGCTGACTTGGATCAAGCAAGATTTATAAGCTATAGATGTGTGAAGGTTTCACCCAGCGGAGTTTCAACGAGATAAGTTAAAGTCAATTTCTCAGGAGTTAAGTTTAAGCGTTGAGCACAAGGGAGAGATAAAAGAATGGGTAGAAACCGGTATCTAGTAAGGTATAAACTTACATGAGTTCAAGATTAGCTTACGTGATCACCTCGTTAGGGTTTCTTGCATTTTGGCGATCACGACAAAGCGCCCTTCCTTGAACCACCAGACTTTGTTTTTGTCGTAAGTAGCGCCTTTGGTGCCGCCGTCGAGTTGGACTTGACTTTGCTTTCTCGGACAAAATTGGGCTATGTGGTAATCTTTTCCACAATTGAAAACACACCTTGGAAAATTTGTGAGCAGTTTGGACTTATGTGTCCCTCCTCTCGCATCTGTAGCATCTAGCTGGCGGTCGTTCTCCTCCCTTAGAATTTGTTGTTGGTCTTGGGTCTTGATGTCTTTCGGTCATTGTTGAATCTCCTCTTTTGAAATTTCCACTTGACTCACCTCTCTATTGTCATGGCCACGATGACCACCAGAGTGGATTCTTGCTTTTTGTCCGTATTTTTCCTCCTCATTTGGTTATCATCGCTCAGATATTTGTCATCCCGGTATGATACGAGTTGTGGTCCCTCGGTTGAACATACTCGTTATCACGCTCTAATAATTGAGCCATTTTACAACATCCGAATATAAAAAAATTTATGAGAGATAAGATATTTTAGAATCTCGGGTTTTAGACCTCTCTCGAAACATCCGCGTCATCGTTCCTCATTTTCTACCAAATGAGGTGCAAACTGGATAACTCATGAACTTTGCCTCGTGTTGGGACGTCGTCATGTTGTTACATTCAAGTCTAATAAAACTACTACCTCCTTCATATAGCGAATACTTTCGAGGAAAGTACTTGTCATTGAATAGTTCTGAAATTTTTCCCAAGACATGTTGAGTGCAATTGGGTGGTATATGCTTCTGATTCCCACGGTAATCTACCTCACCACGGAACATAAAGGTGGCAAATGGAACCTTCTGTTCCTCCGTGCAGCCCAAGACATCGAATATCTTAGTCATTTGCTTAACCCACATTTCTGCCTTAATCGGATCGGGCTTTCCCCAGAAATCTGGTGGTCTGACTCCTTGAGCTGTTTGTTTATGATGAGGCCAGAAGCGTTCTTATCATTTCCACCGTGTTTTATACACGAGTCTCCCTCGTCTAATTTTGCATGAATTACAAAAAGCTTCTAAACATCGCATCATTCATCGTTTGCTCGGTAGTGTTGTTTCTGGGAGGAATATTGCCTTCATGTTTGCACGTTCTCTTGGTTGGTAATCAAAGGTTGTTCCACGGTCTCATAGACTCCATTGTTAACGTTCTCAATTTGCCATTCTTAAAGCGCCATAAAAGCAGGGGTTAATTAAACAAATTAACATATCATATAATATCCTATATTATGGCCATGACCAACAAGTAAGCTTAGGTAGGACACCTTTAGCGAAGGATTTACTCATCTCTCCCCTCTAGTTCTATTCCCGATCTCATTGAGAGACCATATCCTAAGCTACGATACCAGTTGTGGCCCCCAAAATAGGTATCTGACACCCATTACGAGTTGCCAAATACATGAGTGCGGAAAAATAACTACAACTTTATTATTACAATTATCGTACGCAATCGACGACAACACATCTTTGTGAGTTTAAATACAAATATTGTCTTCTAGACAATATCCACACCCAAATAAAGTCCTCATTACAATTATTGATGTACTATTTTACAAAAATAGTGAGAATTTATTAAAACAATATCTAGGACCATCACTCTATACCCATTTGGTTCTGCTTTATGTTCTCTCACTTACGAGAAGAAAAATGGAACAAAAAGGAAAAGGGTGAGCTCAACTAGCCCGATAAAGAATATTATGACTAAGATAATATACAACAAATTATCCTTAGTCTTGACGAGGGGAAAGATCGATAGAATATAATCGACAACAAGTTTTAGATCAACAACTGCGGTGAAACAACAATTCATTAGAAGAGTTAAGTAGAGAATGAAATCTACTATCATCTATGAATTTAAAAGTCCATCATCAATATTTTATCCATGTAACATCAATCAATATACATCTTTTGCTTTCTGGGCAAAGATATTCATTTGTATCACCCGGTTGGTCGTATTTCATCTCAACACTGTTCATCTTTGCACTCTGGGCCAAAGATATTCATCGAGTAATCATTCATCTTTGCACTACGGGCCAAAGATATTCATCAAATACCACCATTAAGGGAATGAGGATGATGAAAAACATTTTAGAAAAGCGAATCGGTAAAAGCGGAAGGACAAATATTAGGGATTAAGTATTTTGGTTTATCAAATTCAATAATACTCCATAATAACCAAGTGTGAAGTAGAATTCAAAAATAAAGATCAAAACATGGATCTGATCAAAGATAGTAACCATAAAAGACATCTGGGACGAAAAAAAAGAAAATTTCATTTTTGGTGAATAGTGTCGTGATAGTGAATAGTGAAGTATCGTGAATAGTAAGTATCGTGAATAAGTAAGACACAAAAGTTCCAAATTTGATTAAAAAGTTCAAACCAATATTTGGCATAATGATATTGAAGAAAATAATATCATTTAAGAAGAAAATAACATCCTTTACCTCGAAAAGAATCGGTACTTGAATGAAAGGTTGGAAGTGATCTTTGAATGAAACTTATCTTGAACAACAACTCTCAAAGTATCTAAATACTCACAAAATCGCTCGATAATAATAGAGAAGAGAAAGCTTATGTTTACGGTGTGATTTTCAATTCTAAACAGCCCTCTATTTATAGGAAAATGTTAGCTTGTAGAAGCAGACTTGACTTTCTTTACTGATGGCTTTTACTGCTACTATTGCCACCCACCACATTTGAAATAAAATTCAGCACATTGTTTCACCAACCACAAGTGGGGCCCACTCAATTCTAGAATTTTCCACAAAATCAATTATAACCCCTAATTTTGAATCGAGACACCTCTTAAAATTCATAACAAATCATTCGTTCATTTTAACGGTTCAAAATTTGTGGACATATACTCAACTTATATATGTATAACATATCCAAAAATCACAGCGATCAGCGGTCAGATTAAAAAAATTATAACTCACATGATATATCTAAAAAAATAGTGATTTAATTTTTAATACCTCCCTTTAAAACAAAAACACCTCAACATTAATTCTTCAATTATAATAGCATAAAATAAATATAACCATCAATTATATCCACATAAAATAAATATTTTCTTATCATATAATCAATAATTAATTATTCACAAATAATATTACGAGAATCACAATTATGAATGACGGTAGTTCGAGGAAGAGGGGCTTTCAGATAAGGATTTCTCTCCTTCTTGGGCGCTTGATTAGGTGACCAAACCTCTCCTTGAAGACAGAACTTTCTAGACATTGATAATAATGTTATCTAATAATATTATTCAAATAATATGAATTATTGATCGATAATGGAAATCTTTATGCGGTGACAATTATTGAAACAACAATAATATAAAATATCAGCGCATCAATTATTGAATCAATAAAATAAAATATTGAAAAGTAACTCTTTGTAACAATTATTGAGTAGTGCCTTCTTACGTAAGGATCAATAATCAAAAAATCTTTTGCATGCAATCTGGTGTCTTCTTTGTGCGACCCGCGCGTATTCTTGTATTCTTAACCACGGGTATTCCAGCGGTGTTAGCGGTAACAACTTCGTAGTTATTTATAAAAACTCAAACTTATCGTTTTCTTCATAAAGCGGTTATTACATTATGAGGCCCACGAATGTTTGCTTGCCGTCGTCTGAATATTCCCCAAACAACAAGAATATTCCACGACCAAGCGAATATTCCCAGAGCAAAAAAATGAATATTTTATAACCACTTGCTTATTTTGTAAAATTTGCACATTTCACCCATAACAAAAGTATTATATCAAATTAACTCCTTATTATTTCAAGATAATAAATAGAAAATTTAATTTTATTCATAATAATTTGGGGTCTTTCTTTTGTCCGTGGGAGGTGAGTATTTATCTGCATAGAGTCGTAGAAGTCTACTTTGGCGTACTTGTAAGCCTTCTTACATTCTATAAAGTTTTCTTCTCATATTATCACACACTTTTGTACGTTGAAAGTCGTGTGAGTGTGTTTGCCCGGACTTGATTCGTGGTATTCATTATGTCTGTATATATATATATATATATATATATATATATTTTTATACGGACTAACATTATCGAAAGTTATGCCTCGATTGAGCCTAGACTTGATGCATAGCATTTATTGGCTTATATATATATATATATATAAACTGTTGTCAGACTCTGTTTGATGAGCCTAGACTTCGGTCTGGAGCGTTTAATTGCTTATATATATATATATATATATATATAAATTATGGTCAGACTATGTCTGATGAGCCTAGATTTTACATCCATTGCATTTAACTACTTATATATATACTTATATATATTTGGTTTGGACATATCAAAGCGAGCACGGATTTTACATCAAATTGCATTTCTTCGCTATATATATATATATATGTATATATTTACATTTTGTCCTGCCTGGAGTTCACTTCGTGAAAGTTGATAGCTTTTTACAGCTTTATTTACATTCAAGTCCCGCCTAGAGTTTACTTCGTGGCGGTTGATAGCATTTACTGCTTTATTTATATTTTCTGATTCCCCATGGAGTTGCTTCGTGGTGGTTGATCATGCACACACACACACACACACACACACATATATATATATATTTACCGCTTATATATATAACTACTTATTGCTTTTCATACAAATTGCAGTATCATGTGAGTCTAGGAATCATGCGATCACAGATTTAGTCTCTGAATCTAGATTCGGTTCCCATGATGGACTTTTTCCAGCTGTAAACAGCTTGTATATTATTTACAGTGTCTGAATTTCTTTGGATGGCTGTTATTCCCATAAAGATTTCGGCACTACTGTATATTATTTTCTCGCAGATGCTTCGCATCTCAAAAAATAAAAGCAAACAAGCTGAACATTCAGATAATAAAATGGAAGTATCAAAGGCCTCAATTACTATTGAGCACAGGGTTTGAAAAAACTTTTTCCTAAAACTTCATTGCTATATCTTGTTTAAAACTGAATTTTCCACAAAAAATTCAAACCCTATGTATATAGGTGCAACGAGGCATAACACTACTTCCAGATAATTGCACATTGATCCACACACACACACACATTCATATAACAGTTTCTTTGAGAAGTGGCGGTCATCGTGGCAACACGGATGTCGGGGGGTGCCTAACACCTTACCTCCGTCTAACCAAGCCCCTGAACCCTTAATGAATCTCGGTTTCACAGACCCATTTAGCAGTGTCACATCATTGGGTCAATGTGCAAACCTTTTCAGTTGCGTTGGTGCAACCAGATAAATACACCAACTGGCGACTCTTAAAGTCCAATCGTCTACATTACACATATCAGACCTTTTTCACTTGTTTTTTCAAACAAATCTCACATTAACATGAGAACACCAAAGAACATGTACGAAAAGGACATCAAAAAAAAATCCGGCGTCGACGCCGGTGGCGACTCTGTTGGAGACTCGGTAAGAAGAGGGCTTAAGCCGCTATTACAAGCTTTTTAAAATTGTTATATGCTTGTGTGTGAATGTTGCATTTACATATATGATGAATATGTACGAATGCATCTTAATTACTGTATTGCTAAATATCTCTCTGTGATATTAGTGCTTCACACATGTCATCATTTTGCATAAACGATGAGACACGTTGTATGTGAATGTATGTTGTGTGGTCCCTCCACCAGGAGGCTATCCTGTCGGTGTTTGATTACTGGACTCGTAGGAAGAATACTTCCCCGGGGCTCAAGAAAGGAACCACTCAGATTCGCTCCAGTTGAACGACCGGATTAACTTCCCGTCAAGTAGATTGCGATGATCAGGGAACCTTCATGCCCAAAAGCCGCGAGAGTAACCCTAAGATATGTCAGCCTCTAATAAACCAAATGCGGAGGAAAGTCTCTTTATACTTTCCATTTTCAATTACTTGTAAAAGCATTTACTTGTAATTTATTCCATGTTCATCCATATGTAATGGAAAATATGAAGAATATCTGTGCATACATGATATGTTATCAATTAACAACCGGTTTTGCAAGAAAAAATTCCTAAAACGGACATTGTTATGATAACATTTACATTACCCTAAGACTAAACTACATAAGTCTTTTGTAGGGAAGCAATTGGGCCTGTTACCCGCTCAAAATCCAAAAAGGCCACGAGCCTACAACCAATCACGTCTTCTTCTGACCAGTCTAACACTGTTTCCCAAGAAGAATTTAACGGATTGAGTAAACAAATCACTGAACTTAGGTCGTTTCTTGAAAGAATTGCACCGATCCATTAAGGGTGCGAAGATACCTACACATACGTAATCCTCTACACAAGGGGAGTCCAAGTGCGGAAAAACAATTCAGAACATCAGTTGGATATGACCAACAAATACCCTGAAAACACCCATCTCAAAGGAGATCCAGACACTGGTGATATCAGGAAGAAGGTCCTCTAAATGGAGGAAACTATCTGCGTTCTCAAAGGGATTGGGACACATGGCAGTGTTTCATATATAGACCTTTGCATATTTCCTGGTGTTTAGTATCCAGAAAAATTCAAAACCCCTGATTTTGAAAAGTATGACGGATTAGGGGATCCTTATACCCATTTAAAGGAATTCATTGGAGAACTTGGATCTTATGCGGAAGATGAAAAGCTTAGAATGCAGTTGTTCGAGAAGATTCTGACTAGAGAAGCCCGTTCATGGTATACCAGATTAGAAAATTCCAAGATCCATAGTTGGGAAGAGCTGGCTCATGCCTTCCTCACTCAATACCATTTTCAATCTCAGATGGCTCCTGACCGGTACCAAATTACCAAAGTCAAGAAATAGTCTAATGAGTCATTTAAAGAGTATGCTCAAAGGTGGAGGCGCCTTGCTGCTCAAGTTATTCCTTCTATGATAGAATCAGAAATGATCATCACTTTCATAGATGTATAGGAAGGTCCTTTCTATGAAAGAGTTCTAGATGGTATTGGCAAACCATTCTCTAAAATGATCAAACACGGAGAAATGGCTAAAATGGGATTGAAGTCTGGAAAGATTCAAGACCTCGCCGCTTTTAAAGTTGTTGCTGAACACATCCAGTCCGGATCTTATGGAAACAACCCCCAGAGGGTCCATAAAAAGAAAGAGGAGGATGTTTCCTTGATACTACAAGGACATAAAGGCAATCAAAGCATGCCTATACAAAGGAGAAACTACTCCCCTTTTTAGGCACAATCTTCAAACCCTCCATTGCCTAAAAATGGAGAAGCAAAGCGACCACGAATGTTCACACCCTTAGGGGACTCGCTCGAGAATATTCTTGCTCTTCTGACTACTCAGAAGAAAATTACATGTCTTTTTCCACCAGCCAACCCTAATGGGAGGGTTTTTAATGCTACTCGGAAGTGTGCTTATCATGTCGGAGCACCTGGACATGATACTCAAGATTGTTGGGCCTTGAAACACAAGATCCAAGATTTAATAGACAATGGTGAGATCGTAGTCACCAAACCAGATCAACCTCATGTGCAAGACAACCCTCCTCCTCAACACAAAGAAGAAGAGGTCAACATGATCAGTTGGAGCACTGGGCAAAGTTCTAGTTTTAATGAAGAGCCATCTCAGACCATCAAAGATGGTGATGACAGATGGGATTATGAAAAGTTCCAGTTTACTATGGAACGAAAGATGAAAGCTCTTTGCAAACAAATCGAAAGCAATTGCAGGGAAGCTGGTGACCCATCAACATCAAGTCACACGCCAATTAACCAAAAAGGAGCATGCCTATCTCCTTCCATTTGTTATGAATGCTCCACCATCACCTTCAGAAAGCGAAGCTATAGAGGATAAGGTTGCAAAGAGAGCAAGTGCTAAAGCCCATCGGGATTTTGCCAATTAAATGGAATTTACCTATCTCGGCCAATCTATGGAGGAGATATTGCAAATGTTAATCAACGAATGGAGAATTACTTTCCTTCTACCTCCAATCAATCCCCGCTCCGGACGATTCAATTCTGATGAAGTGTGTCAATATCATTCACACTCTCGCGGTCACATCATAGAAGAATGCTGGGCACTTTGCCATCTCATTCAGAATCTTATTGATAGCAGTGTCCTGTAGATTACAGATGATTACACTGTGCAACTCAAGGGTGGGAATGCATGTCCTACTAAATGGAAGGAATTAGTAGCAGTTATATCTAAAATGGATGATGAGACTGTCAAAGTATTTCCTATACAACCAATTCAACTCAAAGGAGCTGACAATCCTTTGAAAGTGGCCGCACCTGAGCCAATTCCTCTACCCTTCAGACCACAACATCCTGTTGTCAGCTTGCACAAAGTTCCATGGAATTATGGAGAAGCTGAAGGATCTACGACTCATACTACTGCTACAGTGTCGAAGGATAATCCACTGTATCTTCCTAAACGGGTTATGAAGCCTACTTGCAAAGCCAAGGGGAAGATTCCCATGGAGAAGATTGAAAATTTCCTCGGCATTATGGGACACAATGAAGCCAATGTGGTTTTAAGCTTACGACAAGCTCCACACCAGATATCTATACTGGATTTTGTTTTCTCTTTCGAAGATCATCGGATGATTCTATTGCAGGTTTTGCAAAAAGCCTATCTGCCAAAATCAGTGGATGTGGAAAAATTTCAACATCTGGTTGATCATATTTTTAACAACAATGTGATATCCTTCACTGATGATGACATATCGCCCGAAGGGACCGGTCATTGTAAGCCACTGCACATCGCAGTGTTGTCTTCCGGGTACATGCTAGCTGGAGTTATTATAGAGGAGGGTCATCTCTAAATATCTGTCCTTATGCCACCCTGGTGAAGATGAATGCCAATCTCAAGCGGATCCAAAGCAGCCACATGGTTATCCGAGCTTTTGATGGATCCCGACGAAATGCCGTCGGAAAGATTGAATTGCCAATTGAGATTGGCCCGAATACATTCAATGTATCCTTCCATGTTCTAAAGATAGATTCAGGATACAACCTGCTATTGGGGAGACCATGGATACATATGGCTGGAGTTGTTCCCTCCACACTACATCAACAGCTCAAATACATTATCAATAACAGTCTAGTCACTGTTAATACTGAGCTAGAGTATCCTGAACAAGGAGATCTGACAATCATCAGTTTCAACTCTGAAGTTGAGCCGGCTAGTTTTCATACCTTGGAAGTGACCAACACTCAATATCAACCTATTGAAGCACCACTTCCCGTACCCCAGATTTCTACCGAGGTTATGTCGGCTACTCAAGAAATGATGTCATTGGGTTATCAGCCTGGACAAGGGATTGGTGAAGACAAGCAAGGTATTAAGAACCCTATTCAAATGTCCAGTCAAACTAGGACAGCTGGGCTAGGCTATTCTACCAGTTCCAGTCATAGGAATCCGTATAAACACCAGTCGGTTCCTCAAGCTTCCACCATGCGGCGATGTTTTCAATCTGCACCTCATGAGCTGATACAGTCTCCAGTTAAGGTGCCGACACATATTATGATTATGTTGTTTCCCAAGCCAGTACCCTTCAAAGCAAAAGAGGTGTTGATTCCTGATCCCGAAGTGGAAGAAAAGGAACGGAAACGTAAACATTACATTACCTTGATGATGGCAGGCATACGCGTCATTGTTCATGATGAACATACAAACAAATACACCCCAGGTGATGATTACCCATATGTCATGGTTATCATTCAGGAGAAGAAGGACAATGTCGATCTTTCCATTACTGCAGTCCATCAAGACTTTGCCCTCGATAATTGGAATAACATTCCATGCATTAGTTGATGAGGGTAAAACGGGCAGAAAATCCTTCTGCCCTGTAGATAACTTTAATTGCTTACTTTTCTTTACAGTACTAGTAGTTATTTTATCAAGTACATGCTAACACTTTTGTATGATCAAACAGTTGCATATATTAAGTGAAAGCATACTTTGTTTCAGGACTCTAAATTTAGATGTGCATGTACTTGCTGATGAGGTGCCTTCTCTCGACAAGGGCTGTAACTTTGATGCAAAGTTGGACTCAGACTTGATGGACATTCAAGAGGACATTCAGACACCTCAGGAGATTAAGGAATGGGTCACAGATAAGCCTAAACCCAACCTTGACCAAACCACTCCTTTCAGTCGGTATGTCAAAATGACATTCTTTCGAAAGATTTGATGATAAAATATCATGAAAAGTTAAGAAAGCCGATAAAAGTTTTTCTCAAAAAGCGCAAAACTTCGAGACGAAATAAAAGCAGCGAAAAGTCTGCATTACGTACTTTTCATTCATTTAGTTACATTAGGGTAAAACGTGAAGGAAAACGCTTAATGCCAAAAAGTGTTTTTCAGTTTTTTGAAAATCCGAAGAATACGTAAAATTTAATCGGTAAAGGAAAGGCGAAATATCCAAAAATATTTGGATTAGAGAATCATGATTTTAAATTTGGCCGGACCGAAAACCCGAAAGACGAAACCACGAAACTTAAAGGCTAAGTAGACTTAAGGGCTAAGTTAACTTAACACTTAAGTCATGAATAGTAAGAAGGTGTGAATAGTAAGGAGGTTGGGGATGAAATGACTAAAATGCCCTTAGCTCTGAAATTCTATAAATAGGAAGCTTAATTCATTTATTTGGGATTTTGAAAATCCTACACTTTGAAGAGAGAGAGAGAGAGTTCAGATGGGAGGATGACAAGGAGAAGGAAGCAGAAAAGTTGCTTGTAAGTAACCTTTGTTCGACGGAATGAGATTAAAGGAGAACGGTAATCTGAAACCTATTCTTTTATAAATTTTCTTTAAGTTTTTATGTTTAAAAACATAACTTAATGAAGATAAGAAGTAGATGATGTTAGTAATGATATCATATGGTTGAAATCATGAGAAATAATAAAAATAAGAATTTGAAGTTTAGTTTATAAATTTCTTAAGGAAGTATAAGATTCGTAATGAATTAGAACGATCCGAGTGGATTATATTAATAAGTAGGTGAAATTATTAAGGAGTGATGTTCTATAACATTAAATTTCAATAAAAAGTGAAATTGTAATCCAAAATATTGATTAAAAATGAAGAACGAACGAAGAACACGAAGAACATGCGAAGAACACGAAGAACGTTGTTGATGGACAAATTTAAAACCATCATAGGATATTTGTTGTTGATGGAAAAGTTTAAAACCATCGCGTATAAGTTAGATGCATATTTCTTGGTTAGGAACGGTAGAAACGTTCATGAAGAACGGATTAAAACTTAGCGATAACGAAGTTATGGTAAAAATTTCGTAAAAGACAAACGAGAATTAGAAAGTTAGTAAATGAACCCAAACGTGTAGGGTTTCATAAGAACGTAAGAGAATGTTGAAAACGTGAGTCGTAGACTCAAGAACAAACGAATTCCGAGTTCGGATGACCGAATTACGGACAAATGAACGAACAGCGTTAATAACGTAAAATGAATAAAGGGCGATGATCAAGCCAATTGAATGGAACGTTAACAGATTCAGAACAAATTTCTGTCTAGAGGGTATTAAAGTACGTAAGATAAGGAAGAGAATGGCTTTGGAATGACCTCGTTCCGAGTTATAACGAATAAGTTATGAAAGCGGGAAGTAAGAGTCTCAAATTGGATTTAACACTTAAAGAAATTTTCTAGGGTTAGGGCTTGGTGCGTGTGCGCTTGACCATGCCTTGAAAAGGTGGCTACGGCTGAGACCAATGAGAGATAAAGAAGAGAGTACCGCGGCGCTTGATAGGGAAAAATCGAGGAGAAGAGCTTTTAAGCTGCTTCTCAACTCTTGGGGAAAGCGTCACGGGAAGATAAAGAACATAATGTTCAACTAATATAACACTTAAACAAGTGAATTAAACCTTTAATGAAGGTCGAACGAAAAAGATTAAATGAGAGTAAAAGCGGAAAGAATGTAAACACGAATTACGGGCCGATATCCGGGGACCGTGAGTTACGATAAACGAGCGTGGAGGATTGCTATAGTTGTGATTCCTTAAGCGTTGAGCGAGGGTAATGAATAACATTTTGATGTATGTCATGATAGTGAGAGATAAGTGTAAAGCGTATACGCCGCAAAAGCCTTAACCTTGATTGTGATAAGCGATCGATCGTAGTATACATCTGGCGAACAATATTATTTCGACATTAAGAAAGAATAATGAACATGGGGTTCATGGGATGGATAACGATCGAAAGCGATTAAAACCTTGAGTAAAGGTTGAATGAGAGATTAAAAGATGAGCAACGTGAGCGTTGAATACGTAAACAATCTTCGTGAATCGATATGCGAAAGTGTTGGAATGAGCGTTCTAAGTATACCACGGTTGTATGACCTAGATGTTGACAAAGGTAGTAAGTAAGACATGAATTATCGAGAAAGCCGTAATGAACGATAATAAGAGTAATGAAAGCCGAAGGTGATTCGTATAAGAATGAATCTTGAGGGGTGGCATTTAGTTGCTAGGAAGCCATAAGGAATGAGAAATTAATTTAATGAAGATTATAGTTTAATAGTTCGGATAAGTTAAGATAAGTTAGGTTGTAGTACAATCGTAACTTTTAATGCTTGACATATGGGAGCTGGGCTAAACAATTCCTTTAGAGAGCGAAGGTATATACAAAAATGGTAACCGATCTAACTCACTGTTATGGGAAGTGTAGACGAGACGGGAACTTGTTTGTTTGTTGTTTGTGGGAAACCACTCAGAGTACCATATGGACTACTAGCAGAGAAACTATATGTGCTGAGTCCTAGAGAAGTTATAAGAAGAAGATAAGATGTAAAACATCAAAGATGATGAATGTAAAAGTAAGGCATCTCTGTATGTCATAAAGTCGTAGAACAGTAATGAAAGTGGTCGCGAAAACATAGGTTGCAAGAAGACGAACCCTAAAAAGTAAAGTTAAGAAAACTAATGTATAAGTCAAATATGCATGACTAATTAGTGTATGTGTTGTTTTTCTTATGTACTACATAGGAATTGGAATGAGCAGTTCAGCGTAAGTTGTAGCTGTGCATAAGGCAAGTTTCCTAACTTCATTCAGATTTTAAATGAATGCTAGTTTCTTAAACTTCTCAAATGTTAAACTTGAGAAGTTCCGTCTATGTGTTAATATGCGATATTTGTGCAAGGTGGTAGAACATATGAGGCCTTGTGCCACAATGTGAACACTTCGGTGTTTCTATAAGATGAACTATTCTGTGATTTAATTGTTCAATAAGAGAATGCTATGTTCATACATGATCCGTTATTGTTAAGTTTGTGCTAATTATTCTAGCCAGACAAAATGTGTATGAAAAAGGTAGAAGAATGAAAGTATTTTAAAATGAAAGTGAATATTGTTTTAAAATGATAGGAATCAAGATTATTCCTATTATTCAAGCGCTTTCATAACCTTTGTAGGATTATTGAAGTCTTAAAGAATGTTTAAATTCTTGAAGATGTTTGTTCAACTGTTATGACTTGCTGGGCAATTGAATTTTCACACTTGCTTTAAATGAAAAACATTTTTAGCGAACGATGTTAGAAGAACTTAAGGATCTCATAAAGATAAAGCTGACGGTATTCAGATGAAGTGCCATTCAAAATGTGGATGAGCGAGAAGATCAAGTGAAGACTTGTGATATAAATAAGTTAAATAAACTTTAGATTAGTTTCATAAACTGTTATGTATCCTTAGTGGTGCATGAAAGTCACTCTTGTAAGATGGAATGAATAATGTATTTATCATTATTTATAATGAAAAAGGTTATATGGTTTTTAGAACCTGGGATTTGAGAGTGTATGTTGTTATATTTCATTATATAATGATGTATATTTGGAAGAAGATGGAAGCGTGATGTATAGAATCTGGGTGTGAAGATAAACTGGATTTTGGGGCATTACAAATTGGTATTAGAGCTGATAGGTTATAAATCTTAGGTAAGAGTATCTAAGACTATAATCGTAGAGAGAGGGATAAGAAGATCACCTGCGTGATCATAGTGAATCGTAATGAGATGAGGTTTGTTAAACGATGAATGATTTATAGTACTACGAAGTAGTATGGGAAGAAGAACTCAGATTTAGATGTAAAGGATAGCATACGAATTAAAAGAAAATTCATATTAAATAAAGAGAAAGTTAGAAGTTGTAAAATTTCAATTGAGGACTCATGTGATAGCTGAGTTGTATGAACCTTTGTTATGGGCAAAGGTTTGTGCTTGGTGTAACAACTGCTTAGCATATTACAGTGATAATCATTGGAATTGGTCGTATTTTGTCAAGATTTATATGATGAGAAGGTGAATCTTTTTCTCATATATATACTTGGTAGGTAGAAACGATAAGTTAGGTGCGAGTTCTTGAAACTCATACTTATGGAAAATCGGATTTTTTATGACAATTAAATTTTATTTGATTATGTGAATTAAATGAATTTAATTGATTTATTATAATGAGTAAGCTATGTGAAGGACGTTCTATGACCTAGAATGTCTTAATAATGGTTAGTAATGTAATGCTAGAATGGCTATGTGCTAGAATTAATTGTTTAGAATTTCAAGACGAAAATAAATGTTTTCGAGAAATTTCCGTAAAAATACTATTCATCCATTTACATTTGGGGAATTATGTTGAAATTCGAGAAAGAAAGCGTAATGATAGAATATCGAGATAAGATGAAATATCGATAATATTTCATTTATGGCAAATGGAGTTTTCGCTGCGGACTTAAAACCTAAGGGTTGAGTATATTGATTTCGAGAAGGAAATGAAATGTGTAAGAAGAATTTCGTTATTGTTAGAGCTTGTGTTATACAAGTATGATGCTATTTAGTATCTATGAATAATCGATGAGTAAATCTGAAGTACAATACGATTATCGTATGAGTATTATTATCTGGAGAGAATACGTGAATTATGCGTATAGGATACGATTAGTATTATAGAATTAAGTTAAGACTTAATGTTAATTCATTTGGGTTGGATTATAATTAGTCAATTATTTGAATGAGCAAGCCAAAGGGATTAATGGGTTAAGCCAAGTCAAAGCCCAATGTTAAATTAGTTAAGCCCGATTCATGAAAATCGAGCGAGTGGAATGAGAACGGTGGGTCATAGAATGGGTAAAACCATGGGGCAACCCATGGGGATGACCCATATGGGCAAGGGTGGTGCCCCCTTGGTGTCAAGCCAAGATTAATGCTTGGTCACCAAGCATTTTACTTAGTGACAAGTGTGAATAGTAAGGAGGTGGGGAGTGTAATGTCCATATTGCCCTCCATTCTATTTTCTATAAATAGGAAGCTAGGTTTGGCCATTTGATGTTTTTCTAAGACTTAACCTAGATTATTTGAGAGAGAAAGAGAGCTAGACTTAAACCATTCTTCTACCTTGAAGCTTTTTCATTAGAAGTTTATCAAGAACACCAAGAGTTCTTAAGGTATATTCCTTATCTTTCATTTCCATCTCTTTTGATTTTCTTTTATCATGGAGAATCATAAATAGGTGGTATGTGTCTTATATAGTGGATTAAAGATGACTTATTATAGATTCAATCTCTATAAGTCATGAGATCATAAGAATTATGAGGTTTGATATTGTTTCAAACCATGAAAATATTGATTGTTGAGATCGATTGTTGATAAGCGATTGAACTCCATCAATACGTTAATATATGCATCTTGCTTGGTTAGGATGTAGATATGAAATCCATGGAGTATTCCATGTGATTTGGCCTAGAGAACGTTAATAACGAAGTTATGGCGAATTTCACGGAAATAGGCGTTAAGCGTCGAAAGCGTTGAAATTAGGATTGGAGGTCAAAAGTTGTCGTGAGACTTGAAAAGCGTTGTTTTCAATGTCAACACGTGAGATAGGGTAAATAAGAGTTGTGGGTTCGAGAATCGTCGGATTCGACTTAAAGCGAAGAAAGCGAGCATTGAGCGCTCATTAAGCGTTTCTGAGCGCTTAGAAAATTGAACTCAATAGTGAATTTTGAGTTATCAGATTCAAAAGTGTCGAATTCTTATATGAGCGCGTAGAGTATGTCATTTATGGCGTGTAGGCTTTTGAGCGGACCAAATCGGGCTTATAACTTGAAGAAGTTATGGCTCAGAATTTCACAAAATTTTCAAACTATGGAAATTATCTGGTATTGATGTTATGCGCGCATGGCGCCAGGATAATAGTGCTAAATCTTATTGCATGGCGACCAACATGATAAAGTTGAGTCTTGCTAAATGGTAGTACTTGCCCTTTATTAGTATATAAAGTCTAGCGCCCTTATTGACCAGAGACCGAGGAACCTGAACTTGCTTAGCTGGTGTAGCTTAGCCTTAGTCTAGTACTTAAAAGCCCCCATGCCTTTGGTAGAATGCGAGGGCTTTTGATAGAGAACTTAGGTTTTGAACTTCAATTGTTCATAGATCTATAAGGGTAATGTTTGTACACTTCATAAGTGTATTGAAACTATTATATACTACCTATACTAGGTATATGGTATTGAACTTAGGAATTGAATGCATGTTAATAAGTTTTGAATGATGAACAAAGTTGGTACTTTATCAGCGATGTTGAGTCCGATTAATAACGTTAGTTGGTTAATAAAGCGGGATGAAGGGTAGTAAGTCGAGTTGACTTTATTATTAATATTAAGTTAACTAAGACATAGAAAGAAAGAAGTTGGTAGAAACAATGTGAACATTTGTTTAATAGCTAATTACGGTGTCTTATGTGAATATATCATGTAGATTTTGTAAAAGGTTGTGGTCGGTCGATTAAATTATTTGAAACTATTTGAAAGGCAAGTTTTCTTAGCAACATCGACTTTCATGTTAGTCAAGTTTTATGTGATTCATTGTCTTTGAATTGCACATTGGTTTCAAAGAAAAATTTGATGCAGATTTAATTCGGCTAGACTACTCGTAGTATATAGATTGATTGATATTCATATCTTTCTATATAGAAATGTTACTTATTTATCTATGCCAAGTAATTGATACGGATGTGAAGGTAAGGTTTGTCTATGAACAAACAAAAGTATTTTTCATCGATTATTTGATGGGCATGAGTTTGCCAAATATTAAACGTAAATCGTTTAATGAATGAGTGTTGATCAACATAGAGTACTATAGGTGATCACCTAGAAGTCTTTCGTAAGTAATGCGGATGTCTGACCTTAGTCTTTGTGATATCCTTTTCAAGAATGAAAAGAAAGTTACTTATTCATGGTCTATCAATAGGTTGAGAATTCTAATCTACTCTATACTTTGGGAATTGATGATATGAAATGTTAAAGTATTATTGTTTCATAATACTTCATAACTATTTGTTTGAGTTATGTAGGAATTGTCATATAATTCACGAATGTGGTATTCTTGTTATCCTTTGTTAAAACTTGTTGAGCTTGTTATGCTCACTTCTTGCGTGAATTATATGATTGCGATTAAGGATGAGCGTCTTTGAGAATGCTAAGAGAGATAAGGGCAAGGCTAAGATGGATGCTTAACCATCGTGTAATAGATTAGTATGTTTGTATGTATTATACATTATGAACAACGAATGATGTAATCGGTTTATGAACACAGGAAGGTATATACTTTGATTGTAATAAGAAGATAGTAATTACCTTCATTTTGTTGTATTTCAATGGAATGATTGTATGGATATTAGTATAGTGGAGCACCATATGTCGGGTTGGAAGAGATACGAATTTGGGGGCGTCACGAGGTTAGTATCAAAGCTTTAGGTTATAAAACTTAAGGGGGAAGAACCTTAGGCTAATAACCTCGTAAGGAAGGTAAAGTCAGAAGAATGAAATTCAAGTCCATTGAATTATTAAGGTATTGAGATAACTTCGATATCGAAAGATTTAAAAGATGAAAAGTAACCTTAAATAAATTAAATGTGATTTGTGCTTATACTATTGTGTATTATGTACTAATCAACTTGTTATATGCTATTGTAGATGTCGATCGATAGCATGATGATATAGAGACATTCACGTTGTGAGTGAAGAGTCGATGAACCAAGTTGAAATTGTACCAATGCCCGGTGGCGGAGAGGTGCAGATTAGTTGTACTAGAGGACTCGGACATTGAGGAGTACATCTCGAGGAGGAATACTACGAGGAGGCGATGGGGTTAGCATCATATCTTAATGAGATGCTTGATGTGGAGGAGGAGATGGAGGTAACATCGATTAATACGGTGGTACTACTCGAGAAGCCAACACCTCCGGATGCAATGAGATCATTATATCTGGGCGTGTTGGATAGGAATGTGCATCTGCGCTTGCTTTGTAGTGCGGAACATAGAACGAGGAAATAACCAGCCTATATGAGGTGAAGGAATCTATAGAGGCGGATTTTGAGTCGAAGCACGATGAGAAAGTGCTTATAGCGGATAAGGCACGTGACTATAAGGAAGAGGTAGTAAAGCTTGAAAAAAGCTGGTTGAGAAAGACCGGAAGATAGCTAGGATGTCATACATCCACGAATGTGCCCATGAGGATTTCAAGTTGAAAATTGCTTGTTATTCCATTGAGTCGAAAGGCGGACTCGACATACCATTAGTCGAGATATTGTGTCGATCTTGGCAAATCGGAAATATGAGAATGTCGATTCGGCGGTGTTAGTAGATCGTTAGATCTTTTTGTATAAGTAGTGATGTAAAGCCCTCTTTTGTATAAGTAAAGGGTAGTCTTTTTGTAAATCCCAATTTTTGTAGAAAGGAAATGTGCGGGATAGTATGTAATAGCTTTTGGCTAAGAGAACATGATGTAAATAGTTTTGACTATGAAAGCATATTTATATAATAGCGTTTTTATTTAATGTGCTTGTTGTGGTATGAGTTGTTATTTGAAAATGATAACCAAGTAGTTAAATAGATAATAACAAAACTTTATTTATTTAATCGAGAAATTATCACCAAGAAGAGACAGCGTAACAAGAGGTAGAGTCTCATAATGAGAATCGAAGTCCTAATAACCCTATGCAAGAGTTCGTTAATTTATTAGCGGATGCATTTAACCAAGTGGGGGTGGGATTCTGTAGCTCACAGGGTAGTAAGAACAACTACCTTAAAGGAATTTAAGAGTGTGGGTCCTCCACGAGTTTCGAGAGGCAGCGGACCCATTAGAAGCCGAACATGGGTAAAAGAGATTGAAAAGGCGTTTGTGATAACAAAGCGTGGGTGAGGCATGAAGACTTCTTTTGCGACTTACATGATGAAGGGGAAGCCAACTCTTTGGTGGGAGGCTCACCGAGGTGGGGCTAGGTGAAAGGCATTACGTGGGAATAGTTTAAGAAGGTCTTCTTGAGAACTACTTCCCTACTAGCATCTGAGTAGGATGGAATTAAGTTCTTAGAACTTAAGTGAGGGGGATATATGAGTTCCCAGTATGTTGCCAAGTTCAATGAATTGGCGAGGTTTGCTCCACACCGGTGGATATGGAGGAGAGGAAGGCGTGCGGTTTGAGCAGGGCTTAAAAACACAGCTCTATAGTAGAATATCGGTTTTTGAGTGCTTCCTACGGGACCATTACGGAAAAGCGATAATAGCAAAAGGTGGTGGTGAGGCATTGTCTCGAGTACCACAAAAAGCGAAAAGAACAAGAGTAAGTTAGAGGGAGTGAGTAAAATTTGAAGTTGCAGTGAGCGGAAACTTGCCCTAAAGGAAGAGTTTTAACCACAGGAATACTTGGGTAAGCGGGGAGATCCCAAGCGTGAAGGATGGAAGCATGTAAGACATGAAAAGACTCACATGGGAGTCTGCTTAAAGGGAAATCAATCTGCTATAATTGTATGGGGAGGGCATTTGTCACCCAATTATCCTAACCCTAAGAAGACCAGGGTGTGTTTTATGCATGGGTCATTAGACCACATGGCAAGAAATTGCCGAAGAAGGGTTTAGAGGAAATAAGGGTTACGGTAGTGGTAAGTTAGCCATTCTTTGGACCAACACCATCGATGGGTAGACCCTCAGCTCGTCGTTTAATATGATTTATCAAGATGCGGTTGCATCAGCGGATGTGGTAGCGGTATCATTAGGTCGATAAGATAAATGCTTATGTCTTTATTTGACTCGGGTGCTACTTGTTCTTTTATAGCATATGAATTTGCTAAGCGATTAGGTTTAATCCACGAAAAGTTACCAATACCTTTAGGCGTTAAGGTAGCTAATGAAGAGATAATTCCCATTGAACATATTCATAAGGGTTTGTTGCGTAGATATTAGAGGAATAAGTTATCGGTAGATTTAGTGCAAATAAGGTTAAAAAAAATTTGATGTAATTCTTGGTATGGATTGGTTGGTTAACCATAAGGCGATAATAGATTGCCATAGGAAAAGTGTAAACCTTGACTTTCTAAGAAAACCAAGGTGGTGTTCTTGATAGTAAATCTTGAAGAGGCGCTCTTGTTGCATGCATCGATGACCAAGCTAGGAAGATGTTGAGAAAAGGGTGTGTAGGTTATTTGTGCCATGTTGTGGATACCCAAAGAGTGGGAACATCCTTGGACAGATACCTATAGTCAAGAGTTCGCGGATGTATTTCGGAGGAGTTACGGGTATTCCGGACGGGAAGTTGAGTTTGTAATTGATACATTATAGGAGCGGCACGGTTTCAAGGGCACCATATCGGATGGCGCTTGATTGAGATGAAGGAGTTAATGGTTCGATTTCAAGAACTATTAGATAGAAAGTACATTCAATCGAGTGTGTCTCCTTGGGAGCACCGGTGTTGTTTGTCGAGAAAAAGGATGGGTCGTTAAGACTTTGTATCGACATTATCGAGAGTTGAACAAGTTAACGATTAAGAATAAATACCGTTGCCGGGATCGATGATCTATTTGATCGGTTGAAAGGGAAAAGTATATTTTTCTAAGATAGATTTGTGCGAGGGTATCATCGATTAAAAGTGAGGAAGGAGGATGTACCTAAAGGCGGCGTTGAGAACTTCGTTATGGTCATTCTGAGTTTACGGTGATGTCGTTTGGGTTGACTAATCGCCACCGCATTTATGGATATGATGAACAGAGTGTTCAAGCGATATTTGGACAAGTTCATCGTAGTGTTCATTGATGATATTCTAGTCTATTCTAAGGCGTCAGAAGATAATGCAGAACATTTAAGGATAGTGTTGGAAACACTAAGGAAGGAGAAGTTGTATGCGAAATTCACAAAGTGTGAATTTTGGCTTGAGAAAGTCTTGATTTCTAGGACATGTTATTGATAAAGATGGCATTTTAGTAGATCGGCAAAAAAAGTAAAGCGATTAATGAATGGGAGCAACCAGAAAATGCCAACCGAGGTTCGGAGTTTTCTAGGGTTGGCGGGATCTTATAGAAGGTTTATTAGGACTTTTCTAAAATAGCTACTCAGTTGACAAATCGACAAGAAAAGTCGATTGAAGTATGTGTGGTGAAAAATGTGAGAACATTTTTAGGAAGTGAAAAAAAGGTTAAGTGAGGCACTGTATTGTCTTTACCAGAGGCGATACTGAGGAATTTTTGTAGTGTATAGCGATGCTTCGCATAAAGAATTTGGGTTGCGTGCTCATGCGGCATGGCAGCGTCATTGCGTATGTGTCGCGTCAATTGAAAGATTATGAGAAGGTCTATCCTACTCATGATCGGAATTGCAATTTATAGTTTTTGCCTTGAAGATATGGAGGCATTATCTATATGGTGAGAAGTGTGAAATATACACGGACCCAAAAAGTGCGAAATATATCTTCACGAGAAGGAGTTGAACATGAGGCAGAGAAGATGGTTAGAGTTGATAAAAGATTATGGTATGATATTTTATATCATCAGGGGAAAGCAAATGTAGTAGTCGATGTCGCTAAGTAGGAAGGGTAGAGAGAAACTATCAATGTTAACAACTTAGAATGAGTTGATAGTAATGATGCGATGGAAAAGAATGGAGATAGAAGTTAAGTTTTAGGAGGAAGCGGAAATGTTATTTTCCATGAAAACCAAGACCACCATAGTAGAGCAGGTTAAGGAGTACAATTGAGTAACGAGGAATGCGGCGAGATAAAGAAGAGGATAGAAGATGAAGAAAAGACTAGGTATAACCTCGATAAGGAGGATTACTTCATTTTGAAGGAAGAATTTGGGTTAGAATGATTACGAATTAAGCGAGGAAATAATGATGGAGGCTCATAGTTCGAGGTACTCGATACATCTCGGTAGTACGAAGATGTATCAAGACCTTTGTCAGAACTTTTGGTGGCCGAATATGAAGAGGGAGATAGCAGAATACGTTAGTAGGTGCTTAACTTGTCAAAAAGTTAAGGCTAAACACCAACGACCTAGCGGGTTGTTGCAACCGTTACAAATTCCAGAGTAGAAATGGGAGCATATCACAATGGACTTTGTGGTGGGACTTCCAACAACAAGAAAAGGATACGATGTTATTTGGGTGATAGTGGATCAATTGACCAAATCGGCTCATTTTCTACCAATAGGAGTTAGGTATAACCTATACCAGTTAGCTAAGTTGTATCTCAAGGAAATTAATTCCATACATGGAGTACCTGTATCGATTGTGTTAGATCATGATCCACGATTCACATTGAACTTTTGGAGGAGTTTGCAAGAGCAAATGGGAACACAGTTAAGATTGAGTACGGCGTATCATCCTCAGATGGATGGTCAGAGTGAAAGGACAATTCAGACGCTTGAAGATATGTTAAGATCTTGCGTTATGGATTTCAAAGGCAGTTGGGATGAATATCTACCGTTGGTGGAATTTTTGTACAACAATAGTTTTCACGCTAGTATAGGCATGCCGCCTTATGAAGCGTTGTATGGAAGGAAGTTCCGAACTCCATTGTGTTGGGATGAGGTGGATGAACGTCGGATGTTGGGACCTGAAATGGTACAACAAACGGCGGACATGGTGAAGATAATACGTGCTCGATTGGTAGCGGCCCAAGATAGGCAGAAGAAGTATGCAGATCCTCATAGAGAGAAGAGAGAATTCGATGTTGGATCTTTTGTTTTTTTGAAAGTATCGCCTTGAAAGGGGAAGATACGTTTTTGGAAAGAAAGGGAAGTTAAGTCCAAGGTTTTTAGGACCTTTTGAGATTTTAAGAAGAGTAGGAGAGGTGGCTTATGAAGTAGCCTTACCTCCAGAAATGGAACGCATTCATAATGTGTTTTGTATGTGGGTTTACGTCCTTATAAGCGGGACTATAAACACGTAATAGAGTATGAATCTATCCAGATAGAGAAAGATTTGTCCTATGAGGAACTTCCAATTCAAATTATTGATAGGAAGGAACAAGTTTTAAGAAATAAGGTCATACCTTCAGTAAAGGTGTTATGGAGAAACCACAATGCTAAAGAAGCAACGTGGGAGCTCGAGAGTAAAATGAAGGAAGATTTTTCTCATTTGTTCATGTAATTATATGCTAAGATTCTGGGGACAGAATCCTTATAAGGGGGAGAGAATGTAACGCCCGAGAAAATTGAATTTTTATGATAATTAAATTTTTATTTGATTATGTGAATTAAATGAATTTAATTGATTTATTATGTGAGTAAGTTATGTGAAGGTTGTTCTATGACCAAGAATGTGCTAATGTGGTTAGTAATCTAGCTATGTGCTAGAATTTATTGTTTAGAATTTCCAAGACGAAAATAAATTTTTTTCGAGAAATTTCCATAAAAACACTATTCATCCATTTTTGTTCGGGGAATTATGTTTTTCGAGAAACGCGTAATGATAGAATATCGAGATAAGATGAAATATCTGATAATATTTAATTTATGGCAAACATAGTTTTTGCTTACGGACTTAAAACCTAAGGGTTGAGTATATTGATTTCCGAGAAAGAAATGAAATGTGTAGAAGAATTTCGTTATTGCTAGAGCTTGAGTTATACAAGTATGATGCTATTTAGTATCTATGTATAATACGATTAGTAAATACGAAGTACAATACGATTATCATACGAGTATTATACGGAGAGAATACGTGAATTGTACGTATATGTTACGATTCGTATTATAGAATTAAGTTCAGACTTAATGTTAATTCATTTAGGTTGGATTATAATTAGTCCAATTATTTGAATGAGCAAGCCTAAGGGGATTAATGGGTTAAGCCCAAGTCAAAGCCCAAGGTTAAATTAGTTAAGCCCAATTCATGAAAACCGAAACGTAGGTCGAACCGGTGGGTCACCGAATGGGTAAAACCTATGCGGAAACCCATGGGGATGACCCATGGACAAGGGTGGGTCGGCCCCCTTGGTGTGCAAGCCAAGATTAATGCTTGGTCACCAAGCATTTTACTTGGTGACCAAGTGTGAATAGTAAGGAGGTGGGGAGTGTAATGTCCATATTGCTCTCCATTCTATTTTCTATAAATAGGAAGCTAGGTTTGGCCATTTGATGTTTTTCTAAGACTTAACCTAGATTATTTGAGAGAGAAAGAGAGCTAGACTTAAACCATTCTTCTACCTTGAAACTTTTTCATTAGAAGTTTATCAAGAACACCAAGAGTTCTTAAGGTATATTTCTTATTTTTCATCTCCATCTCTTTTGATTTTCTTTTATCATGGAGAATCATAAAATGGGTGGTATGTGTCTTGTATAGTGGATTAAAGATGACTTATTATAGATTCAATCTCTATAAGTCATGAGATCATAAGAATTATGAGGTTCGATATAGTTTCAAACCATGAAAATATTGATTATTGAGATTGATTGTTGATAAACGATTGAACTCCATCAATACGTTAATATATGCATCTTGCTTGGTTAGGATGTAGATATGAAATCCATGGAGTATTCCATGTGATTTGGCCTAGAGAACGTTAGTAACGAAGTTATGGCGAAATTCACGGAAATAGACGTTAAACGTCGAAAACGTTGAGATTCCGGATTATAGGTCAAAAGTTGTTGCGAGACTTGAAACGTTGTTTTTCAATCTCAACACATGAGATAAGGTAATTAAGAGTTGTGGGTTCGAGAATCATCGGATTTCGACTTAAAACGAAGGAAACGAGCATTGAACGCTCATTAACGTTTACGAACGCTTAGAAATTGAACTCAATAGTGAATTTTGAGTTATCAGATTCAAAAGTGTAGAATTCATATATGAACGCGTAGAGTATATCATTTATGACGTGTAGGCTTTTGAACAGACCAAATCGGGCTTATAACAAAGAAGTTATGGTTCTGAGAAATTCATAAAAATTTTCAAACTATGGAAATTATACGATGCGATATGCATGTACATGTGGCTGAAGTAAGTAGTGTTAAATGTCTCCTTTGGCGTTGGCATAATAAATTTGGAGTCTTTATTAAATGGTATGGCTTATGGCTTTATTAATATAAAGTCTCATGCCGCATGACACCGAGACAGGAACCTGAACAACGCTAACTAATGCATGGCTGGTCTAGTACTAAAAGCCTGTAGAAGCGTGAGTGCGAGGCTTTTAATAGAGAATTTAGGTTTTGAACATCAATTGTTCATAGATCTATAAGGGTAATGTTTGTACACTTCATAAGTGTATTAAAATTATTCCTATACTACCTATACTAAGATATATGGTATCGAACTTAGGAATTTTATGTATGTTAATAAGTTTTGAATGATGAACAAAGTCGGTACTTTATCAACGATGTTCGAGTCCGATTAATAACGTCAGTTGGTTAATAAGCCGGGATGAAGGGTAGTAAGTCGAGTTGACTTTATTATTAATATTAAGTTAACTAAGACATAGAAGAGAAAGAAGTTGGTAGAAACAATGTGAACATTTGTTTAATAGCTAATTATAGTGTGCTATGTGAATATATCATAAATATTTTGTAAAGGTTGTTGTCAGTCGATTAAATTATTTGAAGACGCTGAAAGGCAAGTTTTCTTAATGCTTGTCTTACTTTCATGTTAGTTAAGTTTTATGTGATTCAATGTACTGAATTGCACGACTGGTTTCAAAGAAAGGGTCGATGCCAGATTTAATTCGGCTAGACTACTCGTAGTATATAGATTAATTGATATTCATATCTTTCTGTATAGAAATGTTAACGCTATCCTATGCCAAGTAATTGGTACGGATGTGAAGGTGAGGTTTGTCTATGAACAAACAAAAGTATTTTTCATCGATTATTCGATGGGCACGCGAGTTTGCCAAATATTAAACGTAAATACGTTTAATGAATGAGTGTTGATAAACATAGAGTACTATAGGCTGATTGTAAGACCCCAACTTTTATAAATAAAAATGAATTTTCTATAAATATCATTTTTGAATATTATGGAATAAATTTGATATAATGTTATAGTTGTGGGTAATATTTATAAATTTTGCAAAGTACGCAAGTTGTTATATAATATTCGATTGGTTGGTCGGGGAATATTCATTTTAACAGGGAATATTCATACGATGGCACAATCATTGGTGGATCCCACAACAGAATTATTGTCGGATTGAGAGAACGACAAAAATATTTTATTGAAAATAACGGCGGAAGTTTTATCGTTAATACTGTTGAACTAATCGGTAGTAAAAGTACAGTAATATGCGTGGTTGCATAGTAGCACACGGTATTGATTATTGATGCTTACGTAAGAAGTCATTCAGTTTTATTCAATTATTATCGATATTTTATATATTATTAAATCAATAATTGAGATGACAGAGTTATTAATATTATTATTTGCAATATTAACGATGTCTAGAAGTTACATCGAGGAAAGGTTTGGTCACCTAATTGTGCGCTTGATAGGGAGAAATCCTTATTGGAAAGCCCCTCTTTCCTAAGAGCGACTGGTGGATTAATAGTGTGAATAATAATAATGATGATAAAGTTTTGTTTTATTAGTATTATTAATAATAAAAGCGAAAAGCTTTTTATATAAAAGCAGAATACTTTTATAAAGTTATTTGTTTTATTAGGCTAATAGTAAAATCTTTTTAAAAGTTATTCGTTTTATTAGATTATAAATAGAATATATTATATTTTATTGTAAACCAATCTGAATAAATCTAAGTTTAAAGTAAATCGATTTGGACCGTTCATGGATTGGTCACTATTGATTCATTCTTCTATAAATAGAAGCTCATTCCTTCATTATTTCTTACGAATTCACTAAAACTCTAGAGAGAAAAAGCGTAGAGAGAATTATTCTTCTATAATCTTGAGCATATTTCTTTAGCGTTTAAGAAAGCTTGGCGTAGTGCAAGTTTCTTCAAGTATATCCCAGCCCTAGTTGGAGTACTCTTCTTTATAAGGTAAGAGGGTATTATTTTTTATATTCATGAAGAGAACTTACATTATTCCATTCTTTATTATTACATTGGAATAACATGTATCTGTGATCTACCTATACTTGGTGATTTACATTTGTTATTTCATTCTTTATTATTACATTGGAATATCTTGTCTATTCATTTCTGTGGGACTAGTTAAAGTCTTTATTATTTTGTTGGAATATCACATGCATGCATTTCTGTGGGACTGATTCCGATTATTCATTAATACATTGGAATAACTTTTATCATCTGATATCGCATACATGGTGATTACATTGTTATTCCATTCTTTATTATTCTATTGGAATATCTGTTGGTGCATATTACGCTTTGACTGGTTCCATTATTTATTATTTTGTTGGAATAACTTAATACATCACAATCCGCATGCATGGTGATTTCTTTTGTTATTCCATTTTTTATTATACTCGGTTGGTTAAAGTTTTGACTTCTATACTCCATGAAATTAGTGGAATATCCTTGATATTTGCGCTTCATCCGGTATCTTTTCATGGAAATATTCTTACGAGCATTCTTGAATTTTACTCTACAAAGAAGTATCATGTTGACAATTTGGACGTTATTAGTTCTGGATAAATTAATTTTAGAACTTGTTTTATTGAATTCTTATATCATTGTCATCATCCTCATGTTTATATTTTATTGAAAGTCATCTGTGGCCTGTAGTGCATAGATGGACTTGGTATGATTATGACCGAGGATTATTCGGTATAATCATGGTAGTAATGTTACAAATGATGTGGGTAAAGTCCTCATTGGCCGTAGTACATTGATGGGCGAGTTGTTAGCATGATCATGACCATTGATGAATATACGAATATCCTTGGCCCGTGAAGTGCATGGATAATTTATGGTTGTGATACTAATGAATATCCTTGGTAGTAGTGCGGGGATGATGTGGATTATTTATTAAAATTTGAGTCCCGGTGATAAAAGTGATGAAAACTTTTAAATCATAAAAGATAGTAGATTTTATTCTCTACTTGACTCTTTTAATAGATTGTATTTTCATTGCAGATTAAACTTGATGTCTATTGTATTTTATCGGTTTAACATTTGTTGAAGACTAATGATAATTTATTACGCATTATCTTAGTCATAATATTTCTTCTTGGGCTAGTTGAGCTCACCCTTTCTTTCACTTTGTTCTCTTGAGGAAATGGGAGCGTGGCAGGACTAGTCGGGGAACAGTGTGACGGTCGGATGATAGTATTAGTAGTCCTCACTATTCTGTTAAATAGTGTGATAATAAATATACTGAGGACTTATTCTGAGAGTGGATATTGTCTAGAAGTTAATATTTGTATTAAAACTCACAACTTTCTTGTTGTATATTAAATATTGTATTTGTATTATGTACCATGTATTTGGCGACTTAGAATAGGTGATGTATACCTATTTTGGGGGCGTCACACTGATCACCTATAAGTTCTCGTAAGTAATGCGGATGTACAGCCTTAGTGTTGTTATATCCTTTTCAAGTATAAAAACAGAAAGCTATTGTTCATGGTCTATCGACCGGTTCAGAATTCCTAATCTACTCTATACTTTGGGAATTGATGATATGAAATGTTAAAGTATTATTGTTTCATAATGATTCATAACTATTTGTTCAGTTATGTAGGAATTGTCATATAATTAACGAATGTGGTATTACTGTTATCCTTTGTTAAAACTTGCTGAGCTTGTTATGCTCACTTCTTGCGTGAATTATATAATTGCAGTTAAGGATGAACGTACTGAGAATTCCAAGAGAGATAAGGGCAAGGCTAAAATGGATACTTAACCATCGTGTAATAGATTAGTATATTTGTATGTATTATACATTTTGAACAACGAATGATGTAATCGGTTTATGAACCTGGGAAGGAATATACTTTGATTGTAATAAGAAGATAGTAATTACCTTCATTTTGTTGTATTTCAATGAAATGATTGTAAGGATATTAGTATAGTGGAGCACCATATGTCGGGTTGTAAGATACCCGAATTTGGAGGCATCACAGACGAAGTCCTCAACGTACTGTGAAAAGTACGGTATCATGACATCATAAAACGTTTCGATATATTGCGAAAAGAATTTACAGAAGTAGTCGATGTCAATTGAGTTGACTAGATGAATTTTTCACGTTGATATCCAATTTATTGGTATGGTCTAAGCTACTTAATTCGGCTAGACAAATGGTATGTCATGTTTAAAAGAAAATCGAACTTTCTTTGAAGAAGTTGTGCCAAACCAAATTGTTTTGGTACGGAATCTAATGATTAAGTCTGAGGTGAACATATCCCGAAATGGGGTATACGATGGGTAAGAGGTAGTTTTCTTTCTTTGTGATTGTAAACTGACCGTGGAAGAAAGGTTATGGTGTCATGCTGTTAACCCTAGTAAGAGTTCATGGTCGATTTGACCCCTCAACAAAAGTATGAAATATTTTAAAGGAATTCTTATATTCCTCGTTGTTCATTCTACTTCTTTGAAGAGAAGTTGAGAAGAGGGGTAGGTTAAAATTTTGAGTACGAAATTCTGTGAAGAAGGAGTGAATGTGATGACCCGGGTAAAGGTGTGGTTTTAAGAAATTCCGAGGATGGAATTTTTATAAGAGGGGAAGAGTGTAACGACCCAAAAATTCGGATCGTCCAGAATTTAACTTTAAAGAATTACTTATTAATAAAATGAATTTTTATTAATAATATCATGTGCTATGTGTTTATTAATCGTTCTAGAACCTAGGATGATTATAAGTCGAGAGGATTCTGGCTACGAGCTAGACTAAGCGATTAAGAATTTTCAAGACAAAAATGAAAATATCCCTGGGCACTATTCACCCGACGAAACCTAAGGGATAGGGTTTGAATAACCTAAGCCTTTCCGAGAGTTCGATATGTCGAAATGACATTCCGTCGAAAGATTTGACAATAAAATATCATGAAAAGTTAAGTAAACTGATAAAAGTTTTTCTCAAAAAACGATCAAAAATCGGACGAAATAAAAACGATGAAAAGTATTGTTATGTATTTTTCATTCATTTAGCTACGTTAGGGTAAAACGTGAAGGAAAATTCTTAATGCCAAAAAGTGTTTTTCAGTTTTTCGCAAATCCGAAGAATATGTAAAATTTAATCGGTAAAGGAAAGACAAAATATCCAAAAATATTTGGATTCCGAGAATCAAAGTTTTTAAAACTGTCGGACGAAAACCAGAAAGACGGAACCACGAAACTTAAAGGCTAAGTAGACTTAAGGGCTAAGTTAACTTAACACTTAAGTCATGAATAGTAAGGAGGTGTGAATAGTAAGGAGGTTAGGGGGTGAAATGACTAAAATGCCCTTAGCTTTGAAATTTTATAAATAGGAAGCTTAATTCATTTATTTGGATTTTGAAAATCCTACACTTTGAAGAGAGAGAGAGAGAGAGAGAGAGAGTTCGGATGGGAGGATGAGAAGGAGATGGAAGCAGAAAAGTTTGCTCGTGAGTAACCTTTGTCCGACGGAAGGAGATTAAAGGAGAACGGTAATCCTAAACCTAGTCTTTTATAAATTTTCTTTAAGTTTTTATGTTTAAAAACATAACTTAATGAAGATAAGAAGTATATGATGTTAGGGATGAAAATAAGAATTTGAAGTTTAGTTTATAAATTTCTTAAGGAAGTATAAGATTCGGAATGAATTAAAACGATCCGAGTGGATTATATTAATAAGTAGGTGAAATAAGTAAGGAATGATGTTCTATAACATCAAAGTCCAATAAAAAGTGAAATCGTAATCCAAAATATCGATTAAAAATGAAGAACGAACGAAGAACACGAAGAACATGCGAAGAACACGAAGAACGTTGTTGATGGAAAAATGTAAAACCATTGTAGGATATTTGTTGTTGATGGACAAGTTTAAAACCATCGCGTATAAGTTAGATGCATATTGCTTGGTTAGGAACGGTAGAAACGTTCATGAAGAACGGATTAAAACTTAGCTATAACGAAGTTATGGTGAAAATTTCATAAAAGACAAATGAGAATTAGAAAGTTAGTAAATGAACCCGAACGTATAGGGTTTCATAAGAACGTAAGAGAATGTTGAAAATGTGAGTCGTAGACTCAAGAACGAATGAATTCCGAGTTCGGATGACCGAATTACGAATGAACGAACGAAGAGCGTTAATAATGTAAAAGGAATAAAGGGTGAAGATCAAGCCAATCGAATGGCACGTTAACGGATTCAGAATGAAGTTCTATCTGGGGGGTATTGAAGTACGTAAGATAAGGAAGAGAATGGCTTTGGAACGACCTCATTCTGAGTTATAACGAATAAATTATGAAAGCGGGAAGTAAATGTCTCAAATTGGATTCAACACTTAGAGAAATTTTCTAGGGTTAGGGATTGGCGCATGGCTGACCATGCATATATGAAAGGTGGTACCGCAACGCCAAAACCCGATGAGCTAGGTCATCGCAAACTTGCTGACCGCGATCACGAGAGATAAAGAAAAGAAGAGAGTGGCGTACATGGCCTGTGTATGAGAAAAAATCCAGAGAAGAGCTTTTAACTGCTCAACTCTTGGGGAAAACGTACGGGAAGATAAAGAACATAATGTTCAACTAATATAACACTTAAACAAGTGAATTAAACCTTTAATGAAGGTTGAACAAAAAGATTAAATGAGAGTAAAAGAGAAAGAATGTAAATGCGGATTACGGAACCGATATATGGGGACCGTAGTTACGATAAGCGAACGTGGAGGATTGCTATGGTTGTGATTCCTTAAACGTTGAGCGACGAGGGTAATGAATAACATTTTTATGTTATGTCATGATAGTGAGAGATAAGTGTAAAGCGTATAGATGCTGCAAACGTAACACAGTTGCAATAAAGCATTGGTCGTAGCATACAACAAACAGTATGATTTCGACATTAAGAAAGAATAATGAACATGGGGTTCATGGGATGGATAATGACCGAAAGAGATTAAAACCTTGAGTAAAGGTTGAATGAGAGATTAAAAGACGAGCAACGTGAACGCTGAATATGTAAACGATCTTTGTTAATCGTATTCGCATCGAACGAACGTTCAAAGTATACCCTGCTTGTATGACCTAGACGTTGACAAAGGTAGTAAGTAAGACATGAATTATCGAGAAAGCCGTAATGAACGATAATAAGAGTAATGAAAGCCGAAGGTGAGTCGTATAAGAATGAATCCTCAAGGGTGGCATTTAGTTGCCAGGAAGCCATAAGGAATGAGAAATTAACTTAACGAAGATTATAGTTTAATAGTTCGGATAAGTTAAGATAAGTTAGGTTGTAGTACAATCGTAACCTTTGATGGTTGACATATGGGAGCTGGGCTAAACAATTCCTTCAGGGAGCGAAGGTATATACAAAACTGGCAACCAATCTAACTCATTGTTATGGGAAGTGTAGACGGGACGGGAACTTGTTTGTTGGTTGTTTGTGAGGAAACCACTCAGAGTACCATATGGACTACTAGCGGAGAAAGCGATGTGTCTTTGAGTCCTAGAGAAGTTATAAGAAGAAGATAAGATGTAAAACATCAAAGATGATGAGCGTAAAAGTAAGGCATCTCGCATGTTATGTAAGCCAGTAGAAGCAGTAATGAAAGTGGTCGTGTAAACTTAGGTTGCAAAATAACGAACCCTAAGAAGTAAAGTTAAGCAAACTAATGTATAAGTCAAATATGCATGACTAATTAGTGTATGTGTTGTTTTTCTTATGTGCTACATAGAAGCTGGAATGAAACGATTCGGCGTAAGAAGTCGTATAATGTGTGCATAAGGCAAGTTTCCTAACTTCATTAAGATTTTAAATGAATGCTAGTTTCTTAAACTTCTCGGATGTTGAACTTGAGAAGTTAAAATACATCATGTGATAATGTCGATATTTGTGCAAGGTGGTAGAACATATGAGGCCTTGTGCCATAATGTGAACACTTCGGTGTTTTTATGAGATGAATTATTCTGTGATTTAATTGTTCAATAAGAGAATGCTCTGTTCATACATGATCCATTATTGTTAAGTCTGTTCTAATGATTCTAGCCAGACAGAATGTGTATGAAAAAGGTAGAAGAATGAAAGTATTTTAAAATGAAAGTGAATATTGTTTTAAAATGATAGGAATCGAGATTATTCCTATTATTCAAGCTGCTTCATAACCTTTGTTCGGTTATTGAAGTCTTAAAAGAATGTTTATATTCTTGAAAATGTTTGTTTAACTGTTATGACTTGCTGGGAAATTAAATGCTCACACTTGCTTTAAATGAAACACATTTTCAGCGAATGATGTTAGAAGTACTTAAGGATCTCGTAAAGATCAAGCTGACGGTATTCAGATGAAGTGCCATTCAGAATGTGGATGAGCGAGAAGATCAAGTGAAGACTTGTGATATAAATAAGTTAAATGAACTTTAGATTAGTTTAATGAACTGTTATGTATCCTTAGTGGCGGATGAAAGTCACTCCTGTAAGATGGAATGAATAATGTATTTATCATTATTTATAATGAAAAAAGGTTATATGGTTTTTAGAACCTGGGATTTGAGAGTGTATGTTGTTATATTTCAGTATATAATGATGTATGTTTGGAAGAAGATGGAATAAATGACGTATGGAATAAAGATTGTGAAGATAGACCGGATATGGGGGCGTTACAATAACCCTAGTTACGGATAGGGATTCGATAGAAAATACAGTTATAATAAGTGTATTGATGAGTATGTGTCTATACTATATAGAATTTATGATTATGGATTGATCGGATAGGGTACAAATATAGTAAACCCTAATAAGGGACTACAAAACCCTAATTTGTGATTGAGAAACCCTAACGGACAGTTAGAAACCCTAATCGAATTCTGGAAAATCCTAATTTTAAATTTAGGAACCTTAAACCCTAATTGAGATTATCAAACCCTAAGGGTGAGAATTAAAGAGAATGATGTTAAATGACTAGAATACCCTTAAATTTATAAGGGAAATTATGAAAATACCCTTTTGAGGGTAAAAAGACCAAAATACCCTTTACTTAAAACTTAAGTTATAAAATTTTTCTAGATTGCGTGACTCATCACCTTGAGATATCACATGTGCTAGAAAATCAAGCCAAATCTAATCCATATGTGCCACCTTGCAAGTGTTACATTCATTGAATCATATGTGAGAGAATTAAAGAGAGAGAAAGTTCACCAAATTAGCCTATTTACTCTCAAGCACACAACCAACCTTTTCTCTCCCCTTAGCCAAGAAATACACAAGTGTTTCAGTCCCTAGTAAAGCCTCTAACACACCAAAATCAGCAGGAAAAGGCAAAGATCAAAGATTGGACAAGGGAGGTATAAACTCTAAATCATCTTTGATCTTACATGTTAAGATAGATTATATGTTTACGTATTTAAATACATGTTGTTAGATGTTATTGGGTGATCTATGATGTTATATCATAGATCCATAGCATCAAAATGCCTTCAAATCAAAGTTTTTGAAAATTGCCTAGAATCCTAAAAAGTGGTCTGATAAGCAAATGTCAAAGACCATAGATCCTTCCCGGTTAATGATTTGTTATGTTTTATGTTTTAGATTTGTAGTATGTTATATGGACTGTAATCTGGAAGTGAAATCATGGTCATACCATGTCCAGATTACAAGTTATTGATGGAAGTGAAATCATGGTCATACCATGTCCAGATTACAATTCTGGGTAACCTATAAACTGCCCAGAATGGTCTAACAAGATTTAAAAAGGCTTTAATCTGTCAAATGTTAAGTTGTTTGTTTGTGTTATTGTAAACAAGTTGTAGTCTGCTATATGGACTATAGATTCATCCCTTTAGACCACTCAAACAACAAACATGTTGAAAGTAGTGGACAGTCAAAGTACCTTGACCGAGCACGATTTATGTTTCTTGGAAATTCCAGAAAACGTATGAATAATGTTTCTGACAGGGTTTACCCAGGTCGAATCTTGGGATTGTTATGTAGTTGGTTTAAGATAGTGTTATATATATGTTCTATGACAAGAGGATTACATGTTTGGACCTTGAGAACATAATAACAATGACCAGAACCTAGAGAAAATCGAGCCTCAAAGTAGTACTTTGAAACTGTTTGGGTTTCTATGTTTACCTAGAAAACCCATATCAGTCCTGAGAACATTTTTGGAGACTTAGATCTTGCATCTGAGTTGTTGTATGACCTAGATGAAGGTTGGATCATGTAGTATGACATCAATACTACATGATTAATGTCTAAGATGGCCCAGAACATGCATGAACAGATAATCAAAGGTTGTCAAACCAAACCCCTTAAGAACTGATTGTCAGTGTTCTTGAAGCTCAAGAACACCAACAGCGACAGAAAGCGTCGCTAAAGCCTTTAGCGATGGATTTAATTAAATTAATTTTATTAATTTCTAGAAAATGATTAAAAATAGAAAATAAATTCTAAAAATTACAAATTTGGTTTTAAAATTTATTTTAAGTTATGAAAATAAACTTGATAATTTGGGATATTTTTCATTATTATTTATATTTATTTGAATATTAATGATAATTACTTTATTTAATTAGTATATTAAATAAATTAGAAAAAATGATTTTAATATTATAAAAATCATTTTAAATGAGAATAAAGTGTTTAAAAATATTTTAATTTATAACATGTAACTTTTAATATTTTTGGGGAAATTTCATTAATGATTTAATATTAATGATTTTAGATTTATTTAATTATTATATCAAATAAATGATTTAAAAATCATTTAAAAATGAGAAAAGTGATTTAAAAATATTTTAAGTTATAAAATATGACATTTAATATTTTGATGAGAAATTCATTAATATTTAAACATTAATGATAATTATTTAAAATAATTTTAAATATTTTAAAAATCATTTAAGGAGAATATTGAGGATTTAAAATATTTTAAGTTATTATTAATAACTTTAATATTTTGACAAGTATGTTATTAATATTTTAATATTATTAAATATTAATGATGATGGGTTTATTTAGTATTTAAATCATTTAAAAATGATTCTAGTATTTAAAAAATTATTATAAAATATAATAATTGTTTGAAAATTATTAAAAGCTTCCGAAAAATATTATGAACGATATTTGAGTTATCTAAAATAATATTGAAGCTTTGAGACCATGTTTAATTGGAAATAAACGTGTTAGATATCAGATAGGGGTTTCTAGGACATCGAGTTGAGGAGAAGAAGTCCAACGTGATCGAACTAGTTAGACTTGATGAGTGTTTATATAGGTTATAAACATCGATGTGACTATGTGGTGATGTGTCTAGGAGATATATTGATTGTAAATTAAAGTGTTATGTGTTGTGATTTGTTGTGCTAATTGTGAGATCGATATTATTGATTATAGGTCTTTCGAACGCAGATAAGTATATTGTGTAGCAATAATCAACGCAAAAGACAAGTTTCCTTAACTCAATCTCAAGTTATTACTTTTCAAACATAGTAGTGGTTAATTATTATTGATTATACCACGTCTGATAATTTTTGTTGATTATTCGCATTTAGTTCATGTTTATTAATTCAAATTGAATTATTAATTTTGAGAATATACTTGGGGGATAACTATTATTTGTTATTCACATCCGTAGAAGTTGTTGTTTATTGTAAATAGTACAGTTAATTTATGTCTATTGTCGAATTATGTTGAGATATGTCTTAGCTAATTGTTCTAGCTAGACGAACGTTTGTTGAAACTTGATAGGTTCGAGAAGAGAACTCAATTAATTGATAGGTCGATGCCAATTATTTTGGCTAGATCGAGAAGAGAACTCAATTATTATTGATAGGTCAAACCCATTTATTTCGGTTAGATCGAGAAAGCGATTAGATATTGAAATAATTGTATTTCTTTGTTATGATTCGAATTCTGATTATAAGACTGAGAAGAACAACCTTTTTATATAAAAGGGGCTTTGTGGTCGTATATTCCTACCGTCATTCTAGCAGCGTAAGTATTATGCATAATATAGGGTATAATGAAGCTGATCACTTATTATACTTGTTGAGGGGTATGATTTAATCTTTATGGTTATCTGATACACCTGGGTATATCAAAGTCAAATATTTGATAATTACTCGAGAAGTTCAAAGATCTTGTGGGGTCACTCATCATAAACTCTGGAGATTATCCACTTTGTTATTGCGTAGAATTAATTCTTGTTATTCAATTGAATATCGTTGAAATTAAAAAGCGTTATACTCTTTCACTATTGAATTATTGCTTTGCATAGGATTCGAGAAAGACTTGTTATTTATTAATGATTTGTTCGGCTATTTCAAAGTTCTTCGAACTTTGGTGTCATTCTATCGAATCGATAGTCTAATCTTTTTTACTCTTATACATTATTGTATGTTTAACTTGTGGAGCAAATTTGTTGCTCACCCTTGCTTAAATATAATATTTCAGCTAGGAACGAGGTAGCCGGAGGGTTAGAGAAGGACAAAGGCAAAGGTGTATTGCTGGAGTAGTTATGTTAAACTTTATTTATTAAGTTGTTATGCATAAACCCTTTTGTAAATCTAAGGGTAAGTTGTAATGTTAAGATTAGATAACCTGGTATGATGTTGTTAACATATTAATTAATGATATGTAAGTTTATATTTATCAATG
Organism: Panax ginseng; assembly: GCA_020205605.1. NCBI lineage: Eukaryota > Viridiplantae > Streptophyta > Magnoliopsida > Apiales > Araliaceae > Panax > Panax ginseng. Next base: position 110,653,580 of record CM035139.1, read on the forward strand.
AATGAGTAGTTAGATGTTATTTATATTATGGATCGTGAGCACCAAACTCGGGGGGTCAGGTAACGCGGATTTGGGTGCGTCACAGGTTGGTATCAGAGATATAGGTTATAAACCATAAGTGGGGGGGGGGGGAACCCTAGGATTATAACCATAAACGAGATAGAGAAAACTCATTTATATTTCTAAGTGAGGGATTGATAAAGTGTATCAATAGTGAGATGTGTGGACACATCGTGTGTATTAAGTTTTTACTGGTGAAGTACTAATCAAGTTATTTAAATTTATTGTAGGTTGTCAAGAGAGGATGAAATGAGTACGGAAGTGTTGGCAACTGTTGCACCAGTGCCAGTAGCAGAGGTGCCAGCGCAGAGTGAGTCAGTTAAGGAAGTTGGAAAAAGACGAACCCATGGTGTGACGCCCCCAAAATAGGTATACATCACCCATCTTGAGTCGCCAAATACATGGTACAAAATACAAATACAAACTTAATTATACAAATGTCGTGTAGTATACGACAAAACATAGCTGAGAGTTTAAATAGGAATATTGCCTTCTAGACAATATTCACTCTCAAATAGAGTCCTCATTACATTTATTGTCACACTATTTTATAAAATAGTGAGGACTACTATAACACCATCTTGGACCATCACTCCGTTCCCCGGCTAGTCCCGGCTACGTTCTAATTTCCTGAAGAGAACAATGAAAGCAAAAGGGTGAGCTCAACTAGCCCAGTAAGAAATATTATGACTAAGATAATGTAGAATAAATTATGATTAGCCTTCAACAATGTTAAACTGATAAAATACAATAGACATCAAGTTTAACTACAGTGGAATAAGTAATCCAATAGAAGAGTCAAGTAGAGCATGATATCTACTATCTTCTATGATTTAAAATATTTTCATCAATTTTTATCGCTGAGACTCAACTTAATAAATAAACCACATCATCAAATCATCCACCTTTTACGGGCGAGGATATTCTTTAAATCATCAATGGTCATGACTATACCGAATAATCCCTGGTCATAATCATACCAAAAACTGTCCATCAATGCATTACAGGCCACTAATGACTTTTACCATAACATTTATAACATTATAGGTCATGGTTATACCGAATGATCCCTGGTCATAATCATACCGAGTCCATCTATGCATGTAAGATAAAGATGACTTTCATCATAATATAAGTATGAGGATTATGACAATGACATAATAATTCAATAAAACAAGTTCAAGAATAAATTTTAAAGATTTATAAGTTAATTTATTCTGAAATCAATAACGTCCAAATTGTCAACATGATACTGCTTTGTGGAGTAAAATTCAAGAATGCTCAAAAGAATATTTCCATGAAAAAGATACTGGATGAAGCGCAAATATCTAGGATATTCTACTAATTTCATGGAGTATAGAAGTCAAAACTTTAACCAACTGAGTATAATAGAATATATGAAACCGCAAATGGATTTTTCGCCCGCCATGCGGTAATCCACATAGACAGATCATTTCCACAATTTAATAAGGAATGAATACGAAGTATCATTCACCATGCATGTGGTAATCCATATAGACATGTTATTCCAATAGAATAATAAAGAATGGAATAACAGAAGAATTCACCAGGCATGCGATAAACCGAACATACAGGTTATTCCCAACTGAATAATAAAGAATGGAACCAGGTCATACGTGATCCGCACAGACAGAATATTCCAACAGAATAATAAAGAATGGAACCAGATCATGCGTAATCCACACAAACATGATATTCCAACAAAATAATAAAGAATGGAACCAGGTTATGCGTAATCCACACAAACATGATATTCCAACAGAATAATAAAGAATTGAACAACAACAGAATTCACCAGGCATGCGATAGATCGCACAGACAGGTTATTGCAACAGAATAATAAAGAATGGAATAACAGAAGAATTTCACCATGTATGTGGTACTTCGCATAGATAGGTTATTCCAACATAATAATAAAGAATGGAATAACAACCCTTACGAGTATTGAAAGAAAAGAACTCTCTTCATGAATACGAAAGAATAATACCCCTTACCTTAGAAGAAACTAGATATTGGAATAGTGAGGTAGCAGACTTCTCTTCTTCTTTCTTTTTATAATTTCTCTCTATAATAATTGCTCTTGTGAGACTTAGTGAATTAGTGAAAAAAATGAAGGAATGAGCTTCTATTTATAGAAAAATATAGTTTCCATAATTGCACATTTTGGGGCTCGAAATATTACAGTATAATACCTTCATCTTTTTCTTCATTTTTAATTTAGTCCTGCAAGTATTATCAAACTTGCACCACCTCCCCTAATAGTAAATCATGTGAATCAATAGTTCTAGACATGTAAAAATACAAATTACAGTATAGAACCTCCATTTATACCTCCATTTTTAACTTAGTCATGCAAGTATTATCAATCTTGCACCAACTCTCCTAATAGTAAATGAATGTGAATAAATAGTATACACATGTGAACAAATAGTTAAAATCATATGAATCAATAGCAATTAATTGCTCATTTATCCGGTTAATTACCCGATTGGTCAATATAACCTCTAAACATCAATTATTATCGAAATAAATGTCAATTTTCACTAACACTAATAATTCCAACACAATGGAACTATCAATTTTATCTTTAACCAACATGAACGTATTCATCATTAATATTATAATTCACAATATTTAACAACCAGGTCGTTCCCAGAAAAGAGGGGGCTTTCCGATAAGGATTTCTCCTTATTAGCGCGCAATTAGGTGACCAAACCTCTCCTTGACATAACTTCTAGACATTGTCAATATTTTAAATAATAATATGAATAACTTTGTCATCTCAATTATTGATTTAATAATATAACATATTATACAAATGATATTGTGACAATAATTGAATCAATAATATGAGAGATATGATGCAGCAATTCCTATAGCAATAATTGAGTATAATTGAGTGACTTTTCACGTAAGCATCAATAATCAATACCGTGTGCTACTATGCAACCATGCGTATTACTGTACTTTTACTATCGAGTAGTTCAACAGTTTTAACGATTACACTCGCCGTTATTTTTAAAAAAAGATAATTCTGTCATTTTTTAACTACGACAATACTTCCGTTGTGGGGTCCACCAATGATTATGCCGTCGTACAGATATTCCCTGACAAAAAGAATATTATATAACAACTTGCTTACTTTGCAAAATTTATAAATATTACCCACAACTATAACATTATATCAATTCACCACAATAATATAAAAAAAATATTTTGAGAAATTTAAATATTTATTCATAAAATTTGGGGTCTCACAATCTCCCTCCTTATGAAATTTAAGCCCTTGAAATTTACGTCACACGCACTGGTATCTTAGAAGAGATGAGGATACCTTGACTTCATTTCGATTCTAACTCTTAAGGTATAACCTTTGAGTGTTGAATACGATCCTTCTTATCCAAGATTTTAACACGTATCTCCTCATACGTTAAATCTTCTGTTATCTCGTCTAGTTCTAATTTAATAACGTGGTTCAGGTCATCCACATATTTACGTAACATCGATACGTGAAAAACGTTATGAACACGGGACATACATGGCGGTAAAACGAGTCTATAGGCCACAGTTCCTACTCGATCGAGGATTTCAAATGGGCCAATAAAATTGAGGGTTGAGATTTCCTCTCTTCATCGCTTCTTGCTTCTAGAATAACGCCCTCTTGAACCTTCTTCTTCATATTCATCAGCTCCAAGTGTGTAGTTTGAGCGGCTTTAACTTTATCGATTAAAGTCGATTCTAATCATATATTCGTTATCTTCACGTGGGTCCCTAGAGTCTTTAAATTTATCTTCATCATTTGTAAGTTATCTGAAATGGGTTTTTGTTAACAACATCGCATCAGAACGATACGATCTTCTACTCAACGCGTCAGTTACCACATTCGCTCTTCCGCGATGATATTGAATGGTACGATCGTAATCTTCAACAGCTCGAGCCAACGTCTTTGGCGCATTATACATTTGTTCTAGGTGAATAGATACTTGAGGGTTAAACAAATGGGTTTTGTACTGGGGTCAATACAAAATTTGATTTCACACTTTGGGGGTAGGCTAAGAAGTCTTCAGGAATACGTCAAAAATTTTATTAACAATAGAAATATCATTCAAAATTGTGACTCTCATCCAAGACTTGGATAGTATGTCACATTGATACCTATCAACTTGTCACCGTTATTCACGACGTCCCCTACGGATATTCTGGCTTCGGTGCATTCCACACAAGGAAGTCACCAGCGAAAGGCTCAGGGCTCTTTACTTATGGCTTAATATAACAGTGATTGACTTTAGAGGTTTGGTTGCTTAAATTCGCATAACAGGTTGGTTAGGATATGAAAGCTAACAACCTTACGAAAAGTATGATGAGTAGTTAACCAATCGATTCCTAAAATCGCATCAAAGGCAAGTATTTTCAAAGAGATGAGATCGACAGGTAACGTGAAAGTGTCGATTTGAATCAACAAGATTTATAAACAGTAGAGGTAACGAAGGTTTCTACTAATGAAGTTTCAACCAATAAGTTAAAGTCTAACTTCTCTGGGGTCAAATTTAAACGTTGAGTGCAAGCAAGAGAGATAAAAGAATGGGTAGAACCGGTATCTAATAAGGTATAGACTTCACAAGAATTTATAATTAACTAACCCGTGCTAACTTCGTTTGGGTTACTCGCTTTTTGAGAAGTCACAAAAAATGCTCTTCCTGAAACCACCGACTTTGTTTTGTCCGTATCCGCCTTTGGTGCCACCGTCCCAGTTGGACTTAATTTTGGTGCACGATAAAATTGAGCTATGTGACCGTCTTTTCCACAACTAAAACATACCTTGGAAGGCTGTGAACAGTTTAGACTTATGTGTCCCTCCTCTCCGCATCTGTAGCATCTAACTGGCGGTCGTTCTACTCCCTTAAAATTTGTTACTGGTGTTGGTGCTGCTGCCAACGTCTTCCCATCATCGTTAAATCTTTGCTTCTTGAATTTTCCACTTCTATTATCTTGGTCATGATTACCACTGAAGTGGGTACCATTCTTGGCATGATAATTTCCCCCACGATGGTTATCATTGTTCTGATGGTCGTTGCCACCGGTATGATTATTATCATGTTGTTGGTCATTACCTTTTGGTTGTGCTGACTCATTATCGCGCTCCAATAACTGAGCCATATTCACAACATCTGAATATAAATAAAGTTTGTGAGAAATGAGGTATTGACGTAATTGAGTTTCAAACCTCTTAGAAACATTTACGTCATTCACTCCTCATTATTGACCAAATTGAACACAAACCGAGACAACTCGACAAACTTAGCTTCGTACTGTGCCACGGTCATATTGTTTTGCTCAAGCTTGATGAACTCTACCTCCTTCATGTGACGAATACTTTCAAGAAAGTACTGAGGCTCAACAAGAAGAGAAAGACAAAGCAAATTCAGAAGAGAATGTCAAGAGTCCAGTACAACCAATGCACCCTCAAGTACCATATCCGCAGAGGTTAATTAAGCAGAAAGAAGACAAACAGTTTAGCAAGTTTCTGGAGGTGTTCAAAAAGCAGCAGATCAACATACCTTTCGCCGAGGCATTGGAACAAATGCCAAGCTATGCAAAGTTCATGAAGGGTATATTGTCAAGGAAGAGAAGATTAAATGAGTTTGAAACAGTGGCCTTGACGGAGGAATGCAGTGCAGTGCTTCAGCGCAAACTACCTCCAAAGCTAAAATATCCGGGCAGCTTCATAATTCCGTGCACAATCGGAAAGATGAGCTTTAGTAAGTGTTTATGTGATCTGGGGGCAAGTATAAATTTAATGCCCCTTATCGTTGTTCAACCGGTTGGGATTCTTGGGCCCAAGGCCGACAAACATTTCACTACAGCTCGCTGACAGATCCATCACATATCCATGGGGAATTATTGAAGATGTGTTGGTTAAGGTGGATAAGTTCATTTTTTCGGCTGACTTTATCATCCTAGATTTTGAAGAAGACAAAAGTTTACTGATCATAGTGGGGAGACCATTTTTAGCCACAGGCAGAGATTCGATAGATGTGCAAAAAGGGGAACTCATTATGCGCGTACATGATCAGGAGGTCACATTCAATGTCTTTAAGGCAATGAAGTTCCCAACAGACGAAGAAGAATGCTTTTTAGTTGACTTGGTGGACCGGGACCTACAGAAGAAGGTACAGAAACCGAGGAATTATGAACCGATGAGGTGTGTAATGGGCAAAAGTTTAGAGTTGAACGTAGAGCCGTTGATGAAAGATGAAGTCATTAAATTTCGGGGTGTGGAAGACAACAAGGAGGGCACCTCAATTCTTGATGTGATGTGAGATTCAGAGACAGTTAAGCTGATTGACTATAACTTAGCGATGGATGGGAGGCAACCCATTATTTCTACCACCATTGATTTTTTTTTAGTTATTTAATTTTGAATTATTTTAGTTAGCTATATCTCATTCATTTTTACTAGGCTATTAAATCTTCATGCTTAAGTGCGTAGAAAGAATTGCTTTGCGAATATTATAAGATGGTAGTACTATGTAGCCGATAATTCATGTCTTAACAATGTGCTTTAACATGTATGCAGGGACCATTATTGGAAATCATCACTGATAGGTAGAGTGGAGTGAAACTTGATCATTGCACACATCAGGGCTCGCGTGATGCGGGTCCCATGAAATATAAACTCATGCTACCTTGCCATGAAAGTTAATCAAAATGACAAACATTCTGCAAGTCTCGCACCCACGCGCCCAACCCATTACACACTCGTGCGGCCTCGCGCGGCAACGAATCAAGGAAGATCTAAACATTTTAAATTAGAGTTGTGGACCATTTGGACTCTCATTTGCGATAATAATAGACGCGAAACTCTCTCACGTCTCTATTTCTCTATCAGTTACAGATTGAAGCCGTATATCTCTCCATCAAATCTCCACGATTCTCTCCACGTTCAAAGCTCTACCCACGCTCTCATCTACTCTATAAAGTTAGGGCTCCTAATTGGGTTGGCAGAAACAAGTTGGGAGATTAGCACATCCAAAATTCTCATTCATTCTCAGTAAGTTCATCTACATTCTTGCTCAAATAACTGCAAATGGGTCCAAAGAGAGCACAACCATCTTCATCTTCCTCATCATCCTCCGGCAGTCAGGAGGATGATATTGTCGACCACACCAAGTTTCTTAATTTGGCAGCCCAACAGGAGTATTACAAAATTGTGGCAAAGACATTTGTCAAAGAGTGCGGTTTCAAACCGGAGGAGCAAGATGGTCAGCTATGTGCCATGATTCACGAACGGGGATGGGTTGGACTAACGGCCACTCCCACGCCCATTTCGATGAGCGTAGTCCGAGAGTTTTACGCCAATGCTAAAGTCACCATGAACAATGTCGGTATGGTTCAAGGTGTCGAGGTAGACTACAGACCATCAGCCATCAGAAACAATTTCAGACTCACTGAGAGACCACCAACAGGGGCTGCCAATTGGATCACAGGGGCACATCTGGAAACGGACTTGGAGCTTGTTATCGCTGAGTTGTGTGTGCCAGGCAGGTAGTGGACTTACAAAGTTGGCACGACTCAGCCTCGCATATTCCCAGAAGCCGCACTGAATCGATATGTCAAGGCGTGGAATCTATTCATTTGTGCCAAGTTATTACCTTCATCGCATCAGCACGAGATCACGGCGGAAAGGGCCATAATTTTGTGGGGAATAGTTACGGGCAAGTATATTGACGTGAGTCATTTAATTCATCAAAATATTTTGAAGTATCTGAGAGGAAGTACCCCATGGAGCATTCCACACGCATCAGTGATAGCCATGCTATGTGTTCAGCAGGGATGTAACTGGGGCAACGAACAACTGCAATACCCGTGCCAAGACATAACTCATGCCACCATTGCAAAATTTGAGGACTGGGCAGGCGTTGAGCCACACCCGCACGAACGAGGATTCATTTTAAGGCCCACTTTCCTAGAGCCATCGCAGTAGCCCCCTCAGACAGATGAGGCAGGCCCATCCACCCAAGCACATACCGCTCCTAGCGATCGACAGCTCCGAAGGTTGGAGCGCAAAGTCGACGCCATGTATGACAATCTTGGAACGTTTGCTACGGGACTCATAAGGGCCTTGGCTGAAGCCTTCGCGCAGCAAGGAACAATGCTAGAATGGCCTCAGTTTGGAACCACATTGCCATATCCACCACCAGATTCACCACCCGATGAGGGTGGTCAAGCTAGTTATTAGGGGAGTTTCTATAACCTTTACCTTCATTCAATGGGGACATTGAATATTTTAAGTTTGCGGGTATTGGGGGTCATAACATAGTAGTTTAGTTTTATTTAATTGTTGCATGTTTAGTTAATTTTGCATGTTTATGTGTCAGATAAATTTTTGCAGAAAATTTTTAATTTTTATTCATTATTGATTGTGTTAGTATGTTTTAATTGCACGTCTCACACAAATTTTTGCTTAATAGAAATTTTTGCCTAGCCAATGATGATAGTGAATTGTGAAGGATTTTAGAATATTTTGGATAACATGAGCTGAGATATAATATTTTACACGATGAGATACATGTTGCTATTTAAATGCTTTCGGTTTGCACAAATGTGTTCACAATCACTTGTATGTTTAAGAAGTATGTGTTGCACTGCTTGATAAAACATATAGTTTTAAAAAGATAAGCATGTGGAAAGTGCTCTTAGACTGTATGAAACATTGACATGCAAATTTTGGGAAAACATGAGTATGCTATGTATAAAAAAAACGAATAGCAATAACGTGACTAGTATTAATTCGGGGCCCTGGCTACTTGAGTAAGTACGCCCGAGAGGATTGTCTCTACACCTAGCGCCCTAAGGTCTTTCATGGTCTGGGAGTCATTGGTTGAAAGCTCGCTAAGGGGTAGTAGTGTGCCTAATGTATTGAGACATTGCACAGTCATGTAAAAAGAAAAAAAAAAGAAAAAGAAAAGAAAAATAGCAATAAACATCGCGAGAAAGTTCTAAAATCACCCTCGTGAGTAGCAATAAAGCAATAAGCCCATTGTTGAACCTTAGTTTGTGTTGATATGTTGAAACAATCTGTGTGGCACGAGTATACATGAGTCATGATTTAGACTATAATTTTCTGCTTGGAGCAATGTAACATATGTATTCTTTACTTAGATCAAGTTTTGGTGAACATCACACACACACACAACATCTCTATAGCATATATGAATTATTCGAGTGTATAACATTATGCCTATAGTTTGGTTTGAAAGCTGTATTCTATCGCAACACCCCAAAATAGGTATACATCACCCATTCATGCGTACAGAGTCAGGTCAATACATGTTGTGATTTTGTAAATTTTAATTAAACAACTTTTATTATTACAACAAGAAATGTAACTAGGAGTTTAAATACGATATTGCCATACTAAACAAACAATATCCACATACAAATAAATTCCTCATCATAATAAATCCTCATCATAATTATTGATACATTATTTTACAAAATGGTGAGGACTACTAAACAACTCTCTAAAACCATCATTCCATACCCTTAACTGCATTTCGCTACATTCTCGCCTCCCAAGAGAAGAAAAAATGGAACAAAAAGGAAAAGGGTGAGCTCAACTAGCCCAATAAAGAATATTACGACTAAGATAATATAAAACAAATTATCGTTAGTCTTCAACAGGAAAAATTTAATAGAATACAATAGACAACAAGTTTTAAATCAATACTGCATAGGAAAATATTAATTCATGTAAGAGTTACGTAGAGGATGAAATCTACTAATATCTATGAATTTAATAAACCATCATCAATATTTTTATCCCCGTAACATCAATCAATATATATCCGAATCATATATTCATCCTCGCACTACTACAAAGCCAAGGACATTCACCACAAATGGTCATGTTCATCTAAACACTGCTCATCTTTCCACTACGGCCAAAGATATTCATCGAAATCATTCATCTGCACACTAAGCCAAAGATATTCATCGAAATCAATCATCTTGCACTATAAAGCCAAAGATATTCAATAATATCATCATTTAAGATCAAGATGATGAAAAAATTTTTTTTTTAAAGAAACGAATCCAAAGGAAACAAAATGACAAGGATTAAGGATTAAGGATTCAGACTTTGTTTTATCCATGTCCAAAAATACCTCAAAAATAATCATAGTGGTGTAAAATTCAAGAATGATCAAAACATGGATACAATCAAAACTAGTATCCACAATAGATATTTTGGACGAAAAGGAAAATTTTCATTTTTCGATGAATAAAGGTCGATTCGTGAATAAGATCAGAGATACGTGAATAAGGCCAGATACGTGAATAAGAAACTCGACACCAAAAGTTCCAAATTTGATAAAAACTTCAGATCAATATTTCAAAGATAATGATATGAAGAAATAATATCATTACTTAAAAAAAAAATAATATCCCTTACCTCGAAAGATTTATACTTCTAAATTAAACACCTGATATAAAGCTATGACTTGAACTTTGCAATCAGATAGCAATACTCAAAGTATACTCAAAATACTCACAAGAATACGCTCGATAATATAGAGAGAAAACTTCAGCTTTCAGTGTGATTTTCAATTCTAACCTAAAGACCCTATTTATAGAAAATGCTTAGAACACCAAAGTAGAAAATTTAATATAATATTATTATATAATTTAAATTTTCCTACGCCCATCTTTTGTAGAACTCAATTCAGCCACCTTTTGTTGCCCCACAATAATGAAAAAAAAAAAAAACGCTTTTTGTTATTAAAAACAATTAAAACTTCCAAAATCAATTATTTTGAGCTTTTAACTTCAATAATTCACAATAAATAGCCTTTTGTCAAAAAATTGAATCTCGCGATTTTTATAGGAAATTCAATTTCTACAACTTTAGTAAGAAAGTTTTTCCAAATTCCAAACAAAATTGACCAAATCCACAAACCAAGCGATTTTACAAGTGCTATAATCAAATTTCAACCAAGAAATGGGGTCCACCGACATGTTTAACATGTTTTAAACATTTATTGCAACAAAAAATACTCTTCCTCCTCAGATACTCATATATCCCACATTCGTTGTAAAAATATCACCATTATTATATTATTAAAATATAAAAATATATATATATATATATATATATTTAAATGAATTATTTTATCGTAAAAGATAAAATTTCAATTTTCAACAATTGTCACATTAAAAATTTTCTCCATCTATATCCACATAAAATCAATATTTTCCTCATCATATGAATCAATAATTAATTATTCACAAATAATATTATGTAATCACAATATCGACAACCAGCAGGTTCCTCAGAAAGAGGGGCTTTCCAATAAGAATTTCTCCTTCGCGCCGCAATTTAGTGACCAAACCTCTCTTAGATGTAACTTTCTAGACATTGCCAATAATGTTATCTAATAATATTATTCAGATAATATGAATTATTGCTTCGATAATGAAAAATATCGTGTAATGACAATTATCAAACAACAAAGAATATAAAATATCAACACAACAATTATTGAACCAATAAAATATCGAATAAGAATTATCGTAACCATTATCGAGTAAAGGCTTCTTCACGTAAGAATCAATAATTGGTGCAATACCGTGTGCTATCGTGTGTTTTAACCAATTTAGTATTTTAACAAAGATTAATCTGTGAATAACTACGCCAAGTTATTTTTAAACAACTTATATTTGTCATTTTCTTTCATCCAATCGCTTTCACATGGGCTCCACACATGGTCGCTACTGCCGCATTTAATATATTCCCGACAAAGATTTAATATTCCACCACCAAACTAATATTCCCCCACAACAATGAATATTTTATAACCACTTGCTTATTTTGAAATATTTATGATATTTACCCATAACTATCCACATTAATCACATCAACCTTTACTATTTCAAAATAATAATTAGAGGAAATTAAATTTCATTTATTAATTATTTGGGGTCTTACAACCTCCCTCCTTATGAAATTTCATCCTCTAAATTGACATACGTGACTCGTGTGTTTCAAAAGGTGAGGATACCTCGCTTTCATTTCCGCTTCCAATTCCTGTGTCATTTCCTCTATAAAGATGGTTCCTCCACAAAACTTTAACTTGTGGTATGACCTTCGCGTAGTAGGATATGCTCCTTCCTATCCAAGATCTTGACAGTATCTCCTCACACGTTAAGTCTTCACTATCTCGTCCAGGTTCTAACTCAATAACGTGGTTCGGTCTTTCACATATTTATTAAGCACGATATGTGAAACACATTATGAAACACGAGACATACTGAGGTAAAGTTTAGTCTATAGGCTACATTTCCTACTTTGGTCAAGAATTTGAAATGGACCAATAAATCATGGATCGAGCTTTCTCTCTTCCCAAATCTTATAACTCCCTTCCATGGGGCAACACGCAACAATACATGATCCCCTATACTAAACTCCACGCCCTTTCGATGAAGATCCGCATAACTCTTTTGTCGATCCTGTGCCGCTTTGTATGCGCTTGTCTAATCATTTGGATCTTTTTCGTGGGTCATACGCATCAACTCTAGTCCCAACAATGTTGCTTCACCCACCTCGGCCCCAACATACCGGAGAGCGACATTTTCGCCCATATAATGCTTCAATGGGGCCACACCTATACTTTTGCTCGATAACAATCGTTATTGTAGGAGAATTCCACCAATGGTAAATACTTATCCCAATCGCCTTGAAGTCTAGGACATGTAGTCTTAATAAATCTTCAAGAGTTTGAATAGTCCTCTCTCGATTGTCCGTCTGCTTGAGGATGGTATGCCGAATCAATCAGAACTGCACTCCATAGCTTTTTTTGCAAGCTAACCCAAAATCTTGAAGTGAATCTTGGGTCACGATCCAAACTATAGATATCGGCATGCCATGCAACCTCACAATCTCATTTACATACATACTAGCAAGACGCTCAAGAGAATAAGTCTCCGACGACGGCAAGAAATGTGCGTACTTGGTTAATCTATCAACAATAACCCAAATAGCATTTATGCCTTGAGAAACCGTGGAAGACCCATAACTAAATCCATGGTAATGTGTTCCCACTTCCATTTCGGAATCTCAAGTGGTTGCAATGGTCCCTTAGGCACTTGATGCTCCGCCTTTACACGTTGACAAGTTAAACATGTTGAGATAAACTTTGCAATCTCTCTCTCTCTTCATATTGTTCCACCAAAATGTATGTCAAGATCACGATACATTTTAGTACTTCCAGATGGATTACAAATGGTGTATTGTGTGCCTCCATCATAATCTTGTACTTCAAATCAAGAGTCGTTAGGAACACAAAGTCTAGAGTGGACTCAAGTATTCCTTCTTCATCGATTCTCGCCCTAATAAAGACCTTCAGACTTTCTTCTTCATATGCATCGCCTCCGGCCTAATTGGGTTTGAGCAACCTTAACTTTTTCTATTAAAGTTGGCTCTATGGGTATACTTAACATCATCGCACTCATTCCTCGTGATATGATCTTCTACTCAACGCACACCTACCACGCTCGCTTTTCCAGATGGTATGAATAGTGTGGTCGTAGTCTTCAATAGCTCGAGCCAACGTCATCCGCCGCATGTTAAGTTCTTTTGAGTGAAGAAATATTTAAGGCTTTTATGGTCCAATATATCTCCACTTTCTCCCCATAAAGATAGTGCCTCCGTATCTTTAGCGCTGAAAACGATCGCCGCTAACTCTAGATCATGAGTAGGATAATTCCTCTCATATTCTTTTTGTTGTCATGAGGCATAGGCTATGACTTTCCCATGTTGCATGAGAACACATCCTAACCCTTTGCCCGTTCAAGCATCGTCAGAGATAACAAATCCATCCGAACCGAGATGGTATTGTTAGAAACAAGTGCCAAATAAGTCTCCTCTTAAGCTCTTGGAAACTCTTCTCGCATTCTTCACTCCAAATGAATTTTGTATCCTTCCGAGTCAACTAAGTTAATGGAGTAGCGATTCGAGAAAACCCTTCCACTAATCTCCGATAATAACCAATTAGACCTAGAAAGCTACGACTTCACCACCGCCTTCTATTGTCTTCTAACTTTCAGATTGCTTCAATCTTCGCGGGTCAACAGATACTCCATGTTTTTCGACACTGACGTGCCCAAGAAATGCTACTTCCTCAAGCCGTAACTCACATTTCTTTAACTTGGCATATAACTTATTTTCACGAAGCCTTTGTAGTACCAAATTTCAAATGGTTCTCATGATCTTCACGACTTTTGGAATATATGAGGATGTCATCAATAAAGACAACAACGAATCGATCCAAATATTCCTTGAATACTCTTGGTTCATCATATCCATGAAAGTCGCAGGAGCATTAGTCAATCCAAAAAGACATGACTAAGAATTCATAATGCCTGCATCGAAGTTCAAGGCGCCTTTGAATATCCTCGATTCTAATCTTTATTCGATGATATCCGTAACTAAGATCGATCTTTGAAAAGAATTGTGCTCCTTGCAATCGGGTCAAACAGTCATCAATACGAGGTAGAGGATACCTATTCTTGATAGTGACATGGTTCAATTCTCGATAGTCAATACAAAGTCGCATACTCCCCGCCTTTCTTCTTTACTTAATAAAACACAGAGCACCCCAAGGAGATGTACTAGGACGAATGAAACCGATGTCCAACAACTCCTCGTAGTTTGACCTTTAACTCAAGTTCAATAGAGCCATTCGATATGGGGTTTTAGAAATGGGCTTTGTACCGTGTTCAAGGTCAATAAAGAATTCAACTTCACGCTCGGGGGGTAGACCGGAAGTTCTTCAGAAATACGCCAGAAAGTAAATAACAACAGAATATTATTCAAATTTGACGTGTCTTTATTCAAATCCATAACATGGGCTAAGAAAGCTTGACATCCGCTTTTTTAATAAATGAATAGCTTTATGATTAGATATGACGTTGATTGATTTTAATGGTTTAGTTGCTTGAATTGCATAACAAAGTTGTTTAGGAATATGAAAGCTAACAACCTTACGAAAACAATAAATTTTGGCATGATGAGTAGTTAACCATTCAATCCCTAAAATCACATCAAAAGCAAGTATCTTTAAAGAGATAAGGTCAATGTGTAAGGTGATGGTGCTAACTTGAATCAAACAAGATTTATAAAATGTTGGATGTGATGAAAGTTTCTCCTAACTGAGTTTCCACAGATAGTCAAAGTCTAATTTCTCCCGAGTCAAGTTTAAACGTTGAGCACAAGCAGAGAGATAAATGAATGGGTAGCACCGATATCTAGTAAAGTATAAACTTCACAAGAATTTATAAATAGCTTACCCGTGATCACCTCATTTGGGTTCCTCGATTTTGACTAACCACAACAAACGCTTCTTCCAGAACCGCTGACTTTGACTTTTTCGACGGGATCTTTTTGAGTCATCCCCTCATTGAACTAGGTTTTGCTACTGCAATCTCGAGCGATATGTCCTTCCTTTCCACAATTATAGCATATACCGAACTGCTAGGGCGTTTGACCGATATGTCCTCTTCCCGTGATTTATAAGATACGACCGGTGGTCGTTCTCCTCCTTGGAACCATTCTTGTCACGGGCATCGTCTGCCTTCACATGGTCGTTGTTAAATCTCCTCTTTTAAAATCTCCTCCGACTCGCTTCTTCTATTTTCATGGCCATGATTACCACCGAGTGGTTACCATTTTGTCCGTCTTTTCTTTCTCCACCGGGTTATTGTTGTTTTGTTGATCGCTATCTCCCAGTGATGATCCTCGATGTGGTACCTCGGTTGACCGTACTCATTATCTCGCTTCTAACAATTGAGCCATGTTAACAACATCCGAATAGAGAGAAAATTTATGAGAGATGAGATACTAACGTATGTCGGGTTTCAAACCTCTCGTAAACATCCGCCATACGCTCCTCATTCTCCACCAAATGAGGTACAAACTCGATAACTCGCAAACTTCGCCTCGCATCGAGACACCGCCATGTTGTTCTCGCTCCGGCCTAATAAACTCCACTTCCTTCATACGACGTAACACTTTCGGAAAGTATATGTCATTAAATAGTTTCAAATGTCTCCCAAGATATGCCGAAGCGGTACGGATGGGTACGCTTCACGACTCCCACCCAAGAGTCCGCCTCGCCACGGAACATAAAGGTGGCGAATGGAACCTTCTGTTCTTCCGCATCCCAAGACATCGAATATCTTGGTAATTTGCTTGACCCATGTTTCGCCATGATCGGATCCGGCTTTCCTTAAATTCGTGGTCCCAACTTTGAATCGCTTGGTTGTGACAACCCGTGAATTGCTATCATTTCCTCCTATGTTTTGAACACGAGTCTCCTCGTCGATTTTGCATGAACCGCAAAAAGCTTCTAAACATTGTGTCGTTCATCGTCTCGATCGGCGGTGTTGTTCACAGGAGGAACATTGCCACTATTGCAGACGCGTTCTCCTCGTTGGTGAGTACAGCGTATCCACTCGGCCTCATTTCCATTGTTAATATTCTCACGACATTCTCAAACATCATCATAAAACAAGGGTTAATTAAGGAAATCAATATATCACATAATATCCTATATATATCGACCAACTATCAAATAAGCTTAGTAGGACACACTAGCGAAGGATTTACTCGCCTCTCCCTCCTAGTTCTATTCCCCGATCTCCGCCAGAGATCATATCCCTAAGCTCGATACCAACCGTGACACCCCCAAAATAGGTATACATCACCCATTCGAAGTTGTCAATACACTGGTATGTAAACAACTACAACTTTATTATTACAACAAGAAATGTGAGTTTAAATACGATATTGCCATCTAAACAATATCCACATACAAATAAATCCTCATCATAATTATTGATACATTATTTTACAAAAATGGTGAGGACTACTAAACAACTCTCTAAAACCATCATTCCATACCCCGACGATTGCATCGCTTACATTCTCGCCTCGTGAGAAGAAAAATGGAACAAAAAGGAAAAGGGTGAGCTCAACTAGCCCAATAAAGAATATTATGACTAAGATAATATACAACAAATTATCGTTAGTCTTTAACAGGAAAAATTTAATAGAATACAATAGATAAACAAGTTTTAAATCAATACTGCAATGGAAAATATTAATTCATAGAAGAGTTACGTAGAGGATGAAATCTACTAATATCTATGAATTTAATAAATTCCATCATCAATATTTTTATCCTCGTAACATCAATCAATATATATATCCGAATCATATATTCATCCTCGCACTACGTGCCAAGGACATTCATCATTGGGTCATGTTCATCTAAACACTGCTCATCTTTCAGACTACGGGCCAAAGATATTCATCGAAATCATTCATATTTGCACCTACAGCCAAAGATATTCATCGAAATCAATCATCTTTGCACTACTGTGCCAAAGATATTCAATAATATCATCATTTAAGACCCAAGATGATGAAAAATATTTTTTTTTTAAAGAAAACGAATCCAAAGGAAACAAAATAACAATGATTAAGGATTAAGGATTCGTACTTTGTTTTATCCATGTCCAAAAATACCTCAAAAATAATCTTAGTGGTGTAAAATTCAAGAATGATCAAAACATGGATACAATCAAAACTAGTATCCACAATAGATATTTTGGACTTAAAAGGAAAATTTTCATTTTCGATGAATAAAGGTCGATTCGTGAATAAGATCAGATATCGTGAATAGTGTCGATACGTAAATAGTAACTCCGACACCAAAAGTTCCAAATTTGATAAAAACTTCAGATCAATATTTCAAAGATAATGATATCAAGAAATAATATCATTAAGAAAAAAAAAATATCCCTTACCTCAAAGATTTATACTTCTAAATAAACACCTAATATAGAAGCTATGACTTGAACTTGCACCGTATAGCAATACTCTCAAAGTATACTCAAAATACTCACAAGAATACGCCGATAATATAGAGAGAAAACTTCAGCTTCGTGTGATTTTCAATTCTAACCTAAGCACCCTATTTATAGGAAAATGCTTAGAACACCAAAGTAGAAAATTTAATATAATATTATTATATAATTTAAATTTTCCCACGCCATCTTTTGTAGAACTGAATTCACCACCTTTGTTGCTTCAATAATAATGACAAAAAAAAAAAAAATGTTTTTGTTATTAAAAACAATTAAAACTTCCAAAAATCAATTATTTTGAGCTTCGTAACTTCAATAATTCACAATAAATAGCCCTTTTGTCTAAAAATTGAATCTTCGATACTTTTTATAGGAAATTCAATTTCTACAACTTTGCAAAGATTAACCACCGAGTATTTTAACAAAGATTAACTCAGAATAACAACGCCTGTTATTTTTAAACAACTTATATTTGTCGTTTTCTTCATCCAATCGCTTTTTAGTTATGGGGCTCACACATGGTCGCTACTTGGTCGCATTTAATATTCCCGAAAAGATTTAATATTCCCACGACCAAACGAATATTCTAAACAACAATGAATATTTTATAACAACTTGCTTATTTTGAAATATTTAAGTATTTTACCCATAACTATCCACATTAATCACATCAACCTTTACTATTTCAAAATAATAATTAGAGGAAATTAAATTTCATTTATTAATTATTTGGGGTCTTACAGTTTACACCTTGGGAGAGATTCCAACAGAGAACGACGCCAAAACATTTACTTCTCCAATTCTTCTTTGGATTCTCTGTCATTGTGGATTTTCATTATTATCTACTGGATTTCTATGAGAATTTAAGCATTTGTCATTGGTTTTTATTCAGCGATTGGGTTTGATCGTTCTATCTTTCTTATTTCAATCATTTGCTTATTGATCATGTTTAACGTTGATCCCAAAATGGCTTCTATTTCAGCTATGAACTAAACTGCATTATGGGATTCTAACAGATTTTAATATGTAGTTTGGTTGCACGCTTAAATGCTAGGGTTGTTTTGCATATCATATGGGATATTTATCATGATTGTTTTACATGTATGAATGCTTGATCACCATTCGTCTCAGTATTTGTATGGAATTGACAATGAACATGCAAGTATGGATTGTAATCATGATAACATGCGAATATGGGGCTATTGTATATGGCTTACGTATTTTGTGAACCAGATAGACATATACTGTTTCACCGTATGAGCTAGAGTAAGGGCTTATGCTTAAAATCAACATAATTACAATTTCACATAGACATATAGTGATTTTGGTTGTATTAGTGATTACATGGAGTCTAACATCTGTAGATGCTGTGTAAGTAGGTTATAGTGCATTGAAAAATGGTTATAACTCTATTCGTGCTCTTGGCTATTTTCCTGTGATATGTGAACACTTCTTGCATGATAGTAGCGATTAGATGAAATATTAAATGAGGTTAGGGTCCCATTATTCGAGATTATATTTATTCCATTTGTATTCTTATTTTTAGTTTGTATTCACAATTAGTTTAATTCAACACTTTTAGTCATTAGTCTAAGCATATAAATACGATGAGTTAATTGATGCATGATAGTTTAAGTTTAACAACTTTCTCTGTGGGATTGATACTCTACTTACTCTGTATTACTTGTTGACACATGTATGCTTGCATGAGTTAGAGCTCTTTTATTAGAACTATAAAAGAGGAAACAATTTTCACTAACACTAATAATTTCAACACAATGGAACTATCAATTTCATATTTAACCAACACAAACTTATTCATCATTAATATTATAATTCACAATATTTAACAACCAGGTTGTTCCCAGGAAAGATGGGGCTTTCTGCTAAGGATTTCTCCTTATTAGCACGTAATTAGGTGACCAAACCTCTCCTTGACAGAACTTCTAGACATTGTCAATATTGCAAATAATAATATGAATACCTTTATCGTCTCAATTATTGATTTAATAATATAACATATTATACAGATGATACTGTGATAATAATTGAATCAATAATATGAGAGATATGATGCAGCAATTACTATAGCAATAATTGAGTATAATTGAGTGACTTTTCACGTAAGTATCAATAATCAATATCGTGTGCTACTATACAACCACGCGTATTACTGTACTTTTACTACCGGGTAGTTCAACAGTTTTAACGGTAACACTCGCCGTTATTTTTATAAAAAGATAATTCTGTCGTTTTCTAACTACGACAATAATTCCGTTGTGGGGTCCACCAATGATTGTGCCGTCGTACGGATATTCCCCGACAAAAAGAATATTATGTAATAACTTGCTTACTTTGTAAAATTTATAAATATTACCCACAACTATAACATTATATCAAATCCACATCATAATTTTAAAAAAAAATCGAGAAATTTAAATATTTATTCATAAAATTTGGGGTCTCACACATGGTGAATCTGGGGATTGATCATGATGAGTATCCCGAAATGTATTTGAATAAAGATGAGGAGGCAGAGTTCGAAGAAGTTAAGGTGGAGTTGGAAACTAAGACCAAAGTGGGAGAAAAAGATCAAGTATTTGCAGAAGTTCAGGAACTCCGGAGTAAAGAATGTCTCTTGGAGTAGTTGTGGAAATCGGAGAGGGCATTACGCAAGATGATCGAGGAGAGGAACGAAATGAAGACACAAGTAGAAAAAATGAAGGCTGAAGGTGGTGGATCATATGAGGGAACAATCAAGCGGAAGAAGGATAAAAATAAGTGAAAGAGGGATAATGGCAGTGATAGTAATTCAGGGAACTCAAATCCGAGGAAGAAGTAAGTCTGTGTCAGGTGTGGAAAGACTCATTTTGGAGAGTGTATAATAGGGAAGAATATGTGTTTTAATTGTGGAAAGGAAGGGCATATTTCGCTACATTATCCAAAGCCGAATATAAGAAGGTGTTTCTCATGTGGAGGGATGGGTCACAGATTCAACAAGTGTCCCAAGAAGAAATAGGTAGGTGAAGGGAGTAGATTGTAAACAACTTAAGTATACGTAATAGTACCTTTTGGTAGTAGAATACGATATTAAAGATTGTAATATCGAGAACGATGTGTGAGCATATGTAAATATATATATATATATGTGTGTGTGTGTGTGTGTGTGTGTGTGTGTGTGTGTTTGTATGAATGTAATCTTTATTTTCAATATGAATATTAAGATGATTTTGGAGAATTGCAACTTTTTGTGTAAAGTTGTGTGGATAATCCCAATAGTTATTAAAAAGGGATAGTGACTGATTATAATAGTATGTGTTAAGTACTAAAAGTACTATGTGCTATTTGAATAAATATGCGATTATATGAGAACTTTGTGTAAAATTCTTATTTTGTTACTAATCAAAATTTGTGTAGAGAAAAAGAATTAATATAAGATTTTTATTTAAATCAGATAATGCCGCCTAGATGACAGAATCAAAATCAAAGAGAAGAGAAATCGATGAATAATGAAGGAGGTCAAGTAGACCCGATGTAGAATTTTGTGGATATGTTAGCCCAAACAATGCAAAATAGGGCTCCAGCATCAAGAATAAAAGCAAGAGAATAGCCAACCAATAGATTGGTGAATTTTAAGGACTTTAAAGCGGTAGGACCACCAAAATTCAAGGGAAATACAGATCCCATTGAAGCTCAAACTTGGGTGAAAGAGATAGAGAATGCATTCATTATTTCCAGAGTAACGGAGGAGCAAAAGATAACTTTTGCTACCTATTTGATGAAAGGAGAAGCCAATTACTAGTGGGAGACTAATCAGGCTAGAGCTAGAATAGCTGTAGTGACTTGGACAAGATTCAAGGAGTTGTTCTTTGAGAACTATTTTTTGCCGAGTATGCAAGCTAGGATGGAAGTCAAGTTTCTAGAAATGAAGCAGGAGAATATGTCAGTTTCAGAATACGCTGCCAAATTCAACGAGTTAGCAAGACTTACACCTCATCAGGTGGAAACGGAGGCGAGAAAAGCGAGAAGATTTGAGAATGAGTTGAAGCTAGTGATAGTCAACAAGGTAGCTGTATAGCAAATCAATACGTTTGCGGCTTTGTTGGAGAAAGTAATCATTGCTGAAGGGGGAACGAAGCTGCATCTCGATATCATAAGGAGAAGAAGAAGAAGATGAATGATGGAGGAAGTAGCGATGGGAGTAATCCTAACAAGAGAAAGTGGAGTGAGAATACCCAGCCGAGTAATAAGACAGAATAAAATAGAAAGGGAGGTGAGCCATGTGCGAGTTGTGGAAAGAACCATTCGAGAGTTTGTCTAAAGAAAAAGGACGTTTGCTATAACTGTGGTCATGAGGAACAAATTTCTCCCAATTGTCCAAGTCTGAAGAAAATAAAAGGTTGTTATGTGTGTGGATCGACATATCATCTAGTTCAGAACTGTCTGAAGAGGAATGTGGACAAGGGAAGTGTCAACAAGGGACTCGGTAGCGGAACCTTGACAATTAAAGGACCTGCCCAGCCAGGAAGACCAACGGCCCATACATTTAACATGATGGTGCAAGATGCAGTGGCTGCCCAGGAGGTGGCGACATGTAATGAGTTTTCTTAATAATTAAATTACGCGAGAAATGTTGGTTATCGCTGTGAATTATTTTCTTTTATAGATTCAAGTTACAAGTTAGAATATGATACACAAACTAATATTGTGCTGATAAGAATGAATTGATGATACAACTTTAAAAGATTGTGGAGAATAAGAAAGGGGTGATTCCGAGGACGAAATCCTTATAAGGAGGGGAAAATGTGAAAACTCGAGATTTCTAATAATTCAAATTTTACGAATAATTTTTTTTATGTAATATTGATATTGATTATCAATATTGTGTTGAGTATCAATGATACGAGTTTGGAGAAGTGGACAATTTGTGTATTGACTAAGAAATATGTATACATTTTTGTTTAACAGAGAATAGAAACCCTAACCCTACTTACGGATAGGGATTCGATAGAAAATACGATTATAATAAGTGTATTGATGAGTACGTGTCTATACTGTATAGAATTTATGATTAGTGATTGAGCGGATATGGTAAAAATTTAGTAAACCATAATAAGGGACTAAAAACCCTAATTTATGATTGAGAAACCCTAACGGACAGTTTGAAACCCTAATCGAATGCTGGGAAATCCTAATTTTAAATTTAGGAACCCTAAACCCTAATTAGAAAACCCTAATTGAGATTATCAAACCCTAAGGGTGAGAATTAAAGAGAATAATGTTAAATGACTAGAATACCCTTAAATTTATAAGGGAAATTACAAAAATACCCTTTTGAAAGCAAAAAGACCAAAATACCCCTTTACTTAAAACTTAAGTTAAGAGATTTTTCTAGATTGCATGACTCATCACCTTTAGATATAAAATGTGCTCAAAAATCAAACCAAATCTGATCCATATGTGCCACCTTGCAAGTGTTAGATTCATTAAATCATATATGAGAGAATTAAAGAGTGAAAAAGTTCACCAAATTAGCCTATTTGCTCTCACGCACACAACCAACCTTTTCTATCTCCTTAGCCACAAAATACACAAGTGTTTCAGTTCCTAGTAAAGCCTCTAACACACCAAAATCAGTAAGAGAACGCAAAGATCAATGATTGGACAAGTGAGGTATAAACCTTAACTCATCTTTGATCTTACATGTTAAGATAGATTATGTGTTTAAGTGTTTAAATACATGTTATTAGATGTTATTGGGTGATTTGTGATGTTATATCATAGATCCATAACATCAAAGTGCCTTAAAATCAAATTTTTTTAAAACTGCCTAGAACCCTAAAAAGTAGTCTGACAAGCAAATGTCAAAGACCATAGATCCTTCTATATTAATGATTTGTTGTGTTTTATCTTTTAGATGTGTAGTATGCTATATGGACTATAATCTGGAAGTGGAATCATGGTTATACCATGTCCAATTACAAGTTATTGATGGTCAAAGTCAGTTGACCGACCATGCCAAGCAATTCTGGGTAACCTAGAAACTGCCCAGAATGGTCTGACAAGATTTTAAAAGGCTTAAATATGTTAAATGTTAAGTATTTTGTTTTGGTTATTGTAACCAAGTTGTAGTATGCTATATGGACTATAGATTCATTCTTTTAGATCACTCAAGCAACAAACATGTTGAAATTAATGGATAGTCAAAGTACCTTAACCGAGCATGATTTTTGTTTTCTGAAAGTTCCAGAAAACGTATGAACAATGTTTCTGACAGGGTTTGATGTTGGGTAAAATCTAATTACGCACAACACGTAAGTATACGTGGTCAACAAGTAATAAAGTGATAAGTTGAGTATCGTTCCCACAGAGAATTAGTTAATAAAAATCACCAAGTACTAACTCGTAACCAACTCAATCTTATTTAAACAAATGAATTTCAAATTATATAAATTAAACTACTATTAAATTCCACTAATTAAATTAAGACTATGGAGATTTAAGATCACAACTTCACTTATTGCTTCATTTAAGTTAACACACTTCTCATCAATTATTCTCTATCCCGAATTGTTAATCAAGAACACTAAAGTAGTATTAACCACCTCTCGATGCACTAATACCGTATTAACGTCAATCCACAATTAAGATAGAAATCCGTTAAACACCTTAATCAACTAACCCACTATATCTCTATGTGAATTACAATTGAAAAAGGTTTAAGAACAAGTTCTCTATCCAATTACATGTTGTGTCAAGCATATCTCTACCTTAACACTCATCAAGTTTAAGCTACTAACAAAATCCTGAACACATGCTACTATGATAAGATCTAAATCTATACTTCATCTATCGAGTTCATATAGATTATCATTAATTGATGGCCAGTCAATTAAACAATTAAGTCCAAACCACAATAGACAATTCTCACGATAGAACATAATAATTGATAACGAAGCATATTAAAATAAACTACACAATAAGATCCATTGTAATCTCAAACAAAGAATTAGTTCATTGAATTAAAACTAAGAATCCACACTTGAAATAACATTAAAAGATAAAAATAAGAGTAGAGTAAAGAATTGAATCTGTTGTCAGCAAATCTTCATCTTCCTCAAGCTCCTGCTCTTGATCTTCAATGGTCTTCAAGTTGCTTCAATCTCCAAAACTATTTAGAACTAGTGTTTTGATCTAATTTACTCTAATCTAATCTAAAATGCTCTCTCCCAATATCTCCAATCTCCCCTAATCCTTATTATTTTCCTCCTTTTATAAGTCTTTTTACATGTCATTAAGTCCTCTTGGAAGTCCTTGAGTCAATTGGATCTAAAACAATCTTTCCCGAACTCAAATTTGGCCAAAAACCACTTCTTTTATGCGTACCCTCGCCCCGGCAGGGGTCTAGTCTTGTCAAGGGCCCATACAGCGAGGCTATAATCTTGTTTGCTTAGAATTATACCCCAATGGGTTTTATTATGAAAAGTTTCATTCCCGCCAGCATCATTTTTCATCCTGGCGTCCTCTGGTAAAACGGTCATAACCTTTGATTTGGCAGGAGTTACGAGGCTTGCCACCTATCAAATCGAAGATATCAATGAGCTCTACAACTTTTATTCTTTGAGGATTGAGAAATTCGGGCCGGATGAAGGTTGAAATTGGGATGGAAATGACTGCTATGAAAATGGCTAACAAAAACAGCGAAGTTCGACGTCCGTTAGTACAAAGATAATATTTCTTGCATCCGAACTCTGATTAGAATGATTCAAGATATTCTGGAAAGCTAAGAAGACGCTCTACAATGTAAGCTAAGTTCCAAACCAACAACATGAAGTAAACAAGAAAGCCCAAATGATGTCCGGATTGCTTTTCTTTGCTTTTCATTACCAATAATCGCTCACACCGCTCCCAAACGTATAACCTACAAAATGAACACAAAATACATGAAAAGTAACTAAGACACATGAATATAAACAACTAATTCAAGTAAAAGATATCGGATAAGTGTATATAAAATCCACTTATCATTTGACTAGTTTGAATCTTGGGAGTGTTATGTAGTTGGTCTAAGATAGTGTTATATAAATGTTCTATGACATGAAGACTAAATGTTTGGACCTTGAGAACAGAATAATAATGACCAGAACCTAGAGAAAATAAAGCCTCAAAGTAGTACCTTGAAACTATCTGGGTTTCTAGGTTACCCAAAAAACCCAGATCAGTCTTGACAACATTTTTGGAGATCAGAACACTGAAATTTTTCTGCACATCACATCGACATTCGAGGAGGATGATTCATCTTTCAGAGATAACCCTGGAAGACAGTTCACATCCATTTTGGATACTACCAGAAGTTTAGTTTCAACCCCGGAACACACACCATATGTATTAATTCCAACCTTAGAGATAACCCCGAGTTTCATCCTTGGAGATAACCCCAAGGAATGTCGTTGCAGTTCCAGCGATAACACCAGAAATGTTTGTTTCAAATACATGCAATCAGCTTCAATCTCAGACCTCCTGCCGAGGCACTCATTCCACAGACTCGAAGCTAACATCGGGAAGATAGGAACACTTATAGATGACCCTACAGAATTCAAACAATTGCAGCAGTCCAATCTCAGATGTAACCCTGAGCAACGTCTGCTATCAGCCCAAACCGGAGATAACCGCGGTGAGGAGACAAATCGTCATCTTTCCACCTCAACCCCAACGTGCCGTCTCAACACTTCAAACATACATTTCTACACAACAATGTCCCACAAGAGCCAAGGAGTTCCAATCCCGAGTGACTATTACTCGTGACAGCACACCGGATAGAATTTGAAGCTTGAAGACCATGGGCATGGTCCCCTCTTTCTAACTTTGTACAACCTCTAATCCCATGTTATTGCGTAACTCTCGACAAAAGCGGTTTGAAGAAGGTCTTATACACCTCGTTCAGATGCTCGGATTGAAGTTCTGCAAGTTCGAGCGGACATCACAATGCACGAGTGCACATACTTTGAGACTATGGGACCCTCAAGCCCGGGAAGCTCGGGCAAACTGCAGTGCATCTACTACTACCATAGTACACTAATGCCACCAGCTCTATAAATATAGAGCTTAGGGTGGCCATTTGTAAGAAAAAAAGGCGAGGAAGCCCTGTCTAATTTGCTCTGTACACACCCCATATTGAGTGCTTTCTCATTTTAAACACCTGTTAGCTCACATATAGCTATATTTTACCGATGGGAGCTAAGTGTTTATCCATCTAGAGTCATAGAAGCCTGCATTGGCAGCCCACTGTAAGCCTTCTGACACTCTATAAAGCCTTTCTTTTCATCTTTGCACACACTATTCTTCACATAGAGAGTTGTGTTGTGTGTGTATGCCCGGACTTTGGTCCGTGATTTTCTTTTCTATCTGTATATATATACTTATATATGTATATATTTATATATGGACTAACATAATCGAGTTATGCCTCGATTGAGCCTAGACTTATGTCTGGAGCGTTTACTTGCTTTATATATATATATATATATATATATATAAACTATTATAGGGACTCAATCGATGAGCCCGGATTTTACATCAAGGAGCATTTATCGCTTATATATATATATATATATATATATGAATCGTTGTCAAACTTTGTTTATTGCTTATATATATATATATAAGCAATAAACGCCCTGATGTAAAATCTGGGCTCATCGTATAAAAGTCCGACAATAGTTCATATATATAGTGTGTGTGTGTATATATATATATATATATATATATATATATATATATATATATATATATATATATATATATATATATTTACATTCTGTCAGGCCGGAGTTTACTTCGTGGCCTTTTACCGCTTTTATTTACATTCCATCCCACTTGTAGAGTTTACTTCGTTGTGGTTGATCGTATTTACTTCTTTATTTACATTTCGATCTCCCATGGAGTTTTTTTTCGTAGTGGTTAATATATATATATATATATATATATATATATATATATATATATATATATATATATATATACCGCTTTTATATATTTATATTTTCGATGCCCCATGGAGGTGCTTCGTGGTGGTTGATCATGTCGTATATATATATATTTATAACTTTTATATATATAACTGCTTACTGCTTTTCATATAAACTGCGGCACCATGTGAGCATAGGAATCATGTGATCACAGATTCAGTCAATTGAATCTAGATTCGGTTCCCGTGATGGACATTTTTAGCTGTAAGCATCTTGTAAATTATTCTCGGTGTTTAAATTTCCTTAGATAGTTGTCATGCCCATGGGGAGTTCTAAGATTATCAGATATTATTTTCTCAAGATGCCTCGCATCTAGAAAATAAAAAGCAAACAAGCTTCTAACATTTAATAATAAAATGCGGTATGAAAAGGTCTCAGTTACTATTGAGCACATGGTTTGAAAAACCTCTTTTACAAAACTTCATTGCTATATCATGTTTAAAACTGATTTTTTATAAATTCAAACCCTTTGTATATAGGTTCGAACGAGGCCTCACACTACTTCCAAATAAATTACACATTGATCCACAAACACACACACACACACATTCATATAACAGTTTCTTGAAAAGTGGTGGTCACCGTGGCAACACGGATGTCGGGGGGTGCCTAACACCTTTCCTCCGCAAAATATGCCCCCGAACCCAAATGAATCTCAGTTTCACAGACCCGTCTAGCAGTGTCACATCACTAGGCCAATGTGAAAACCTTTTCTCGGTTGCGTTGGTGAAACCAGTTAAAAACACCAATTAAGACACCCCCAAATCCAGGTACTTCATTCCCACAGGATCTGGTGTTCACTTAATCAAACATTCATATCTAACTACCCAATCACAATAAAACTGGATAAATAAAACATTTCCCATTAAAGGGTTACATAATAAAATCTCCCAGGTTATCTAACCTTTAATTACAATCATTCAAATGCGAAAATTAAATAAACTTCATTAAAACCAAGTCTAAGATCATCATAATAAAAATCTAACATCTCAATCTAAGTAAAATTACAAGTCTTCATTACTTGCACATTTTTCCCTTTCCTTTGCTAGACGAAGGTTCATCTACCTTCTCTTCTTTAGCTGCAATGAGTTTTAAAGTATGCAAGAGTGAGAAAAACAATTGTTCACTGGATACAATATGAAATCAACAGGAGTATAGTAATAATAACTGCCAATAATAGGCTCATCAACAATGAATAGTACTCTATCATCTATAATCAGAAACTAAAATCCAAAATATGGAATAAATATAACTGAGGGTCATAAGACCATGAACTATGTCCATTCTGAGCAATCTTTCAACTTCAACTTTTAATGATCATAAGACTATAAGGACTCCTCGTGACTTAGGGGATCAAATTTCTTCGTACCATGTATTGTGCACAAACATTTAATGCTACACGTAAGTTAACCCCTAATCATAACATTAGGGTTGTTCATCTCAGTATTTAGAGTACAAGTCCGCACCAAAGGAAGTTTGGTTTGGATAAGCTTTCAGGGTAATTTGGAATTCAACGAACATCAACTAAGGATTAGTTGAATGAAACCAAGAACATTTCACTATAGAATAATCATGATTAAATCAATCATAGTAAACTGAAGTCATGGTTTAGGAATAATCTAAGAGCATACAATTTGAATAACTATAACACATTGCTTGAACAATACTAAGCCAAGGTTAATTAGAATTGAATACTAAGCATGCATAACAATTTGATTGATAAAAATGTTCAACATTAGAATATATAAATTTGCATGCTAAACAACAAGTTAAATACAAGAATAACTTGCTCAAGAATAACTTACATCATTATATCATAATCAAATTGAAAACCATAATTAGTTCAACAAGATAAAGGATTAGAAAAAAACTTGCTCAAAGAAAATTTAAGCGATTGCACAATTCTAAAAGTAAAGTTAAAGAACTTGCTCAATGTAAAAAGAAAGTTTAGAAAACTTGCCTTGCTCGTAGGCTAAACAAAATCAATACGAATCACAATATCCTATAAACATATGTCATCATGACATAATTAGTCATTACCATCTTACAAACATAACTAAGTACGTTCATCATTTAAAATTGGATTTTTAATCACATAATCGAGTTATAACACAAATTAATTGTTAATAACATACTTATTCATAGTATAGAAATACTAGAATCAACATTTAGCAGTCATACTATCATCACATAACTTTTCTAAAAATTTCGTGTACAAAAAGTACAATCGTCGGATTATTTCGCTAACTCGCATGGCCGTGCAGCGCTACGATTTACATCGTGGATCGTGACACAAGCAAAGAGCATGGCGTCATGCATGGGAACAAAGGTATAAAAGCCGCTTCTACATGTGAAACTAACCTTTCTTTGGCCATGCCACTTAAATCAGAAGTTTCAATCGATGACTTCAAGAATAAAGGCAGAAAAAGCCAATTTTGGCCTACAAGCTCATTTCTAACAGACTAAATAGCATATAATTCATACAAAAACTTTATGTAAACAAAATTCAAGAATTCCTAACATGTTTCTATCCATACGACAACATAAACAACAAATTTAGCACATTCAATTTCATTGTTTTTGATAAAAACTCACTTTTTGATATTTCAATGAAAATCAACACTGTAAATTTTGTTTTTCAACCAAAACCACTAATTCAAAGTGTCTTTATCAATGATTATACATACTCTAACAAATTAAACGTTCAATTTATCAACTAAACCACTAATTCACCCTTAATTTATACTTTACGCTAAATAATATATTTTCATAAAAACTCTCTGTAAAAACATTTTCTTCACAAATTACATATATATCATCAATTCATTGATTATAATCATATATACCCTATGAAAATAACTTTATAACAATGGTTTATCATATGAACACACATAAAATCCACAATTATCCTATCACAAGAATTTCACAGAGAACAATAGGAGAAGGGAAAGCTAAAGGAAATAGGAGAATACCTTGATTGTAGAAGATGATGGCTATCCCTTTTGATTATCAAACCTCTTTTCCCCAATTCTTTTCTCAATTCTCTAGCCTTCCTTCCTCTCTTCTTTTCTTCTTCTCTTCTTCTTCTTCCTCTGTTTTTTTTTTTTTCTTCTTAACTCTAGAGCATACTAACAACTAACGTATATAGCATATAATATATATATTAATTATATAACATAACTCTAATTTCTCGACATCGGTTATATTATTTTGAAAACCAAAAGCCATAAGGCTTGTTTGGCTAACCACTAATAAAATAACCCATTAATCCTTACACACCTGTTTTGGTAAAACTCAATTAGAATAAAGTCTTAATAAGCAATAGGCCTTGTTTGGCAAAAAAACTAAATTAAACTCCCTTAATTTATTTTAGTAACTCCTTTATAACAAGGTTATTTGTCACACATCAACTTAATTAAATTAATTCTAAAAGCAATTTATTAAATCCTTTTAACACATAAATCAATACCACAAAATTATAATTTTTATATAATTATAACTTTATTTAATCAACTAACACATCCTTTTAAATTTACAAATTCAATAAAAGAATAGTAATTCAATTAATCAAAATTCTCTAACTTAATAATTAAATTAAATTAGCAAAATAATTAATTTTCCTTAATTATTTATTTAACAAATAATTAACCACATCAATTCAAATTTGAACAATTATTTATTCAACAATAAACACATCCATTAAATATTTAAATAATTCAATAAATATTTAATATAACAATTAAAATTCTAGAACAACCCAGATGACTGACAGAAAACTCAGCTAACTCTTACTAATCCCAACAGGCATACAACCTAGATCTATCCTCAGCTGATAAGTGGTAAGAAGCAAAGCGCTGACTCGATGCCCCCTCAAATGGATGAAAATCCTGAAATTGGTCAAACTGACATATCACGGCCAGCGGGTGGTAAGTGATCATACATCTCAAACCAGCCAGAGGAAGATAATCTATGCCCGAAGTTTTAGTAATGAAGCTGTAGGGTGAACTAAGCCCTGTACACGACAATATAGCAAACGGATCTCTAATCCCTGCCAAGAAAGTCAATCAAGATGCAAAGATCCAGTACACTCCAGAAGATAGTTGAAAGAGTACGACATGGCTACATCATGGGTGAAACAGGACCCCTGCCGTCTAAAAGTGCCAATCGGTCTCAAGTGTGACATAAACCACACGTACATATGACCGAGCTGCCTGTAAACACTTTTGTCGGATAAGTGTAGCATTATGTGGCCGACCTCAGAGTCTCTGCCATAATCATCGGTATAATGGTGTGACCCTCCTTGAGAGCTCTCACTGCCATAATGACCCCTATGTCCAACTCATCCATATACCGTGGCATGTAGACATATGACAATACGCATAATAGCAGTCTATCCTCTCCGGTGTGGTGAAATTCTTGGAATATCGTGTATAACTATCCGCAGAGCAAAATCTGTCAAACAGAAAATGCTGGTATATAACATGGCCAGATGTGAGCTCATCATGCACCACCCTACACCTCAAGCCAATGAAAGTCATGAACTGCCTACTCATGTCTCCAATCACCTTGTGCACTCAAGGTCTGTCCAATGGCAGCATCGTCAAACGTGCATACTCCTCAAGAGTAGGAGTCAACTCCTGGGTCCCAAATTGAAAAACCTGCCTCTCTGATACCCAGTGCTCCAGCATACCCTCTATGAATCATGTAGGAACTTGAAACATCAACAGGGTTATAGTATGCTGCAACAAACCATTTATAATCACCTTGTCTGATGGTGACATACTATCATACCACGATCGCATACCCGATGCCACAAATAATTGTGGGGTATGATCAATACGACTAACTGTTGAAGAAGACATATGTACGGGCCGTGTTATAAGACCATCCAGGGGTCAATACTGAATATCTCTGGACAAACATATATATGCATAACATAATAACATGCATGATACAATAGATGGCAATATGATATAAGGAATGGAAAATTGTACATACATTCCTAAGTATATCATCATCTAATACATCTTTGTACAACTAAAATACAGGGAAATGGGGCAAAACTGCCCTATAACTAACAGAGGCCTATCAAAAGATATAGCGAGAATGGGGAAAAGCTACCCAACATCTAACAGAGGCCTATCAAAAGAAATAATGAGAATAAACATCAGAAGAAGTCAATTGTATCGATGTCTACATCATCAATCCTGTCCACCTGATGTAACTCCTCCTGAGTCACTGGATCTCTATCTATAGGGATGTTAGGCCTATACAAGGGAGGATCTGCACCGGCAAAGCCATATGGGTCACCTAAGGGGCCAGCGCTAGAGCTGGAAGGATCAAAAGTATCTGCCTCTGAAGGATCTCTGCCCAAGTGCCGGATAAAGAAATGTACCCGGTCCAACTTCTCGCATTCCTCGCTCCATACGAATTTTGTATCTTTCCGAGTTAGCTGAGTTAACGGAGTAGTGATTCGAGAAAATCCTTCCACGAATCTCCGATAATAACCAACTAAGCCCAGAAAGCTACGTACTTCGGTCACCGACTTCGATTTCTCCTAACTTTGTATTGCTTCAATCTTCGCCAGGTCAACAGATACTCTATGTTTTGACACCACGTGCCCAAGGAATGCTACTTCCTCAAGCTAGAACTCGCATTTCTTCAACTTAGCATAAAGCTTGTTTTCACGAAGCCTTTGGAGTACCAGCTTCAAATGGTGCTCATAATCTTCATGGCTTTTCGAATATATGAGGATGTCATCAATGAAGACAACAACGAACTGATCCAAATATTCCTTGAATACTCGGTTCATCATATCCATGAAAGCCGCATGAGCATTAGTCAATCCTAAAGACATGACTAAGAATTCATAATACTCGTACCGATTTCTGAAGGTAGTCTTTTGAATATCCTCAATTATAATCTTCAGCTGATGATATCCAGAACAAAGATCGATCTTTGAAAAGAATTGTGCTCCTTGCAACTGGTCAAACAAGTCATCAATGCGAGGTAGCATATACATATTCTTGATGGTGACATGGTTCAATTCTCGATAGTCAATACAAAGTCGCATACTCCCGTCTTTCTTCTTTAAAAATAAAATAGGAGCACCCCAAGGAGATGTACTAGGATGAATAAAACTGATGTCCAACAACTCTTGTAGTTGGACCTTTAACTCCTGAATTTCAATAGGAGCCATTCGATATGGGGTTTTAGAAATGGGCTCTGTACCAGGTTCAAGGTCAATAAAGAATTCAACTTCACGTTCTGGGGGTAAACCGGGAAGTTCTTCAGGAAATATGTCAGGAAATTTACTAACAACAGGAATATTATTCAAATCTGACGTGTCTTTATTCAAATCCATAACATGGGCTAAGAAAGCTTGACATCCATTTTTCAATAAATGAATAGCTTTATGACTTGATATGACAGTGATTGATTTTAGTGGTTTAGTTGCTTGAATTCGTACAACAGGTTGGTTAGGAATATGAAAACTAACAACCTTATGAAAACAATCAATTTTGGCATGATGAGTAGTTAACCAATCAATCCCTAAAATCACATCAAAAGCAAGTATCTTTAAAGAGATAAGGTCAACAGGTAATGTGATGGTGCCAACTTGGATCAAACAAGATTTATAAACGGTGGATGTAATAAAAGTGTTTCCTAACGGAGTCTCCACGGATAGGTCAAAGTCTAATTTCTCCGGAGTTAAGTTTAAACGTTGAGCACAAGCAGGAGAGATAAATGAATCGGTAGCACCGATATCTAGTAAGGTATAAACTTCGCAAGAATTTATGATTAGCTTACATGTGATCACCTCATTTGGGTTCATCGCATTTTGACCAATCACGACAAACGCTCTTCCAAGAACCGTTGACTTTGACTTTTCTGGGACAGCCTTTTGAGTCACCATCCCCACTAGACTTGGTTTCGCTACCGTACAATCTCGAGCGATATGTCCTCCTTTCCACAATTATAGCATACCTTGAACTGTTGTGGACAGTTTGGGCTAATATATCCCTCTTTTCTGCATTTATAGCATACGACCGGTGGTCGTCCTCCTCCCTTAGAACTAGTTGCTGCTGGTACTGATGTCTTCGTATTGTCATTGGTGTACCTTCTCTTTTTAAAATCTCCTCCCGACTCGCTTCTTCTATTTTCATGGCCATGATTACCACCAGAGTGGTTACCGCTCTTGTCCATATTTTTCTTTCCCCGTTGATTATCGTTGCTCCGATGACTGCTGTCACCGGTATGACCCTGGTTGTGGTCCCTCGGTTGAACGTACTCGTTATCTCGCTCTAATAATTGAGCCCTATTGACAACATCTGAATATAGAGAAAATTTATGAGAAATGAGATACTAACGTATGTCGGGTTTCAAACCTCTCAGAAACATCCGCGTCATACGTTCCTCATTCTCTACCAAATGAGGTGCAAACCTGGATAACTCCGTGAACTTCGCCTCATACTGGGACATCGTCATGTTATTCTGCTCCAGTCTATTAAACTCTACCTCCTTCATATGACGAATACTTTCAGGAAAGTACTTGTCATTGAACAGTTTCTGAATCGTTTCCCAAGACATTTGAAAGTACTGGATGGGTACGCTTCATGATTCCACACCAAAGAATCGCCTCATTACGGAATATAAAGGTGGCGAATGGAACCTTCTGTTCTTCCGTGCATCCCAAGACATCGAATATCTTGGTAATTTTCTTGACCCATGTCTCCGCCTTAATCGGATCTCGCTTTCCCCATAATTCTGGTGGTCCCAACTCTTTGAACTGCTTGGCTGTGATAAACCGTGCGTTGCTATCATTTCCACCTGTATTTTGAACACGAGTCTCCCTCGTCTGATTTTTCATGAACTACAAAAAGCTTCTAAACATCCCATCGTTTATCGTCTGATCAGTGGTGTTTACAGGAGGAACATTGCCAGCCTGTTGCACGTTCTCCTCATTGGTAAGTAAAGGCGTCTCCACGGTCTCATTTGCTCCACTATTAACATTCTCAGTTGCCATTCTCAAATACCGCAATAAAACAAAGGTTAATTAAAGAAATTAAAATATCACATAATATCCCTATATTCTGACCAACCAACAAATAAGCTTAGATAGGACACACTAGCGAAGGATTTACTCGTCTCTCCCCTCCTAGTTCTATTCCCTGATCTCCGCCAGAGATCATATCCCTAAGCTCTGAAATCAACTGTGACGCCCCCAAAATAGGTATACAACAACCATTCTGAGTCGCCAAATAAATGGTACAAAAACAACTACAACTTTATTAATACAATTATCGTGCAAAATACGACAACACATAAACTGTGAGTTTAAATACAAATATTGTCATCTAGACAATATCCACACTCATATAAGTCCTCATTACAATTATTGATACACTATTTTACAAAATAGTGAGGACTACTAAGACAACTTCTAGAACCATCATTCCATACCCCGACTAGTACTTGTTATATTCTCGCCTCCTTAGAAGAAAAATGGAACAAAAAAGAAAAGGGTGAGCTTAACTAGCCCAGTAAAAATATTATGACTAAGATAATATAGAACAAATTATCATTACTCTTCAACAGGAAAAAATCTGATAGAATTTAATAGAAAACAAGTTTTAAATCAATATTCGCAGCGAAAATAATAATTCATAGAAGAGTTACGTAGAGAATGAAATCTACTATTATCTATGAATTTAAAAGTCCATCATCAATATTTTATCCCAGTAACATCAATCAATATACATCTTAAGTCAAATATTCATCTTTTCACTACAAGCCAAAGATATTCATCAGTTGGTAATGTTCATCTCAACACCTGTACATCTTTGCACTACGGGCCAAAGATATTCATCAGAAAATCATTAATCTTTGCACTACAGGCCAAAGATATTCAGTAATATCATCATTTAGGACTGAGGATGATGAAAAATATTTTTAAAAAAACGAATCTAGTGAAACAAAAGAATAAATATCAAGGATTCGTACTTTAAACAGTCCAAGTTCAAAAATACTTCGTAAATAACCATAGTGGAGTAAAATTCAAGAATGGTCAAAACATGGATACAATCAAAGCTAGTATAGATCTTGGACAAAAAATGAAAATTTAATTTTTCTGTGAATAGTGTCGTATTCGTGAATAGTATCGTATACGTGAATAGTGTCGTATACGTGAATAGTAACCCCGACACTAAAAAGACAAGAATTTCACAAGAAAAATATTACCAATATTCCGGCATAATGATATTGAAAGAAATAATATCATTTTTTTTAAAAATAATATCTCTTACCTCGAAAAGACAAGATTTCGACTAGAATAGAATCTTTGGATATAGTGTTGAAGGAACTTGCATCAGATAAAGCAACACTCAAAGTATCAAAAGACTCACAAGAATACGCTCGATAATATAGAGAGAAAACTTTAGTTTCGTGTGATTTTCAATTCTAACCTAAGCACCCTATTTATAGGAAAATGCTTAGAACACCAAAATAGAAAATTTAATAAAATATTAATATATATATATATATATTAAATTTTCTACGCCCACCTTGAATCATCTAATTTCAGCATGTTTAACAACAAGTGGGGCCCACCAACCTTAAAAAAATGTTTTTATTAAAAAAAATAATTAAAATTTCTAAAATTAATTATTCTGGAACTTCGGAACTTCAATAATTCATAATAAATAGCCTTTTTATCAGAAAAATTCGAATCTTATATCCTTTCCATAGGAAATTCCATTCTCTACAACTTTGTAAGTTTAAGTTTTTCCAAATTCCAAGCAGAAATTGATTGAAATCCACATACGGACGATTTTACAGGCTATAATCAAATTTCAGTCAAGAAATGGGGTCCACAAACATGAAAAACATGTTTTAAATATTTTTAGTTACAAAAATACTCTTCCTCCTCATTTATTCATATATCCCACATTCATTATAAAAAATATCACCATTATTATATTATTAAAATATAATAATATATTTAAATAAATTATTTTATCGAAATGGATAAAATATCAATTTTCAACAATTGTCACATTAAATATTTTCTCCATCTATATCCACATAAAATAAATATTTTTCTTATCATAATAATTAATAATTAATTATTCATAAATAATATTACAGAATCACAACAATCGACAATCGTGCTGCTCCTCAGAAAGAGGGGCTTTCCAATAAGGATTTCTCCTTACTGGCGCGCAATTAGGTGACCAAACCTCTCCTTAGATAGAACTTTCTAGACATTGCCAATAATGCTATTAATAATATTACTCAAATAATATGAATTATTGATTTGATAAAGGAAATTACTGTGTAGTGACAATTATTGAAACAACAATAATATAAAAAATCAACGTAGCAATTATTGAATCAATAGAATAAAATATTAAACAGTAATTACTGTAACAATTATTGAGTAGTGCCTTCTTACGTAAGAATCAATAATTGGTACAATACCCGCAAAGCATCTTCTTGTGTTTTAACCATCGGGTATTCCAACAAGATAATCTGTTAATAACTACGTCGTTATTTATAAACAACTTATACTTGTTGTTTTCTTCATCCAATCGCTTTCCGTTATGGGTCCCACACAAGACTGCGTTGTAGTACAAATATTCGCCGACAGTAAAAA
This sequence comes from Panax ginseng, assembly GCA_020205605.1. Lineage (NCBI taxonomy): Eukaryota > Viridiplantae > Streptophyta > Magnoliopsida > Apiales > Araliaceae > Panax > Panax ginseng. Next base: position 110,692,268 of record CM035139.1, read on the forward strand.
TATTCCACGACCAAACGAATATTCCCCGACAATAATGAATATTTTATAACCACTTGCTTATTTCAAATATTTGTGCATTTTACCCATAACTAACCACATTAATCAAATCAACCCTTACTATTTCAAAATAATAATAGAGGAATTTCAATTTCATTTAATAATAATTTGGGGTCTTACACGAGTGACTATTACGCGTGACATCACCACCAAATAGAATTTGAAGCTTTAAGACCATGGGCATAGTCCCCTCTTCCTGACTTCGTACAAGCTCTAATCCCATGTCATTGCGTAACTCTCAACAAAAGAGGTTCGAAGAAGGTCTTATACACCTCATTCGGATGCTTGGATTGAAGTTCTGCAAGTTCGAGCAGACATCACAGTGCACGTGTACATGTACTTCGAGACAATGGGACCTCATGGAGCTGACTCACGCGGCCCTTGCAGTGCATCTCAATTTGTCATAGTAGTACACTGATGACCACCAGCTCTATAAATATAGAGCTTGGGGTGGCCATTTGTAAGAAAAAAAAAGGCGAGAAAGCCCTGTCCAACTTGTTGTGTACACACCCCATATTGAGTGCTTTCTCATTTTAAACACCTGTTAGCTCACATATAGCTATATTTTAATGCATGGAGCTGAGTGTTTATCCATCTAGAGTCATAGAAGCCTCGTATTGGCAAACCCAACGTAAGCCTCTCACACTCTATAAAGCCTTTCTTTTCATCTTTGCACACATTATTCTTCACATTGAGAGTCGTCTTTGTGTGTGTATGCCTGCATTTCTGGTCAGTGGTTTTCTTTTCTATATATATATATATATATATATATATATATATACTTATATGTGTATATATTTATATATGGATTAACATTATCGAGTTATGCCTCGATTGAGCCTAGACTTATGTCTGGAGCATTTACTTGCTTTTATATATATATACATATATATATAAATCGTTATCGACTCATTCGATGAGCACTCGGATTTTACATCCGAGCGTTTATTGCTTTTATATATATATATATATATATATATATATGAACTGTTGTCAGACTTTGTCCGATGAGCTTGGATTTTACATCCGGAGCGTTTATTGCTTATATATATATATATATATATGAACTGTTGTCGAACTACATTCGATGAGCCGGATATAAAACCCAGGCTCATCGAACAGAGTTCGACAACAGTTCATATATATAAGTATATATATATTTACATTTTTGTCAGGCCTGGAGTTTACTTCGTGGCCTTTTACTACTTTATTTACATTCTGTCTCGCCTGGAGTTTACTTCGTGGCGGTTGATCGTTTTTACTGCTTTCTTTACATTTAGTCCCACCTGGAGTTTACTTCGTGGTGGTTGATCGTATTTACTGCTTTATTTACATTTCTGATCCCCCATGGAGTGGATTCGTGGTGGTTGATCATGTCCATATATATATTTACATTTTCGATCCCCCATGGAGGTGCTTCGTGGTGGTTGGTCATGTCTGTATATATATATTTACAGCTTTTATATATATAACTGCTTACTTCTTTTCATATAAACTGCGGCACCATGTGAGCCTATGGAATCATGTGATCACAGATTCAGTCTATTGAATCTAGATTCGGTTCCTGTGATGGACATATTCAGCTGTAAGCAGCTTGTAAATTATTCTCGGTGTTTGAATTTCCTTAGATGGATGTCATGCCCATGAGGAGTTCAGCACTGCTGTATATTATTTTCTCGAAGATGCCTCGTATCTCGAAAATAAAAGCAAACAAGCCGAACATTTAATAATAAAATGGAAGTATGAAAAGGTCTCAATTACTATTGAGCACAGGGTTTGAAAAACCTCTTTTACAAAACTTCGTTGCTATATCATGTTTAAAACTGAATTTTTATAAATTCAAACCCTTTGTATATAGATGCGAACGAGGCCTCGCACTACTTCCAAATAAATTGCACATTGATTCACACACACACACACATACACATTCATATAACAGTTTCTTGAAAAGTGGCGGTCACCGTGGCAACACGGATGTCGGAGGGGTGCCTAACACCTTCCCTCCACATAATCAAGCCCCCGAACCCAAATGAATCTCGGTTTCACAGACCCATCTAGCAGTGTCACATCACTAGGTCAATGTGCAAACTTTTTCTTGGTTGCATTGGTGCAACTAGTTAAAAACACCAACTGGCGACTCTTTAAGTCAAATCGTCGACATTATACATGTCAGACCTTTTTCACTTGTTTTTTCAAACAAATCTCACATAACATGAGAACACCAAAGAACAAGTAACGAAAAGGGACAAACAAAAATCCCAACGTCGACAGAGACTTAGATCTTGCATCTGTGTTGTTGTATGACCTAGATGAAGGTTAGATCATGTAGTATTACATCAATACTACATGATCAATGTCTAAGATGGCCCAGAACATGCATGAATAGAGAATCCAAGGTGGTCAAACCAAGCCCTCGAGAATCGATTGCCGTTGTTCTGAAGCTCAAGAACACCAACAAGTGATAAAAGAAGCGTCGCTAAAGCCTTTAGCAAACGGATTTAATTAAATTAATTTTATTAATTTCGGAAAATGATTAAAATAGAAAATAAATTCTAAAAATTACAAAATTTGTTTTAAAAATTATTTTAAGTTATGAAAATTAACTTTTGATAATTTGGGATATTTTTCATTAATATTTATATTTATTTGAATATTAATGATATTTAATTTATTTAATTAGTATATTAAATAAATTAAAGAAAAATAATTTTAATATTATAAAAATCATTTTAAATGAGAATAAAGTTTTTAAAAATATTTTGAGTTATAAAATGCAACTTTTAATACTTTTTGGGAAATTTCATTAATAATTTAATATTAATGATATTAGATTTATTTAATTATTATATTAAATAAATGAGTTAAAAATCGTTTTATTGATTTAAAAATGAGGAAAGTGATTTCAAAATATTCTATGTTATAAAATATGACTTTTAATATTTTGATGAGAAATTTATTAATATTTATATATTAATGATAATTGTTTTAAAATGATTTTAAATATTTTAAAAATCATTTAAGGAGAATATTAAGGATTTAAAATATTTTAAGTTATTATTAATAACTTTAATATTTTAATATTACTAAATATTAATGATGATGGGTTTATTTAGTATTTAAATTATTTAAAAATGATTCTAGTGTTTTAAAATTTATTATAAAATATAATAATTATTTGAAAATTATTAAAAGCTTCCGAAAAATATTATGAATGATATTTGACTTATCTAAAATAATATTGAAGTTTTGAGATCGAGTTTAATTGATAATAAATGTGTTAAATGTCGGATAGTGGTGATCATGACATCGAAGTTGAGACCAAGTCCAAACCGAATCGAACTAGTTAGACGTGATAAATGTTTATATAGGTTATAAATACTGATGTGACTACGTAATGATGTGTATAGGAGATATATTGACTGTAAATTACGTTGTTATGTGTTGTGATTTGTTATGCTAATTGTGAGACCAATATTATTGATTATAGGTCTTTGAACGCAGAGATAAGTATATTGTGTAGCAATAATCAACGCCTTGAAGGCCGAGTTTCTTAACTTAATCTTGAGTTATTACTTTTCAAATATATTGGTGATTAATTATTGTTGATTATACCACGTCGAGAGAATTTTTGTTGATTATTCGCAGTTAGTGCATGTTTATTAATTCAAATTGAATTATTGATTTTGATAATATACTTGGGGATAACTGTTGTTGGTTATTCACATCCGTAAAAGTTGTTGTTGATTGCAAATAGTACAATTAATTTTTGTCTATTGTCGAATCGTGTTGAGATATGTCTTAGCTAATTGTTCTGGCTAGAAGAACATTTGTTGAAACTTGATAGGTTCGAGAAGAGAACTCAATTATTATTGAAAGGCCGAAGCCAATTATTTTGGCTAGATCGAGAAGAGAACTCAATTATTATTGACAAGTCAATGCCAATTATTTCGGCTAGATCGAGAAAGCGATTAGATATTGAAATCATTGTATTTCATTGTTGTGATTCGAATTCTGGTTATAAGACTGAGAAGAACAACATTTTTATATAAAAGCAGCTTTGTGGTGGTATATTCGGCCATTGCGTGCATGTAAGTATTATGCATAATATAGGATATAATGAAGCTGATCACTTATTATACTTGTTGAGGGGTATGATTTAATTTTTATGGTTATCTGATACACCTGGGTATATCAAAGTCAAATCTCTGATAGTTACTTGAGAAGTTCAAAGATCCTATGGGGTCGCTTAGCATAAACTCTGGAGATTACCCACTTTGTTATTGCATAGAATTAATTCTTGGTATTCAAATTAGTATCATTGAAATTAGAAAGTATTGTACTCTTTCACTATTGAATTATTGCTTTGCATAGGATTCAAAAAAGATTTGTTATTGATTAACGATTTGTTTAGCTATTTCAAAGTTCTTTGAACTTTGGTGTCATTCTATCGAATCGATAGTTTAATCTTTTTTACTCTTATACATTATTGTATGTTTAACTTGCGGAGCCAATTTCTTGCTCACCCTTGCTTAAATATAATATTTCAGCTAGGAATGAGGTAGTCGGAGGGGAAAAGAAGGACAAAGGCAAAGGTGTATTGCTGGAGTAGTTATGTCGAACTTTATTTATTAAGTTGTTATGTATAAGCCTTTTTGTATATCTAAGGGTAAGTGTAGACACTCAAAATTTTTCATTCCTGTTACTAACATTAAATGAGGGCAGAATCGTCTTTCAGATTTAACCCTGAAGGACAAAACAGTTCCAGTTCTGGAAAACACACCGAAGATATTCAATCTCAGAAACAACACCGAGAGTTTCAGTCTCAACCTCGGAGATAACCCCGAGGAGTACATTTGTAGTTCCGGAGATAACCCTGGAGATGCTCTTTTCAACCTTTGCAATCAGCTTCAACCTCAGAGATAACCCCGAGGCACTCAGTCCCAAACCCAGAGATAACCCAGGGAGGTCAGGCACACCTCAGACACAACCCTGAATATATCCAGTACTTCCAATAGCCCAATCTCAGAGATAACCCTAAGCAACGACTGATTTATTAGCCCAAATAGGAGATAACCCCGGTGAGGGGCAAAATTGTCATTTTGCCATCTCGATCCCATATACGCGATGTCTCATCACATTTCAACATATATTCTACACAACAGTGTCCTACAAGAACCAAATAGCTCCAATCCTGAGTGACTACTACACAGGACAGCACACCGGATGAAATTTGAAGCTTGAAGACCAAGGGCATGGTCCCAGCTTCCTGACTTCTTACAATCTCTAATCCAATGTCATTTGTGTAGCTCTCGATAACATCACTCCGTAAAAGGTCTTATACACCTCAATTGGAGGCCCGGATTGAAGTTCTAAAAGTTTTAGCCGACATCACATTGTATGCATGCACGAACTTCGTGACGGTGGGACCCGCGGAGCCCGGGGCACCCCGGGCAGCTGCTGGTGCATCTGTGGCTATCGCAAGAACACCTGCCGCTCCCCCCCTCTATAAATAGAAGGCTTGGGGTGGCCATTTTGTAAGAGAAAATGGCGAGGAAGCCCTGTCCAATTTGCTCTGTACACCCTATAAACTAACTGCTTTCTCATTTTAAACACTTGTGAGCTTATATTCAGTCATATTTTTATGGGCGGGAGCCAAGTGTTCATCCATTTAAAGTTATAGAAGTCTTCTTTAGCAATCCACTGTAAGCCTTCTTACACATTTTAAAGCCTTTTCTCCACATCTTGCACACACCGTTTCTTCACGTTGAGAGTCGTGTCATGTGTGTATGCCCTGAACTTCTATCATGACTTTTATTTCCTTATATATATATATATATATATATATATATATATATATATATATATATATATATATATATATATATATATATATATATACTAACATTATCGAGTTATGCCTCGATTGAGCTTGGACTCACTTTAGGAGCGTTTATTTTCTTATATATATATATATATATATATATATATATATATATACACTTATATATATGAATATTATCGAACTCGTTTGATGAGCCCTGAATTTTACATCCGCGTTCTTATATATATATATATATATATATATATATATATATATATATATATATATATATATATATATATATATATATATATATATATATATATATATATGTATATATAAACTGTTGTCGACTTTATTCGATGAGCCTTTCTTATAAAGCGATGTATAAACTGCTTGTCGACTTTATTCCAAAATAGGTATACATCACCCGTCTTGAGTCGCCAAATACATGGTATGCGAATACAAAGAAAAACTTAATTATACAATTGTCGTGTAAAATACGACAAAACATAAGTTGAGAGTTTTAACACGAATATTGTCTTCTAGACAATATCCACACTCAATGGAGTCCTCATTACATTTATTATCACACTATTTTCTAGAATAGTGGGACTACTAAAACAACCATCTAGACCGTCAATCCGTTCCCCAACTCGTCCCAGCTATATTCTCATTTCCTAAAGAGAACAGTGAAAGAAAGGATGAGCTCAACTAGCCCAGTAAGAAATATTATGACTAAGATAATGCAGAATAAATTATCCTTAGCCTTCAATAGTATAACAACTAATAGAATACAATAGACAACAAGTTTTAGATCAACATCTGCAGCGGAATAAGCAATCCATTAGAAGAGTCAAGTAGAGCATAAAATCTACTATTTTCTATGATTTAAAAAGTTTTTCATCAACTTTATCGCTGAGACACAGCTTAATAAATAAAATTGAATCATCCCTGCATCACGGCCAAGGATATTCATTTAATCATGAATGGTCATGATTATACCGAATAATCCTTGGTCATAATCATACTAACAACTATCCACCAATGAACTACAGGCCAATGAGGACTTTCACCACACATTCGTCACATTACGATCATGATTATACCGAATAATCCCTGGTTAGAATCATACCAAGTCCATCTATGCACGTAAGCGAAAGATGACTTTCATCACAATATAAGCATGAGAATGATGACAATGACATAATAATTTAATATAACAAGTTCAAGGATAAATTTTAAAGATTTATAATCTAATTTATCCAGAAATCAATAATGTCCAAATTGTCAACATGATACTGCTTTGTGGAGTAAAATTCAAGAATGCTCAGAAGAATATTTCCATGAAAATCTTTGGATGAAGCTAAATATCCGGGATATTCTACTAATTTCATGGAGTATAGAAGCCAAAATTTTAACCAACCTGAGTATAATAGAATATATGAAATCGCTAAATGGATTTTCGCCCGTCATGCAAAGAATCCACGAGATGAGATCATTTCCACAATTTAATAAGGAATGAATACGAAGGATCATTCACCATGCATGCGGTAATCAACATAGACGGGTTATTCCAACAGAATAATAAAGAATGAAATAACAAAAGAAATTACCATGCATGCGGTAGTCCACGTAGACCGGCTATTCCAACAAAATAATAAAGAATGGAATAATATAAGAATTCACCAGGCATGCGATAAACCGCACAAACAGGTTATTCCAACAGAATAATAAAGAATGGAATAGCAGAAGAATTCACCAGGCATGCGATAGACCGGACAGACAGGTTATTCCAACAGAATAATAAAGAATGGAATAACAAAAGAATTCACCAGGCATGCGATAGTCCGCACAGACAAGTTATTCTAACAGAATAATAAAGAATGGAATAACAACCCTTACGAGTATTGAAAGAAAATAACTCTCTTCATGTATACAAAAGTAATAATACCCCTTACCTTAGAAGAAAACTGAATATTGGAATAGTGAGGTAGCAGACTTCTCTTCTTCTTTCTCTCTATAATTTTTCTCTATAATAATTGCTCTTGTGAGAATTAGTGAATTGGTGAGAAATGAAGGAAGAATGAGCTTCTATTTATAGAAAAATATAGTTTCAATAATTGCACATTTTGGGGCTCAAAATATTATAATATAATACCTTCCTCTTTTTCTTCATTTTTAATTTAGTCCTGCAAGTATTATAAAACTTGCACCATCTCCCCTAATAGTAAATCATGTGAATTAATAGTAAATCATGTGACTCAATAGTTCTAAACATGTCAGAAAATTAATTATAGTATAGTACCTTCATCTATACCTCCATTTTTAATTTAGTCATGCAAGTATTATCAATCTTGCACCAATTCCCCTAATACTAAATTATGTGAATCAGTAATACACACATGTGAACACATAGTAATAAGCATGTGAATTAATAGCAATTAATTGCTCATTTATCTGGAGAATTACTCGATTGGTCAATATAACCTCCAGACATTAATTATCATCGAAATAAATGTCGATTTTCACTAACCCTAATAATTTCCACACAATGGAATTATCAATTTCATCTTTAATCAACACGAACTTATTCATCATTAATATTATAACTCACAATATTTAACAACCAGGTCGTTCTCAGGAAAGAGGGGGCTTTTCGATAAGGATTTCTCCTTATTGGCGCGCAATTAGGTGACCAAACCTCTCCTTGACAGAACTTCTACGCATTGTCAATATTGCAAATAATAATATGAATACCTTTGCCAATAATGATACTATGACAATAATTAAATCAATAATATGAGAGATATGATGCAACAATTACTGTAGCAATAATTGAGTATAACTGAGTGACTTTTTACGTAAGCATCAATAATCAATACCTCGTGCTACTATGCAACTACGCGTATTATTGTACTTTTACTACCGGGTAGTTCAACAGTTTTAACGGTAACACTTTTTGTCGTTATTTTTATAAAAAGATAATTCTGTCATTTTCTAACTACGACAATACTTCCGTTGTGGGGTCCACCAATGATTGTGTCGTCGTACGGATATTCCCCGACAAAAAGAATATTCCCTGACCAAACGAATATTTTATAACAACTTGCATACTTTGCAAAAAAAATTCACATATCACCCTTAACTTTAACCTTTTATCAAGTTAACCATTTACGAAATAAAATAATAATTATAAGAAAATTGAATACTTTCATTTCATAAAATTCGGGGTCATACACATCATGTGAGTCTATGAATCATGTGATCACAGATTTAGTTCCTTGAATCTAGATTCTGTTCTCGTGATGGATATTTTCGAGTGTAAACAGCTTATACATTATTCACGGTGCCTGAATTTCCTTAGATGACTCTCATGCCCACAAGGGGTTCAACACTGCTATATATAATATTTTCTCGAAGATGCCTCGCATCTCGAAAAATAAAAGTAATTAAGCCGACCACTTAGTAAAAATGGAAGTATCAAAGGCCTTAATTACTATTGAGCATAAGGGTTTGAAAAACCTTGTTTACAAAACAACACTGCTATATCTTATTAAAACTGAATTTTTACACAAATTCAAACCCTTTGTATATAGGTGCGAACGAGGCATAGCACTACACACACACACACAGTCATATAATAGTTTAATTAAAAAGTGGCGGTCACCGTGGTAACACGGATGTCGGGGGGTACCTAACATGTGACGTCCCCAAAACAGTTATACATCACCCATCTTGAGTCGCCAGATACATGGTACATAAATTCAAATACAACTTAATTATACAACAGTCGTGTAAAATACGACAAAACATAGCTGAGAGTTTAAATAAGAATATTGTCATCTAGAAAATATTCACACTCAATGGTGTCCTCATTACAATTATTATCACATTATTCCGTAGAATATTGAGGACTACTAAAGCCATTTGTCTTGGACCATCACTCCATTCCCCGACTCGTCCCAGCTATATTCTCATTTCCTGAAGAGAACAATGAAAGAAAGGGTGAGCTCAACTAGCCCAGTAAGAAATATTATGACTAAGATAATGCAGAATAAATTATCTTTAGCCTTCAACAGTAAAACAACTGATAGAATACAATAGACAACAAGTTTTAGATCAACAACTGCAGAGGAAATAAGCAATCCATTAGAAGAGTCAAGTAGAGCATACAATCTACTATCTTCTATGATTTAAAAAGTTTTTCAACAACTTTATCGCTGAGACTCAGCTTAATAAATAAAATCAAATCATCCCTGCACCATGGCCAAGGATATTCATGTAATAATCAATGGTCATGATTATACCGAATAATCCATGTTCATAATCATACCAACAACTGTCCATCAATGAACTATGTGCCAATGAAGACTTTTACCACACCATTCGTCACATTACGGCCATGATTATACCGAATAATCCTCGGTCATAATTATACCAAGTCCATCTATGCAACGTAAGCCAAAGATGACTTTAATCACAATATAAGCATGAGGTCGATGACAATGACATAATAATTCAATAAAACAAGTTCAAGGATAAATTTTAAAGATTTATAATTTAATTTATCCGTAAATCAATAACGCCCAAATTGTCAACATGATACTACCTTGTAGAGTAAAATTCAAGAATAATATTCATGTACCAAAAATAATTTGGATAGAAAAGAAATATATTTTCAATTGAATAGTACCCGTGAATAGTACTTTCGTGAATAGTACCCTATGAATAGTACCCCGACACGAAAAGTGTCCCGAATATCCGAGTGAATGATACTAGAGTGAATAGTAATTGGGTGAATAGTAACCCGTGAATAGTAACTCATAAATAGTACTCCGGCACGAAAAGTACCCCGAATACTCGAGTGAATAATACTAGAGTGAATAGTAACCGAGTGAATAGTAACCAATGAATAGTAACTCGTAAAAGAAAAATATCAAAAAAAATGATATTCCCATGACGAGTACAAAAGAAATGATATCTCACACGAGTATAGAATATCTAAAAGCGCAAATGCATTTTCGCACCACGCTTGATAATCTACATAGACAAATCATTTTCACAATTTAATAAAGAATGAATACGAAGGATCATTCACCATGCATGCATATAATCTACATAGATAAGTTATTCCAATGAATAATAAAGAATGGAATAATGAAGAATTCACCATGCATGCGATAGTAATAAAGACATACAAAAGTTATTCCCAATAGAATAATAAAGAATGGAACTGTGTCATGCGTAATCCGCGCATGCATATGATATTCCAATAGAATAATAAAGAATGGAACTGTGTCATGCGTAATCCGCATGCATGTGATATTCCAATGAGAAGAATAAAGAATGGAATAACAACATAATTCACGTGCATGCGATAGGCAAGATGCAGAAAAGTTATTCCAACAGAATAATAAAGAATGGAATAACAGAAGAATTTCACCATGTATGCGATACTTCGCATAGACAGGTTATTCCAACATAATAATAAAGAATGGAATAACAACCCTTATAAGTATTGAAAGAAAATAACTCTCTTCATAAATACGAAAGAATAATACCCCTTACCTCAAAAGAAGATTTGATACTGGAATAGTGAGGTAGCAAACTTCTCTTCTTCTTTCTCTCTATAATTTCTCTCTATAATAATTTCTCTATAGCTTTAGTTAATTGGTAAAAAATAATGAAGGAATAAGCTTCTATTTATAGAAAAATATAGTTTCGATAATTGCACATTTTGGGGCTCAGAATATTACAGTATAATACCTTCTTCTTTTTCTTCATTTTTAGTGTAGTCCTGCAAGTATTATCAAACTTGCACCACCTCCCCTAATAGTAAATAATGTGAATCAATAGTAAATCATGTGACTCAATAGTTTTAGACATTGAAAATACAAATTATTGTATAGTACATCCATCTATACCTCCATTTCTAACTTAGTCATGCAAGTATTATCAATCTTGCACCAACTCCCCTAATAGTAAATGAATGTGAATCAATAGTACACACATGTAAACAAATAGTTATAATCATGTGAATTAATAGCAATTAATTGCTCATTTATCTGATTAATTACCCGATAACTTCCAGACATCAATTATTATCGAAATAAATGTCTATTTCCACTAACACTAATAATTCCCACACAATGGAACTATCAATTTCATCTTTAATCAACACGAACTTATTCATCATTAATATTATAATGCACAATATTTATCAACCAGGTCGTTCCCAGGAAAGAGGGGGCTTTCCGATAAGGATTTCTCCTTATTGGCGCGCAATTAGGTGACAAAACCTCTCCTTGACAGAACTTCTAGACATTGTCAATATTGCAAATAATAATATGAATAACTTTGTCGTCTCAATTATTGATTTAATAATATAACATATTATGCAGATGATACTGTGACAATAATTGAATCAATAATATGAGAGATATGATGCAACAATTACTGTAGCAATAATTGAGTATAACTGAGTGACTTCTCACGTAAGCATCAATAATCAATACCGTGTGCTACTATGCAACCATGCGTATTACTGTACTTTTACTACCGAGTAGTTCAACAGTTTTAACGGTAACACTTTCGCCGTTATTTTTATAAAAAGATAATTTTGTCATTTTTTAACTACGACAATACTTCCGTTGTGGGGTCCACCAATGATTGTGTCGTCGTACGAATATTCCCTGTTAAAACGAATATTCCCCAACCAATCAAATATTATATAACAACTTTCTTACTTTGCAAAATTTATAAATATTACCCATAACTATAACATTATATCAAATCCACACCATAATATTCAAAAAAATATTTTGAGAAATTTAAATCTTTATTCATAAAATTTGGGGTCTCATATAACACTTTCCCTCCGCATAAGCAAGTCCCCAGAGCCTAATGAATCTCGGTTTCACTGAGACCCGGTTTAATGAGTGTTACATCACATGGTCAATATGCAAACCTTTTCCCGGTTGAGTTGGTACAACCATTTTAAAATACCAACTGGTGACTCTTGCAGTCCAATTGTCAACATATAAATGTCGGACCTTTTCACAACTTGTTTTTTCAAACAAATCTCACTTAACATGAGAACACCAAAAGATAAGAACATAAAAGGGACAATTAAAATCCCGACGTAGACAGGTGGCGACTCTGCTGGGGACTTCAGTAAGAGGACTTAAGCCGCTACTACAAACTTTTCAAAACTATTATATGCTTGTGTGTGGATGTTGTATTTACATTTTGATGAATGTGTACGAATGCATTTACTTAGTGCACTTAATGCTTTATACTATATCTGCAAATAATATTAGTGTTTCGCACATGTCATCATTCCCATGACGGTGAGACACGTTGCATGTGAATGTATGTTGTGTGGTTCCTCCACCAAGAGGCTATCCTGTTAGTGTTTGATTACTGGACTCATAGGGAGACTAATTCCAACGAGGCTCAGGAAAGGCACCACCAAGATTCGCTCCAGTTGAAAGACCGGATTAACTTCCTGTCAAGTAAATTACGATGATCTGGGAACCTTCATGTGATGCCCCCAAAATAGGTATACATCACCCATTTTAGGTTGTCAATAACATGGTACAGAAATAACTACAACTTTATTAATACATCATAAAAACTGAGTTTAAATACAAATATTATCTTTTAGACAATATCTATACCCAAATAAATCCTCATCACAATTATTGATACATTATTATACAAAAATGGTGAGGACTACTAAACAACTTCTAGAATCATCATTCCATACCCCGACTAGTACTCGCTACAATCTCGCCTCCTGAGAAGAAAAATGGAACAACAAGGAAAAGGGTGAGCTCAACTAGCCCAGTAAAAATATTATGACTAAGATAATATAGAACAAATTATCGTTACGTAGACAACAAGTTTCAGATCAATATTCGCAGCGGAAATAATAATCCATAGAAGAGTTACGTAGAGAATGAAATCTACTACTATCTATGAATTTAAAAGTCCTTCATCAATATTTTATCCCTGTAACATCAATCAATATACATCTTGAATCAAATATTCATCTTTGCACTACAGGCCAAAGATATTCATCAGTCGGTCATGTTCATCTCAACACATGTTCATCTTCGCACTACGGGCCAAAGATATTCATTATAAAATCATTTATCTTTGCACTACAGGCCAAAGATATTCAATAATATCATCATTTAGGACTGAGGATGATAAAAAATATTTTAAAGGGAACGAATCCAGTGAAACAAAAGAATAAATATTAAGAATTCGTATTTCAGCTATTTCATGTCCAAAAATACCTCATAAATAATCATAGTGGAGTAAAATTCAAGAATGATCAAAATGTGGATACAATCAAAGCTAGTATCCATAATAGATATTTTGGACGAAAAACAAAATTTTGATTTTCTGTGAATAGTGTCGTATTCGTGAATAGTGTCGTATACGTGAATAGTAACCCCGACACAAAAAGCTTCAAATTTGATTAAAATTTTATATCAATACTTCGGCATAATGATATTGAAAGAAATAATATCATTTGAAAAAAAAATAATATCCCTTACCTCAAAAGAATAGTACTTCTAGTTGAAACACCGGATATATGCTATGACTTGAACTTGCACCGTATAGCAACATTCAAAATATTAAAATACTCACAAGAATACGCTCAATATATCGAGAGAGAAAGAGAGAGAAATCTTTAGTTTCTGGTGTGATTTTCAATTTTAACCTAAGCACCCTATTTATAGAAAAATGCTTAGAACACCAAAGCAGAAAATTTAATAAATTATTAATATTTTCAAATTATATTCCTACGCACACAACACCAGACCAAAATCATCAGCCAAAACATGTGCCAACATCCCAAAAACGTTTTTGTTTCTTAAAATATTTTAAACTTCCAACAATTAATTATTTCGGAACTCCGAAACTTCAATAATTCACAATAAATAGCCCTTTTATCAGAAAAAATCGAACCTCGTGCCTTTTCCATAGGAAATTCCATTATCTACAACTTTACAGAAGAAAGTTTTTCCAAATTCCAAACAAAAATTGACCGAAATCCATAAACGGGCGATTTTACAGGCTATAATCAAATTTCAGTCAAAAAATAAGGTCTACCGACACACAAAACATGTGTTAATTATTTAATGTCACAAAAATACTCTTCCTCCTCATATACTCATATATCCCACATTCATTGTAAAAATATCACCATCAATATATTATTAAAATAATATATTTAATAGAATTATTTTATCAGAAAAAGATAAAATATTAATTTTCAACAATTGTCACATTAAAAATTTTCTCCATCTATATCCACATAAAATAAATATTTTCTTCATCATGTAAATCAATAATTAATTATTCACGAATAATATTACGTAATCACAATCACGATAACTGTGCGCTTCTGGGATAGAAGGGCTTTCAATAAGGATCTCTCTCATCTTGGCGCCGCAATTAGATGACCTAACCTCTCCTTAGATGTAACTTTTAGACATTGCCAAAAATGTTATCCAATAATATTATTAGGATAATATGAATTATTGCTAGATAATAGAAAATCTTGTGTAGTGACAATTATTGAAACAACAATAATATAAAATATCAACGCAAAGCAATTATTGAATCAATAAAATAAAATCTTTGAAAGTAATTACCGTAACAATTATTGAGTAGTGCCTTCTTTACGAAGAATCAATAATTGGTGTAATACAGTGTGCTACTGTGTTTTAACCACCGGGTATTACAACAATATTAACGGTAACAACTATGCCGTTATTTATAACCAACTTATTCTTGTCGTTTTCTTCATCCAATCGCTTTCCGTTATGGGGCCCATAATAAGGTCAACTGGCCGTCAGACGACTATTCCCCGACAAATGAAGAATATTTCACGACCAAACGAATATTTTATAACCACTTGCTTATTTGAAATATTTTTGCGTATTTTACCCATAACTGTGACGCCCCCAAAATAGGTATACATCACCCATTCTGAGTCGCCAATAACATGGTACAGAAATAACTACAACTTTATTGTTACAACATATAAACTGTGAATTTAAATACAGATATTTCCATCTAGACAATATCCACATACAAATAAATCCTCATCATAATTATTGATACATTATTTTACAAAAATAGTGAGGACTACTAAACAACTCTCTAAAACCATCATTCCATACCCGACAATTACGTCGCTACATTCTCGCCTCCCGAGAAGAAAAATGGAACAAAAAGGAAAAGGGTGAGCTCAACTAGCCCAAAGTAAAAAAATTATGACTAAGATAATACGTAACAAATTATCGTTAGTCTTCAACAGAAAAAATCTAATAGAATACAATAAACAACAAGTTTTAAATCAATACTCATGCCGGAAAATATTAATTCATAGAAGAGTTACGTAGAGGATGAAATCTACTAATATCTATGAATTTAACGGTCCATCATCAATATTTTATCCCTCGTAACATCAATCAATGCACCTCTTGAATCATATATTCATCCGCACTACTAAAAGCCAAGGATATTCATCATTGGTCATGTTCATCTAAACACTGCTCATCTTGCACTACGGGCCAAAGATATTCATCGAAATCATTCATCTTTGCACTTCTGGTGCCAAAGATATTCAATAATATCATCATTTAAGACCGAGGATGATGAAAAATATTTTTAAAGGAAACGAATCCAAGTGAAACAAAAGAACAATATTAAGGATTCAGATTTTAAACAATCCAAGTTCAAAATACTTCATAAGTAATCGTAATGGAGTAAAATTCAAGAATGATCAAAACATGGATACAATCAAAGCTAGTATCCATAATAGATATTTTTTAGACGAAAAGGAAAATTTTCATTTTCAATGAATAGTGTCGATTCGTGAATAGTATCTCAGTATACGTGAATAGTCAGAGTATCGTGAATAGTAACCCCAACACTAAAAGTTCCAAATTTGATTAAAAAGTTCAGATCAATACTTGGCATAATGATATTAGAATAAATAATATCATTAAAAAAATATTCACTTACCTCGGAAGGCAAGATTTAGCTGGAATATTGGATATAAGGCTATAACTTGAACTTTCATAGATATAGCAATACTCAAAGTATACTCAAAATACTCACAAGAATACGCTCGATAATATAGAGAGAGAAAACTTCAGTTTCTGGTGTGATTTTCAATTATAACCTAAGCACTCTATTTATAGGAAAATGCTTAGAACACCAAAGTAGAAAATTTAATTTAATAATAATATATATAAATCAAGATTCCTACGCCTCTAGAAATCTGATTTAGGCTTAATAAGCACATGCTAGGGCTGCCCACAAAACAAAAAACCTTTTTCACACTTTAAATATTTTAAACTTCCAAAAATCAATTATTTTGAGCTTGAACTTCAATAATTCATAATAAATAGCCCTTTTATCAAGAAAATTGAATCTCTTTGCTTTTATAGTAAATTCAATTCTCTACAACTTTGCAGAAGAAAGTTTTTCCAAATTCCAAACAAAAATTGACCGAAATACACAAACGAACGATTTTACCGGCTATAATTAAATTTCAGTCAAGAAATGGGGTCCACCGACATGTTTAACATGTTTTAAACATTTTTGGTAACAAAAATACTCTTCCTCCTCATATACTCATATATCCCACATTCACTGTAAAAATATCACCATTATTATATTATTAAAAATATAATAATATATTTAAATGAATTATTTTATCGTAAAAGATAAAATATTAATTTTCAACAATTGTCACATTAAAAATTTTCTCCATCTATATCCACATAAAATGAATATTTTTGCCTCATCATAAAAATCAATAATTAATTATTCACAAATAATATTACATAATCACAATATTGACAACCGCATACGGTTCGAGGAAAGAGGGCTTTCAATAAGAATTTCTCCTTCTTGGGCGCCGCAATTAGGTGACCAAACCTCTCCTCGATGAGAACTTTCTAGACATTGCCAATAATGCTATCTAATAATATTATTCAAATAATATGAATTATTGTCTGATAATGGAAAATCTTCGTAGTGACAATTATTGAAACAACAGTAATATAAAATATCAATGCAGCAATTATTGAATCAATAAAATAAAATACTGAACAGTAATTACTGTAACAATTATTGAGTAGTGTCTTCTTACGTAAGAATCAATAATTGGTGCAATACTGTGTGCTACTGTGTTTTAACCACCGAGTATTTTAACAGTATTAACGGTAACAACTACGCCGTCATTTATAAACAACTTATATTTGTCGTTTTCTTCATCCAATCGCTTTTCGTTATGGGGCCCACACAAGGCTGCGCCGTCGTACGGATATTCCCGACAAAAAGAATATTCTACGACCAAACGAATATTCTCCGACAACAATGAATATTTTATAGCCACTTGCGTATTTTTGAAAAAATTTCATATATCACCCTTAACTTTAACTTTTTATCAATTTAACCATTTACTGAATTGTAATTATAAGAAAAATTGAATACTTTTATTTCATAAAATTCAGGGTCTTACAATAACTATCCATATTAATCAAATCAACCCTTACTATTTCAAAATAATAAATGGAGGAAAATCAATTTTATTTATAATAAGTTGGGGTCTTACACTTCATGCCAAAAAACCGCGAGAGTAAACCTAAGATAGGTCAGCCTCTTATAAACCAAATGTGGAGGAAAGTCTCTTCATGCTTTCCATTTTCAATTACTTGTAAAAACAATTACTTGTAATTCCATTCCATGTCAATCTTTATGTAATGGAAAATATGAAGAATATGTGTGCATGCATATTAAAGCTTTACATGCTATCAACTGACACCCGTTTTCCATGATAATTCTCCTAAAAAATGGACACATTATGATAGCATGTAAATATTGATACATTCCCTAAGACTAAACTATGTCAGTTTTTATAGGGAAACAATTGGGCCTATTACCCGTTCAAAATCCAAGAAGGCCTCGAGCCTACAGCCAATTATGTCTTCATCTGATCAATCTAATCCTCCTCCTGTCTCTCGTGAAGAGTTGGATAGGTTAAGCCAACAAATTATAGATTTGGCTGTTGTGTTTAAAGAAGTACACCAGTCTACTCAGGGTCTACGAATACCCATACATACAAAATTCTCTGCACATAGAGGAACACAAGGTGCGGATCAAGCAAATCCAATCACTAAAAAAAATGGGGCTTCAGCAACAACCTATTTTCATTGCTAAAGGTTCCAAATTTCATTGCAAAAGGGTTTTGGCAACGACTTTACTGTCGTTGCATCTTTCATTGCGCAATGAGCATTTCTAGTTATTCCGCAACGAACGTTTTTTTTCTGTTGCCAAAAGTAATACATTTTGCAATGAAATTTGGCTTTCGTACAGCGACATCAATCCTTTAGCAACAAAATGTATTGTTGCAGAATAATTAAAATTCCTTTGCTAAAAACCCCATTTCATTGCAAAAGCCTGCTAATTGGCAATGAAATGAACTCTTTTTTTTTGCAACTACCATGCATTTTTGTTGTAATTGACACCATTTTGCAACGACATTTTTCGTTGGAATAAATTATGAAAATTGTTGCCTAAGATTGCTTTCGTTGCGGAATGTAAACTTTTTAGCAACGGTTTTTGTTGTTGATTATATTTTTTGGCAACAACATTATGCTGAATCAACAACAAAAATGTTTGTTGCTGGTTATTTTTTAATAGCAACGAAAGTCGTCGATTAGCAATGACATTATATATTGCCGTTTCTTTATATGTGCAATGAAAGTTAATATGATTTGCAACGATAAAAAATGTTGCCTTTTATGTTAGTAATAGCAACAATATCCTCTCCGTTGTTATTAGGTTAATTTTTTGTTGCCAAATATTATATTTTTAATGCCATTAGCAACAAAAATTTGTTGCTAAATGTATAAAAAATTGTTGCTATATTAAAACTTAGTCAATGCTTTGGTAACGAATTATATCGTTGCCAAATCAAAATATGACATTCTTTTTGTGTACCTAGTTGGCTCAATGTCCCCATAGCAAATAATAGCAAAAATACAAAAAACTAAGATATTATTAACTTAATAAAATCATCCACTACATAATCATTCATTATCTTTATAATTAACCATCTAAAGCTACCACAATTCTTCAATAAAAGTATATATCTACATATATAGAGAGAGTACACTTTATAATTTCGTTCCTTGTCTTTTATAAACGTAGCACAAAAGAATATCATACCACTTTCGGTAGTATTTATTAGTTGGTTGATAACACCAAAACCATCTTACCTCTCAGATTATTGCACGCGCCTTGTCCCCAAATCCAAAAAGAAACCAACTTAACACCCATGTATTACATTGGAATAATGGTTTTCTTCTCTGGGTTCTAGAGGACAAAGTGTAATGGTCATAACTCATCATTTGCATCAATTGAGTTGATTGCAGGATAATTCAGTCAATACTTTGAAGATTACCATTTTAAGCGAGGCGGGTTTCGGGAGAGACCATTGTTGGTAAACTAGGACCCATCCCAAACCCAAAGTATATGCTAGGTTTACGACCATCGTTGATTTTCCCACGCCTCCCTACAATCAAGAAGATAGTAATCTCAAGAGATCAAAATTTGAAGTTAATTTCTACAATAAGATAGTACATTGCACTAGGATTTTAATCTAGCCAAATGCACTATTTTTGGTGCCCAAATCATAAATTACAATTTTTCCTACAAGATACTCTTAACCTCGAAGTATGATCAGAGCTATTTTATATAAACATGAGATCCTCTCTTGTAAAATCAATGAGGAAGAATTAATTAATGAGTTTGCACCAAGTTTATCACTATACAAAATGTGTTTCTTATGTCAATCTTCTTTGGCAGTCCACTGTAAGCCTTCTTACACATTTTAAAGCCTTTTCTCCACATCTTGCACACACCGTTCTTCACGTTGAGAGTCGTGTTGCGTGTGTATGCCCCGACTTCAGTTCGCGACGTTTATTTCCTTTTATATATATATATATATATACTAACATTATCGAGTTATGCCTCGATTGAGCTTGGACTCACTTCCGGAGCGTTTATTTTTTTTTATATATATATATATATATATATATATATATATATATATATATATATATACACTTATATATATGAACTGTTGTCGAACTCGTTTGATGAGCCTGAATTTTACATCCGGAGCGTTTACTGCATATATATATATATATATATATACTTGTATATATAAACTGTTGTCAGACTTTATTCGATGAGCCTTTCTTATAAACTGATGTATAAACTGTTGTCAGACTTTATTCCAAAATAGGTATACATCACCCATCTTGAGTCGCCAAATACATGGTACAGAATACAAAGAAAAACTTAATTATACAATTGTCGTGTAAAATACGACAAAACATAAGCTGAGAGTTTTAACACGAATATTGTCTTCTAGACAATATCCACACTCAATGGAGTCCTCATTACATTTATTATCACACTATTTTCTAGAATAGTGGGACTACTAAAACAACCATCTGGACCGTCAATCCGTTCCCCAACTCGTCCCAGCTATATTCTCATTTCCTAAAGAGAACAGTGAAAGAAAGGGTGAGCTCAACTAGCCCAGTAAGAAATATTATGACTAAGATAATGCAGAATAAATTATCCTTAGCCTTCAACAGTATAACAACTGATAGAATACAATAGACAACAAGTTTTAGATCAACATCTGCAGCGGAATAAGCAATCCATTAGAAGAGTCAAGTAGAGCATAAAATCTACTATTTTCTATGATTTAAAAAGTTTTTCATTAACTTTATTACTGAGACACAGCTTAATAAATAAAATCAAATCATCCCTGCATCACGGCCAAGGATATTCATGTAATCATGAATGGTCATGATTATACCGAATAATCCCTGGTCATAATCATACTAACAACTGTCCACCAATGAACTACAGGCCAATGAGGACTTTCACCACACATTCGTCACATTACGATCATGATTATACCAAATAATCCCTGGTCATAATCATACCAAGTCCATCTATGCACGTAAGCGAAAGATGACTTTCATCACAATATAAGCATGAGGATGATGACAATGACATAATAATTCAATAAAACAAGTTCAAGGATAAATTTTAAAGATTTATAATCTAATTTATCCAGAAATCAATAACGTCCAAATTGTCAACATGATACTGCTTTGTGGAGTAAAATTCAAGAATGCTCAGAAGAATATTTCCATGAAAAGATACTGGATGAAGCGCAAATATCCAGGATATTCTACTAATTTCATGGAGTATAGAAGCCAAAACTTTAACCAACTGAGTATAATAGAATATATGAAACTGCAAATGGATTTTTCTCGCCATGCGGTAATCCACGTAGATAAATCATTTCCACAATTTAATAAGGAATGAATACGAAGGATCATTCACCATGCATGCGGTAATCCACATAGACAGGTTATTCCAACAGAATAATAAAGAATGAAATAATAAAAGAAATTATCATGCATGCGGTAGTCCGCGTAGACCGGCTATTCCAACAAAATAATAAAGAATGGAATAATATAAGAATTCACCAGGCATGCGATAGACCACACAAACAGGTTATTCCAATAGAATAATAAAAAATGGAATAACAGAAGAATTCACCAGGCATGCGATAGATCAAGCATGCAGACAAAAGTTATTCCAATGTAATAATAAAGAATGGAATAACAAAAGAATTCACCGTGCATGCGATAGTAGTCGCAGACAGACAAGTTATTCTAATAGAATAATAAAGAATGGAATAACAACCCTTACGAGTATTGAAAGAAAATAACTCTCTTCATGAATACGAAAGTAATAATACCCCTTACCTTAGAAGAAAACTGAATACTGGAATAGTGAGGTAGCAGACTTCTCTTCTTCTTTCTCTCTATAATTTTTCTCTATAATAATTGCTCTTGTGAGAATTAGTGAATTGGTGAGAAATGAAGGAAGAATGAGCTTCTATTTATAGAAAAATATAGTTTCAATAATTGTACATTTTGGGGCTCAAAATATTACAATATAATACCTTCCTCTTTTTCTTCATTTTTAATTTAGTCCTGCAAGTATTATAAAACTTGCACCATCTCCTCTAATAGTAAATCATGTGAATTAATAGTAAATCATGTGACTCAATAGTTCTAAACATGTCAGAAAATTAATTGTAGTATAGTACCTTCATCTATACCTCCATTTTTAATTTAGTCATGCAAGTATTATCAATCTTGTACCAATTCCCTTAATAGTAAATTATGTGAATCAATAATACACACATGTGAACACATAGTAATAAACATGTGAATTAATAGCAATTAATTGCTCATTTATCTATGAATTACTCGATTGGTCAATATAACCTCCAGACATTAATTATCATCGAAATAAATGTCGATTTTCACTAACACTAATAATTCCCACACAATGGAATTATCAATTTCATCTTTAATCAACACGAACTTATTCATCATTAATATTATAACTCACAATATTTAATAACCAGGTCGTTCTCAGGAAAGAGGGGCTTTTCGATAAGGATTTCTCCTTATTGGGCGCGCAATTAGGTGACCAAACCTCTCCTTGACAGAACTTCTAGACATTGTCAATATTGCAAATAATAATATGAATACCTTTGCCAATAATGATACTGTGACAATAATTAAATCAATAATATGAGAGATATGATGCAACAATTACTGTAGCAATAATTGAGTATAACTGAGTGACTTTTTACATAAGCATCAATAATCAATACCGCATGCTACTATGCAACCATGCGTATTATTGTACTTTTACTACCGGGTAGTTCAACAATTTTAACGGTAACACTTTCGCCGTTATTTTTATAAAAAGATAATTCTGTCATTTTCTTACTACGACAATACTTCCGTTGTGGGGTCCACCAATGATTGTGTCGTCGTACGGATATTCCCCGACAAAAAGAATATTCCCTGACCAAACGAATATTTTATAATAACTGGCATACTTTGCAAATAAAATTCACATATCACCCTTAACTTTAACCTTTTATCAAGTTAACCATTTACGAAATAAAATAATAATTATAAGAAAATTGAATACTTTCATTTCATAAAATTCGGGGTCTTACACATCATGTGAGTCTATGAATCATGTGATCACAGATTTAGTTCCTTGAATCTAGATTCATTTCGTGATGGATATTTTTGAGTGTAAACAGCTTATACATTATTCACGGTGCCTGAATTTCCTTAGATGACTCTCATGCCCACAAGGGGTTCGACACTGCTATATATAATATTTTCTCGAAGATGCCTCGCATCTCGAAAAATAAAAGTAATTAAGCCGACCACTTAATAAAAATGGAAGTATCAAAGGCCTTAATTACTATTGAGCATAAGGGTTTGAAAAACCTTGTTTACAAAACAACACTGCTATATCTTATTAAAACTGAATTTTTACACAAATTCAAACCCTTTGTATATAGGTGCGAACTAGGCATAGCACTACACTCACAAACATTCATATAATAGTTTAATTAAAAAGTGGCGGTCACCGTGGTAACACGGATGTCGGGGGGTGCCTAACATGTGACGCCCCCAAAACAGTTATACATCACCCATCTTGATTCGCCAGATACATGGTACATAAATTCAAATACAACTTAATTATACAACAATTATGTGTAAAATACTTACAAAACATATTTGAGAGTTTAAATAAGAATATTGTCATCTAGAAAATATCCACACTCAATGGTGTCCTCATTACAATTATTATCACATTATTCCATAGAATATTGAGGACTACTAAAGCCATTTATCCTGGACCATCAGTCCATTCTCCGACTCGTCCCAACTATATTCTCATTTCCTGAAGAGAACAATGAAAGAAAGGGTGAGCTCAACTAGCCCAGTAAGAAATATTATGACTAAGATAATGCAGAATAAATTATCTTTAGCGTTCAACAATATAACAACTGATAGAATACAATACACAACAAGTTTTAGATCAACAACTGCAGCGGAAATAAGCAATCCATTAGAAGAGTCAAGTAGAGCATACAATCTACTATCTTCTATGATTTAAAAAGTTTTTCAACAACTTTATCGCTGAGACTCAGCTTAATAAATAAAATCAAATCATCCCTGCACCACGGCCAAGGATATTCATGTAATAATCAATGGTCATGATTATACCGAATAATCCATGTTCATAATCATACCAACAACTGTCCATCAATGAACTACAGGCCAATGAAGACTTTTACCACACCATTCGTCACATTATGGTCATGATTATACCGAATAATCCTTGGTCATAATCATACCAAGTCCATCTATGCACGTAAGCCAAAGATGACTTTAATCACAATATAAGCATGAGGATGATGACAATGACATAATAATTCAATAAAACAAGTTCAAGGATAAATTTTAAAGATTTATAATTTAATTTATCCAGAAATCAATAATGTCCAAATTGTCAACATGATACTACCTTGTAGAGTAAAATTCAAGAATACTATTCATGTACCAAAAATAATTTGGATAGAAAAGAAATATATTTTTCGGGTGAATAGTACCCCGTGAATAGTACTTTAGGAATAGTACCCTATGAATAGTATCCCACACGAAAAGTGTCCCGAATACCCGAGTGAATGATACTAGAGTGAATAGTAATCGGGTGAATAGTAACCTATGAATAGTAACTCATAAATAGTACTCCGGCACAAAAAGTACCCCGAATACTCGAGTGAATAATACTAGAGTGAATAGTAACCGGGTGAATAGTAACCCATGAATAGTAACTCGTAAAAGAAAAATACCAAAGAAAATGATATTCCATGACGAGTACAAAAGAAATGATATCTCATACGAGTATAATAGAATATACGAAACTACAAATGGATTTTCGCTCGCCACGCGGTAATCCACGCAGACAAATCATTTCCACAATTTAATAAAAAATGAATACGAAGGATCATTCACCATGCATGCGGTAATCCACATAGAAAAGTTATTCCAACAAAATAATAAAGAATGGAATAACAAAAGAATTCACCATGCATGCGATAGACAACACAGACAGGTTATTCCCAATAGAATAATAAAGAATGGAACCAAGTCATGCGTAATCCGCACAGACAGGATATTCCAATAGAATAATAAAGAATGGAATCAGGTCATGCGTAATCCGCATGCATGTGATATTTCAATGTAAGAATAAAGAATGGAATAACAAATGAATTCACTGTGCATGCGATAGACCGCATGCATGAGTTATTCCAATGTAATAATAAAGAATGGAATAACAGAAGAATTTCACCATATATACGGTACTTCACGTAGACAGGTTATTCCAACATAATAATAAATAATGGAATAACAACCCTTATGAGTATTGAAAGAAAATAACTCTCTTCATGAATACGAAAGAATAATACCCCTTACCTCAAAAGAAGATTGGATACTGGAATAGTGAGGTAGCAAACTCCTCTTCTTCTTTCTCTCTATAATTTCTCTCTATAATAATTTCTCTATAGCTTTAGTTAATTGGTGAAAAATAATGAAGAAATAAGCTTCTATTTATAGGAAAATATAGTTTCGATAATTGCACATTTTGGGGCTCAGAATATTACAGTATAATACCTTCCTCTTTTCCTTCATTTTTAATTTAGTCCTGCAAGTATTATCAAACTTGCACCACCTCCCCTAATAGTAAATAATGTGAATCAATAGTAAATCATGTGACTCAATAGTTTTAGACATGTGAAAATACAAATTACTGTATAGTACATCCATCTATACCTCCATTTTTAACTTAGTCATGCAAGTATTATCAATCTTGCACCAACTCCCCTAATAGTAAATGAATGTGAATCAATAGCACACACATGTGAACAAATAGTTATAATCATGTGAATCAATAGCAATTAATTGCTCATTTATCTAATTAATTACCCGATAACTTCCAGACATCAATTATTATCGAAATAAATGTCAATTTTCACTAACACTAATAATTCCCACACAATGGAACTATTAATTTCATCTTTAATCAACACGAACTTATTCATCATTAATATTATAATGCACAATATTTATCAACCAGCTCGTTCCCAGGAAAGAGGGGGCTTTCCGATAAGGATTTCTCCTTATTGGTGCGCAATTAGGTGACAAAACCTCTCCTTGACAAAACTTCTAGACATTGTCAATATTGCAAATAATAATATGAATAACTTTGTCGTCTCAATTATTGATTTAAAAATATAACATATTATACAGATGATATTGTGACAATAATTGAATCAATAATATGAGAGATATGATGCAACAATTACTGTAGCAATAATTGAGTATAACTTAGTGACTTCTTACGTAAGCATCAATAATCAATATCGTGTGCTACTATGCGACCACGCGTATTACTGTACTTTTACTACCGAGTAGTTCAACACTTTTAACGGTAACACTTTCGCTGTTATTTTTATAAAAAGATAATTCTGTCATTTTCTAACTACGACAATACTTCCGTTGTGGGGTCCACCAATGATTATGTCGTCGTACGAATATTCCCTGTTAAAACGAATATTCCCCGACCAATCAAATATTATATAACAACTTTCTTACTTTGCAAAATTTATAAATATTACCCACAACTATAACATTATATCAAATCCACACCATAATATTCAAAAAAATATTTTGAGAAATTTAAATCTTTATTCATAAAATTTGGGGTCTCATATAACACCTTCCCTCCGCATAAGCAAGTCCCCAGACCCTAATGAATCTCGGTTTCACAGACTAGTTTAACAGTGTTACATCACGTGGTCAATATGCAAACCTTTTCCCGGTTGAGTTGGTGCAACCATTTTAAAATACCAACTGGTGACTCTTGCAGTCCAATTGTCAACATATAAATGTTGGACCTTTTCACAACTTGTTTTTTCAAACAAATCTCACTTCACATGAGAACACCAAAAGATAAGAACATAAAAGGGACAATAAAAATCCCGACGTAGAAAGGTGGCAACTCTGCTGGGGACTTCAGTAAGAGGACTTAAGCCGCTACTACAAACTTTTCAAAACTGTTATATGCTTGTGTGTGGATGTTGTATTTACATTTTGATGAATGTGTACGAATGCATTTACTTACTGCACTTAATGCATTACACTATATCTGCAAATAATATTAGTGTTTCGCACATGTCATCATTCCCATAACGGTGAGACACGTTGCATGTGAAAGTATGTTGTGTGGTTCTTCC
This sequence comes from Panax ginseng, assembly GCA_020205605.1. NCBI lineage: Eukaryota > Viridiplantae > Streptophyta > Magnoliopsida > Apiales > Araliaceae > Panax > Panax ginseng. The sequence continues at coordinate 110,720,464 of CM035139.1, forward strand.
ACCAAGAGGCTATCTTGTTGGTGTTTGATTACTGGACTCATAGGGAGACTAATTCCAACGAGGCTTAGGAAAGGCACCACCCAGATTCGCTCCAGTTGAAAGACCGGATTAACTTCCTGTCAAGTAAATTACGATGATCTGGGAACCTTCATGTGACGCCCCCAAAATAGGTATACATCACCCATTTTAGGTTGTCAATAACATGGTACAGAAACAACTACAACTTTATTAATACATCATAAAAACTGTGAGTTTAAATACAAATATTATCTTCTAGACAATATCTATACCCAAATAAATCTTCATCACAATTATTGATACATTATTATACAAAAATGGTGAAGACAACTGAACAACTTCTAGAATCATCATTCCATACCCCGACTAGTACTCGCTACATTCTCGCCTCCTGAGAAGAAAAATGGAACAACAAGGAAAAGGGTGAGCTCAACTAGCCCAGTAAAGAATATTATGACTAAGATAATATAGAACAAATTATCGTTAGTCTTCAACAGGGAAAAATCTGATAAAATTAAATAGACAACAAGTTTCAGATCAATATTCGCAGCGGAAATAATAATCCATAGAAGAGTTACGTAGAGAATGAAATCTACTACTATCTATGAATTTAAAAGTCCTTCATCAATATTTTATCCCTGTAACATCAATCAATATACATCTTGAATCAAATATTCATCTTTGCACTACAGGCCAAAGATATTCATCGATCCAATCATGTTCATCTCAACACATGTTCATCTTTGCACTACTGAGCCAAAAATATTCATTATAAAATTATTTATATTTGCACTATGAAGCCAAAGATATTCAATAATATCATCATTTAGGGAGGGAGGATGATGAAAAATATTTTAAAGGAACGAATCCAATTGAAACAAAAGAATAAATATTAAGAATTCAGTATTTGGCTATTTCATGTTCAAAAATACCTCATAAATAATCATAGTGGAGTAAAATTCAAGAATGATCAAAACATGGATACAATCAAAGCTAGTATCCATAATAGATATTTTGGACGAAAAACAAAATTTTGATTTTTCTGTGAATAGTGCCGTATTCGTGAATAGTGCCGTATACGTGAATATTAACCCCGACACAAAAAGCTCTAAATTTGATTAAAATTTTATATCAATACTTCGGCATAATGATATTGAAAAATATAATATCATTTGAAAAAAAAAATATCACTTACCTCAAAAGAATAGTACTTCTAGTTGAAACACCGGATATATGCTATGACTTGAACTTGCACCGTATAGCAACACTCAAAATATTAAAATACTCACAAGAATACGCTCAATATATCGAAAGAGAAAGAGAGAGAAATCTTTAGTTTCTGGTGTGATTTTCAATTCTAACCTAAGCACCCTATTTATAGAAAAATGCTTAGAACACCAAAGTAGAAAATTTAATAAATTATTAATATTTTTAAATTATATTCCTCACGCACACCACAGATCAAAATCATCGCCCAAAACATGTGCCAACATCCCAAAAATGTTTTTGTTACTTAAAATATTTTAAACTTCCAAAAATTAATTATTTCGGAACTCCGAAACTTCAATAATTCACAATAAATAGCCCTTTTATCAAAAATATTCGAACCTCATGCCTTTTCCATAGGAAATTCCATTATCTACAACTTTGCAGAAGAAAGTTTTTCCAAATTCCAAACAGAAATTGACCGAAATCCACAAACGAACGATTTTACAAGCTATAATCAAATTTCAGTCAAGAAATGGGGTCTACCGACTCACAAAACATGTGTTAATTATTTAATGCCACAAAAATACTCTTCTTCCTCATATACTCATATATCCCACATTCATTGTAAAAATATCACCATCAATATATTATTAAAATAATATATTTAATTGAATTATTTTATCAAAAAAAGATAAAATATTAATTTTCAACAATTGTAACATTAAAAATTTTCTCCATCTATATCCACATAAAATTAATATTTTTCTCATCATATAAATCAATAATTAATTATTCACTTAATAATATTACGTAATCACAATACTACTAACAACTGTGCGGTTCCTCAGGAGAGGGGCTTTCCAATAAGGTTCTCTCCTTATTGGCGCGCAATTAGATGACCTAACCTCTCCTTACACAGAACTTTCTAGACATTGCCAAAAAAGTTATCCAATAATATTATTCAGATAATATGAATTATTGCTCCGATAATAGAAAATACTGTGTAGTGACAATTATTGAAACAACAATAATATAAAATATCAACGCAGCAATTATTGAATCAATAAAATAAAATACTGAACATTAATTACTGTAACAATTATTGAGTAGTGCCTTCTTACGTAAGAATCAATAATTGGTGTAATACAGTGTGCTACTGTGTTTTAATCACCGGGTATTCCAACAGTATTAACGGTAACAACTACGTCGTTATTTATAACTAACTTATTCTTGTCATTTTCTTCATCCAATCGCTTTCCGTTATGGGGCTCACACAAGGCTGCGCCGTCGTACGAATATTCCCCGACAGCAAGAATATTCCACGACCAAACGAATATTTTATAACCACTTGCTTATTTGAAATATTTGCGTATTTTACCCATAACTATCCACATTAATCAAATCAACCCTTACTATTTCAAAATAATAAATGGAGGAAATTCAATTTTATTTATAATAAGTTGGGGTCTTACACTTCATGCCAAAAAGCCGCGAGAGTAAACCTAAGATAGGTCAGCCTCTTATAAACCAAATGTGGAGGAAAGTCTCTTCATGCTTTCCATTTTCAATTACTTGTAAAAACAATTACTTGTAATTCCATTCCATGTCAATCTTTATGTAATGGAAAATATGAAGAATATGTGTGCATGCATATTAAAGCTTTACATGCTATCAACTGACACCCATTGGATATTCCACCTCAATTTCTAACTTTTCAAAGTCTTTTATTAACCTATCATTGGTGGTTAATACATTCAATTTTTCCTGATTCTTTCTACTTAACGCATCAGCTACAACATTAGCTTTATCGGGATGATATAAGATTTTACAGTCAAAATCGTTTATCAGTTCTAACCATCTTCTCTGTCTTAAATTTAATTCCTTTTGTGTAAAAATATATTTCAGACTTTTATGATCTGTATATATCTCGCACTTCCCCCGTACAAGTAATGTCTCTAAATTTTTAGAGCAAAAACTATTGCGGCTAACTCTAAATCATGTGTAGGATACCTCTTCTCATAATCTTTGAGTTATCGTGATGCATAAGCTATCACTTTCCCATGTTGCATCAACACACACCCTAAACCTCTGTGTGATGCGTCACTATATACTACAAGGCCTCCTGTATCATCTGGTAAGGATAATATTGGAGCCATGCTCAGTCGCTTCTTTAACTCTTGGAAGCTTTCCTCACATTTATTTGTCCAGACGTATTTCACCGTCTTTCGAGTTAAATTGGTTAATGGGGTTGCAATTTTTGAAAAATCTTTTATAAACCGTCGATAATAACCCGCTAAACCGAGAAAACTTTGTACTTCTGTTGGAGTTGTTGGTTGTTCCAATTCACAACCGTTTTGATCTTAGCTGGATCTACAGATATTCCACTCTTATCAATTATATGACCTAAAAATTGAACTCTCTTTAACCAGAATTCACACTTGGAAAACTTTGCATAAAGTTGTTCCTTTCGTAATATCTCCAATACGACTCTCAAGTGTTCAGTATGCTCTTCCCGTGTTTTTGAGTATACCAGAATATCATCGATAAACACTACAATAAATTTGTCCAAGCATGGTTTAAACACTCAATTCATTAAATCCATAAATGCTGCTGGTGCATTTGTTAATCCAAAAGACATTAAAAGAAATTCATAATGTCCATAGCGTGTCTTAAACGCTATTTTCGGCACATCCTCCTTTCTTACCTTTAATTGATGATAACCTGTTCTAAGGTCAATTTTTGAAAAATGTTCGGCTCCTTTTAATTGGTCAAACAAATCATCAATTCTTGGTAAAGGATATTTATTTTTGATAGTTAACTTATTTAACTCCCTATAGTCTATACATAGTCTCATTGTTCCATCCTTCTTCTTTACAAACAACACCGGTGCTCCCAGGGTGAAACACTAGGTTGTATGTACTTTTTATCTAAGAGTTCCTGTAATTGTATAAGTAACTCTTTCAGTTCTATAGGTGCCATTCTGTACGGTGCCTTAGAAACTGGTGCCGTTCCTAGTGCAAGATCAATGACGAACTCAATTTCCCTATCTGGAGGCAAACCTGGTAAGTTATCAGGAAATACATCAGGAAATTCCTTAACTATAGGTATTTGATTTAGTTTTACTCCTTCCTAACGAGTATCAACTATGTAGGCCAAATATCCTAAACAACCCTTTTAAGTAATCTTTCTGCCTGAACTATAGTCAAACATCGAGATTGCTTAGGTGAACAACTACCGTTGAACACTACCTTTGACTTCGAAGCAGTCAAAAGGTTAATACGTTTTTGATGATAATCAATCATCGCGTTATGATTAACTAACCAGTCCATTCCTAGAATTACATGAAATTCTCCTTACTGAATCGGTAACAAATCTACCTTAAAATTATGTCCTTTTATTACCACACGATAGTTTCTATATATGGTCTTAACCGGAATTCTTTCATTATTAGCAATTTCTACACAAAATGGTTTGTCTAAATTTTCACAAGGCGTATTCAAGTTTGTAGAGAAATTTCTAGACACGAATGAACATGTAGCACCAGAATCGAATAACACATATGCATTTAAGGTGTTGATAGGGATGATACCTGTCACCACATCCTGTGAAGCAACAACATCCCTCACCGACATATTAAATGTTCTCGTGGTAGGTCGATTTTGAACTCCAACTGCAGCCACTATTGATTGATTATTCTCTGGTATTCTAACCCCTTTTCCTCCTTGATACTTAGGTTTGGGACAGTTCTTAGAAAAATGGTCCAATGAACCACAATTAAAACACTTATTTTTTTTTTGAAGAGGACACTGTCGTAAATAATGTCCAGACTGTCCACAATTAAAATATTTGTTAAGAAGACATTCTCCTCTATGTTTCTTACCACAATTAGGACAAGGTTTAATAATATTATTACTAAAGTTGTTATTAGTATTTCCTATCTTTTTCCTTGAGTTGTTAGAAAAAGAATTATCCCATTTATGCTTTTTATTAAACCCACCTGAACTGGATTCTGTCTTAATTTTCCCTTTTTCATTCTGACTTCTCTTATCCTGATGAAACTTAGTAAGACTTTCATTCTCGCTTTCAGCTATAGTGGCCTTCTCTAGAATTTCAGAGAAAGTTTTTATTTGAAGCACTGACAATCTACTCTGAATCTGAGGTTTTAAACCTTCCTGAAACTTACGAGTCTTTCTAAGTTTAGTAGTCACTTGATGTGAAGCAAAACTGAATAGTTCATTAAACTTAGCTGTATACTGGGTTACAGTAAGATCTCTTTGTTTTAAGTCCAGAAATTTTATTTCCATTCGGTCTTTCAGGGATTGGGAAAAATAGTTTTCAAAGAACAACTCTTTAAATCTATCCCAAGGAACAATTTCAGTTTCTACCCGACCTTTGGTTGATTCCCACCAATAATTAGCCTCACCTTTCAAGAAAAAGGTTGCAAAAGTTGTCTTTTGGTTATTACTAACATTGGTTACTAGAAAGAATTTCTATCTCTCGTAAATCCAAATCGAGCATCTACTGTGTTCCGATGTACCTTTAAATTGGTGGTCCAACTAATTTAAAATCTTTAAAAGATGTATTTTGGTTTACAGGTCTATTTACAACTCCTAATATGAGGTCTACTAACTGCTGGGTAGAATTATCATCATTCATTTCTCGCTGGGGTCTTCTGGTTGGTGGCATGATTCTATATAAAATAATAAGCAAAATTTCACATAAGACTTTGAATAACAAAACATATTGCTTATTTTATATATATCCCAACTGTCTTACAACAACTTCAAAATACTACTATATTACACAGTACTTATCACAATACAAACTTTGAATGCTTCTTTATTATACTAATATAAAGCATCAAACCACCTATGCTACTCTCTAGAATTCATTGATATCATCAAAGGAATCCTGAATCATGTGGCAAACCACAGATCGATCGATAAGATATGTCGTCTTCTTCTCCTCTACCGGATATCGAACTACACGACGTTGCAAATCATTAAAAGTATCTCGGACTCCTAGAGATGTTTTAAGAAGTCTTGACTGAATTTCCTTTCTGCCCCTTTGTGCATGGTGCAGTTGTACTTTTAGTCGATGACTATGACTCCTTTCATCCATTAGCATACAATCAGCTAAATCTGCCCTAAACTTCATCTTATTATTCTCATATTACATTTGTCTGCAGGCGGTGATGCCATTGCCTCATCATGCTCATCTACTCTCATTAATTGTCCAAATAACTGGATCTTCTTCTTCTTCAAAGACATCAAGCGATTGTTGATCATGAAGCAATTCTTCTTCTTACGCATCACTAGCTATAAAAGACTCTATTTATGTGGATTGATTACTATCACCCTTTCTTGAGATTGAGTTGGCCATCTATAAAAGAAAACTCCATAAATACTGGTATAAAGTTTTACACAACATAATAATTTTAATGTTATATTTTAGGTGTATTATTAAAATTTTTACGGACTCAAAGACTATATACTAAGATTTCTCTTCCTTATATCTATAGCCTTAACAGCTTTGATACCAAAATTGTAACGCCCACATATCTATACTCCCACAGTATCTGATATGGTGTTTACAGAAAATCAATATAATGCTTTTAAATCTATACACACATGGTATCTGATTATAAGATTACATTAAATAGAGGGACTATCAGATACAATTCTCATAGATTCAAGATTCACAGTATCCCATAACAATTGGTAATTCTCAAGAGAACTATTACTGTGTTTGGATACCCTCACTTGAATATATGATCTGTATCTATGACTAGAGTCTATCTATCCGAAATTCAGAGTACCAGTAATAACATGAACAGTCTATATTACTAATACCCTCACCCAGATGTATAGTTTAAGCCAATGAATTTATACTATCATATCAATAGTAACTACTTATCTGAAATCCAGAGTATTAATAACAGCATGAACAGTCCATGCTATTAATACCCTCACTCAGCTAAATAGTTCCCAAGGATCTCAACTAGATTTGAAGAAGTCTAATTTTACATCTATATATGTAAGAAAACACGGTTGCGGAAATAAAAGATGTTATATATATATCATAATATTAAGATTCGATTACATGATTCTCATAATGAGTTCTTATTACAAGGTATTCAAACAAACAAGAATATAATCTAATCTATGTAGGGACACTTCCCTTTATATACTCCAGAAGTTCTAGGATTACCATCTAAAACTGCAAAGGAAATAATTTGCAAGGGTGAACTATGACATGCTCAGCAAGTTGTATATTTATAACAATATAGGATTTGAAGAATTATAACAATTCAAATTTCAACTGATAGTTGTTACCATTTCTGGATTTTGAACTTCACCATTTCTGGAATTTTTCTTATTTCTGTCAGTCACAAAGACTTAGAAATTTTGTTCAGATGTGAGATAGGGGATCAGCCTATTCAACATCCTAGGAGTATGCAAATCACCTATAGTGCTCGAGATACACTAAAACTACTGTCAATATTTGAATTGACTAAACTTCGCTCCCTTACGGGATACTCAACTTCAGTATAAGAATGTCTTACCAAAACAATTTGGTTTGACACAACAGTTTATGCTCAATAAACAATATCATATGGATAAACAATTCATTTCTTAGTTATGCTGGAACTATAGCAATAACTTTTCAATAATAAGGTAATTCAATTATAGGTGTATTATATCAACAGCATATCAAGATAAAAATCTTGTCCAATAAATAAGCAGGGTTTAAGAAATTTGCATTATAAGAGATTTAAGGATAGAGAACTTGCGAAAGTAATAACTTGGGTATAGGAAACTTGCCTAAGCGTAGATCAGTCAAGTTATGCTATTCAAATGTTAAAAAGTACCTACGATATTCATATAAATAAATCTAACACGTTAATATTGATAACAATATTCAATTATAACATTTATTTAATACTGGGTTAGATTTGAATAGGGTTTAGTATTTAATACCCCTGTCATAAGGACTAAATTTTATTTATAAAATTTATTTATCCATTATAATACCTTTTTAGAATTTTTAAAGTATTTAAAATACTTATTTATCCCTTAAATGATTTTTTAATCATTTATTTCTATTGATAAGTAATTAATATTTACCTAAAATTTTACAAAAACATTGAGTATTATTATTAAATAATTTATATTCACTTAATATAATTTTTATATCATTAATAATATTTTTCCATAATTATTTAGTATTTATAAATAATTATTCTAATTTCTTTATTAATAAGTAAATTCTTAATAATAATAAAATAATATAAAATAATTATCAAATTTATGTAAAAATATCGTAATTTAATTATAATAAATTAATATAATTTTTAAATTTGTTTTTATATTTATTTCTAATTTTTATAATTTATTTTTAAAGAAAATAATTTACATGCTGTCATTTAAAGCCCTATAGTGATGTAAACCGTCATTGTAGGTGTTCTTGAGTTTCAGGCGTTGATTTGGTGGGTGGTCGAGTGATCACTTTGACCATTCAATAACTAGCTACTGGTAATGATTTTCGGTTTGGTAAAGTGTTGGTGTTATAATATTCTTACAGTAGTACAATATCAAACAAATCTTAGACTCTAACTTACACATAACAAGATGTTATAGAAGCTCAAAGTCATTGTCAGAGCTGTTCTTGGGTTTCTGGGTAACCCAGAATAGAAGTCATGGCCGGTCAACGGTTTTGTGGTTTAAATATCTTCGATTTTGTGTATTAGATGTGTATTTTGTTTGTTGTAATATGTAGTATATATGTCAGAGTACATATATATAACATTAACTGGAACGGATCACAACTCTAAGATCTCTAAATTGGTTGGTCAAAGTACAGCTAGATGCTGTTCTTCATGTTCTTCAGATTTTTGGAAAACCCAAAAACTTGGTCATGCTCAACGATCTGCCAGTTTTGACCAATAATTCCAGTAATCCTATGAGTTGTTTGTTCGATTGAAGATCATAGATATGTAGTATGTATAACAGGGTACTAATCTATAACAAAAACATAAACAATTAACAATCAGAAGATGATTAAACAGGTCGGTCAAAGTAGCCGGTTCGACTGTTCTTGAGTTTTCTGGGCAAACCTAGAAAACCAACATCCGTGAATGGTCAACCCACTTTGACTGCTTATAACTTGAAATCTACGGTTCAAATGAACCTGATTTCTTTTCCATATTGAAGACCTACTAACAGGCTACAAATACCAATCGATTAACAGACCAAAACATGAACACACACGAATCTACAAGCCCTGTCATTCGACTGTCAGACCAAGTTTTACAAAATTCCCAGATTTCATAAAACGCTTAATTAAGGTATCTAGATGTTATGAAAACGTATTCTACTAATCTAAAATACTTTCTAACATCCTAATACAATATTCTAAACATCTAAACAACAAATCTAACATAAGATCATAGAGAAATTTATGAACTAGGGTTTGCACCTTTTCTTGAGCAATTTATGATTCTAGCACGATGTTGTTGTTCTTTATCAACCGAGCTTGATATGGTAGGTTTATAAGTGTATCTAGGCTTTGAGAATTTGTGAGTTTTCTCTGCCCTAAGGTTCCTATTTATAGAATTCTTCGACTTGGATTTTTGGTCATTTTTCCACCTACTTGCCTCTATAAAGATTTGATTTGTGACTCTTTTGCTGCTTGGGAGTTTGGGAGCATGTCATGTGATGTTTTGGAACTTGAAATGGTGACTCCCAACCTACTTGTGAGCTAGTTGATCAAATTAGTAGCTTAATTAGGCTTAAATCTTTACTAATCTTGATTAGGATTTTGTTTCTAATAATTAGGAATGTTAAGTAATGTTAATTAGTACCTAATTAAAGTTTACTAACCATGATTAGGTGTTAACATAAGCTAATTAGGGTTTAATTTATAAACTAGGGTTAGGGTTTTGCTAATTAGGGTTAGGGTTTGTTAACCTAAATTTCTCACTAATCCTAACAAGCACAACAAAGCGTTTTGTCAGTGTAAGCACGACAAAGCAACTTGTCAAAATAATTTTACCGAAAAGTCCAATTATAGAAAAAAAAAATTTAAGCACGAGGTGTCAAGCACGACGTTTTTCGGATAAAATTTTTATTTGGTAAATTTTGTCAAACCAAGTATATAATAACACATAACACATTCAGAACAGAGAAATTTTATTTATATTACGGGATTTATACATACAAGTCTTATTAGGGTTTTGGATTTTTACATATATAGTGCGTAATAATTCTTTCATTAATAGATTTTTTTTTCCTCACAAATTTTCATCATAAAATGGAGCCAAAATTCTTTCTATCACCCCAATGTTGCGAGGAAAAATATATAAATTGTGAAGGATATTTCTTTCGCAAATAACTAAATTGTCACTACATTTTTTTTCTTCACTGTTCCTTTGCTAGAAAACTCCTCATGTGAAGGAATGAATTCCTTCACAAAATTTTCTTCACTACATCCCTAATTTCTTGTAGTGTGGAAAGACCTGCTTGACTTCTTCTTTTTCCCTTTTTTTCCACAAGTGCTAATTATTATATCAAATCTTTTTTTTACAAAATAAAAAAGTAATAGATTTTCGGGAAAGAATAGCATTAATTATTCCTTATTTTAAAATGTCCAATATTAAAAAACTAATTAATTAACTTGGCTATTAATTTATGTTATAATCTTCTATATATTGATCATGTATGATCATCGATATGTCATTTAATTATTTCATTACCAATTTCCATCAAAAAAGTGTTCGATCGCCCATTAATTATTTTGTCGCAAAAAGAAGAAGATAATTGAAAAGAATAACTTATACTATATTCCAAGGAAAATAAATAAATTAAAGAACATGTAAGATAAATATCATAATTTTGTAAGTATTTGACATATATAAGCAGAAATTATAGTGTTATTATTTTTATTTATTTATTTATTTATTATTATTATTATTATTGTTATTATTATTATTATAATTATTATTATTATTATTATTATTATTATTATTATTATTATTATTATTATAATGGTATGTAGTGAAGGAGAAGAAAGGAATATATGAGTTAAATCTCATGTTTTGATATAAATATTAATCCTTGCAAGATATTAACAGATAACTTGTGTTGCTCAAGTGGTCAAATGACCAAAGTTCCAAATGATAGGTCACAAGTTTGAATTTGTGGAGAAGCAATTTTTGGAAAAAATTCAAAAGACTTGCCACGTATGTGACGCCCCCAAAATAGGTATACATCACCCATTCTGAGTCGCCAAATACATGGTACAGAAATAACTACAACTTTATTAATACAATTGTCGTGCAAAATACGACAACACATAAACTGTTGGTTTAAATATAAATATTGTCATCTAGACAATATCCACACTCAAATAAGTCATCATTACAATTATTGATACATTATTTTACAAAAATAATGACGACTACTAAAACAACTTTCTAGAACTATCATTCCATACCCCGACTAGAACTCGCTACATTCTCGCCTCCTGAGAAGAAAAATGGAACAAAAAGGAAAAGGGTGAGCTCAACTAGACCAGTAAAAAACATTATGACTAAGATAATATAAAACAAATTATCGTTAGTCCTCAACAGGGAAAAATCTGATAGAATATAATAGAAAACAAGTTTTAGATCAATATTCGCAGCGGAAATTACAATTCATAGAAGAGTTACGTAGAGAATGAATCTACTATCATCTATGAATTTAAAAGTCCATCATTAATATTTTATCCCTGTAACATCAATCAATATATATCTCAAATCGAATATTCATCTTTGCACTACAGACCAAAGATATTCATCAGTTGGTCATGTTCATCTCAACCTCTGTTCATCTTTGCACTACGGGCCAAAGATATTCATCAGAAAATCATTCATCTTTGCACTACAGGCCAAAGATATTCAGTAATATCATCATTTAGGACTGAGGATGGTGAAAAATATTTTAAAGAAAACGAATCCAGTGAGACAAAAGAACAAATATTAAGGATTCATATTTTAGTTTATTCAAGTTCAAAAATACTCCAAAATAAACCATTATGGAGAAAAATTCAAGAATGAAGATCAAAACATGAATACAATCAAATATAGTACCCATAGTAAAAATCTAGGATAAAGAACGAAAATTTAATTTTTCTGTGAATAATGCCATATTCATGAATAGTGTCGTATACGTGAATAGTACTGTATACGTGAATAGTAACACCGACACAAAAAGACAAGAATTTCACAAGAAAAATCTTACCAAAATTCCGGCATAATGATATTGAAAGAAGTAATATCATTTATAAAAAAATAACATCCCTTACCTCAAAAAGATAGTACTTCTGACTAGAATACTAGATATAATGCTGAAGGAAACTTGCACCGTATAACAACACTAAAAGTATCAAAATACTCACAAGATCGCCGATAATATAGAGAGAGAAAACTTGATTTACGGTGTGATTTTCAATTCTAACCTAAGCACCCTATTTATAGGAAAATGCTTAGAACACAAAAGCAGAAAATTTAATAAAATATTATTATTTTTTTAAAATTTCATACTAGTGGGGCCCACCAACATAATAAAAACGTTTTTCTTAATTTTTTTTAAAACTCCAAAAATCAATTATTTTGGAACTTCAATACCTCATAATAAATAGCCATTTTATCAGAAAAATTTGAATCTTATGTCCATTCAATAGGAAATTTAATTCTCTATAACTTTATAAGTGTAAGTTTTTCCAAATTCCTAGTAGAAAATGACCGAAATCTACATACAGACGATTTTGCAGGCTATAATCAAATTTTAGTCAAAAATGGGGTCCACCACCACACAAAACATGTGTTAAACATTTTTTTGTAACAAAAATACTCTTCCTCATTTATTCATATATCACACATTCATTGTAAAAATATCACCATTATTATATTATTATAATATAATAATATATTTAAATAAATTATTTTATCAAAAAAAGATAAAATATCAATTTTCAACAATTGTCACTTTTCTAAAAATTCCTCCATTTATATCCACATAAATAAATATTTTCGTTATTATATAAATCAATAATTAATTATTCACAAATAATATTACAGAATCACAATAATGACAACCAGTCGCTCCTGGAAAGAGGGGCTTTAGATAATGATTTCTCTCTTCCTGGCACGCAATTAGGTGACCAAACCTCTCTTTAGATAGAACTTCCTTAAACATTGTCAATACTTCTATCTAATAATATTATTCAAATAATATGAAGTATTGATCTGATAATAGAAATATTGTGCAGTGACAATTATTGACAAAACAATAATATAAAATATCAACATAGAAATTATTGAATCAATAAAATATTGAACAGTAATTACTGTAACAATTATTGAGTAGTTCCTTCTTACGTAAGAATCAATAATTGGTGTAATACCGTGTGCTACTATGCAACACCGCGTATTACTGTGTTTTAACCACCGGTTATCCCAACAGTGTTAACGGTAACAATTACGCCGTTATTTATAAAAAAACTTATACTTGTCATTTTCTTCATCTAATCGCTTTTCGTTATGGGGCCCACAAAAGGTCGTCTATTGTCGTCATTGAATATTCCACGACAAAGAAGAATATTCCACGACCAAACGAATATTCCCCGACAATAATGAATATTTTATAACCGCTTGCTTATTTAAGATATTTGCTCATTTTACCCATAACTAACCACATTAATCAAATCAACCCTTACTATTTCAAAATAATAAATAGAGGAAATTCAATTTCATTTATAATAAGTTGGGGTCTGACAACCTCTCCTCCTTATGAAATTTTGTCCTCAAAATTGACGTATGTACCTGGTGTTTTGAAAAGGTGAGGATACCTTGCTTTCATTTCCGTTTCTTACTCCCATGTTATTTCCTCAATAGCATGGTTCCTCCACAAAACTTTGAGTTGTGGTATGACCTTTGTGCGTAGGACATGCTCTTTCTTATCCAAGATCTTGACAGGTACCTCCTCGTACGTTAAATCTTTGGCTATTTCGTCTGGTTCTAACTTAATAACTTGGTTCGGTCTTTTTCATATATTTCTGAAGCACAAATATATGAAAATCATTATGAACACGAGACATACTTGGAGGTAACGCGAGTCTATAGGCCACATTTCCTACTCAGTCAAGAATCTGAAATGGACCAATAAATCGTGGATTGAGCTTTCCTCTTTTCCCAAATCTTATAACTCGCTTCCATGGCGCAACACGTAACAATACATGATCCCCAATACTAAATTTTATGTCCTTTCGATGAAGATCCGCATAACTCTTTTGTCCATCCTGTGCCATTTATATACATTGTCGAATCATTTGGAACTTTTCTGTAGTAATACGTACCAACTCTGGTCCCAACAATATTGCTTCACCCACCTCATCCCAACATATTAGAGAGCGAGACTTTCGTCCATACAAGGCTTCAAATGGAGCCACACCTATACTTGCCTGATAACTGTTGTTTTAGGAGAATTCCACCAATAGTAAATACTTATCCCAACTCCCTTTGAAGTTTAGGACATAGAGTCTTAATAAATCTTTAAGATTTTGAATAGTCCTCTCTAATTGTCCATCCGTTTCAAGATGGTATGCCGAACTGAATCGTAAATCCGTGCCCATAGCTTTCCGCAAGCTAACCCAAAATCGTGAAGTGAATCTTGGGTCACGATCCGAAACTATGGATACTGGCATGCCATGCAATCTCACAATCTCATTTACGTTTATACGAGCAAGATGTTCAATGGAATAAGTCTCCTATATCGGCAAGAAATGAGTAGACTTAGTTAATCTATCAACAATAATCCAAATAGCATCTATGCCTTGAGAAACGGTGGGAAGACCAGTAACAAAATCCATGGTAATATGTTCCCACTTCCATTTCAGAATCTCAAGTGGTTGCAATGGACCCTTTGGTACTTGATGCTCGACCTTTACACGTTGACAAGTTAAACACCTCGAGATAAACTTTGCGATTTCTCTCTTCATATTGTTCCACCAAAATGTATGTCGAAGATCACGATACATTTTGGTACTTCCAAGATGGATTGCAAAACGGTGTATTGTGTGCCTCCATCATGATTCTATACTTCAAATCAGAGTCGTTAGGAACACAAAGTCTGGAGTTGACTCGAAGTATTCCTTCTTCATTAATTCTTGCTTCTAGGATAACACCTTCTTGTACTTTCTTCTTCATACGCATCATCTCTGGGTCTGTGGCTTGAGCAACTTTAACTTTATCGATTAAAGTTGGTTCTATGCGTATACTTGACATCATCGCATGGGTCCCTGGAGTCTAGAATTCTATTTTCATCTTTTGTAAATAACACAAAATGGGCCTTTGTGTTGACAACATTGCACTCGTTCCCGCATATGATCTTCTACTTAATGCGTCAGCTACCACGTTCGCTTTACCAAGATGGTATTGAATGGTGTGGTCGTAATCTTTCAACAGCTCAAGCCAACGTCGTTGTCGTATGTTTAGTTCCTTTTGGGTGAAGAAATATTTGAGGTTTTTATGGTCTGAATATATCTCCACTTTCTCCCCATATAGATAGTGTCTCCAAATTTTCAATGCGAAAATGACTGCTGCCAACTCTAGATCATGAGTAGGGTAATTCCTCTCATATTCTTTGAGTTGTTGCGAGGCATAGGCTATGACCTTCCCATGTTGCATGAGAACACATCCTAACCCTTTGCTTGAAGCATCGCTGTAGATAACAAATCCATCCAAACTAGATGGTATTGTCAGAACAGATGCCGAAATAAGTCTCCTCTTAAGCTCTTGAAAACTCTTCTTGCATTCCTCGCTCCATACGAATTTTGTATCTTTCCGAGTCAGTTGAGTTAACGGAGTAGCGATTCTAGAAAATCCTTCCACGAATCTCCGATAACAACTAGCTAAGCCCATAAAGCTACGGACTTCGGCTACTGTCTTAGGTAGCTCCCAACTTTGTATTGCTTTAATCTTCGTCGGGTCAACAGATACTCCATGTTTTGACACCACGTGCCCAAGGAATGCTGCTTCCTCAAGCCAGAACTCGCATTTCTTTAGCTTGGCATATAGCTTGTTTTCATGAAGCCTTTGAAGTACCAGCTTTAAATGGTGCTCATGATCTTCATGACTTTGAATATATGAGGATGTCATCAATAAAGACAACAACGAACTGATCCAAATATTCCTTGAATACTTGGTTCATCATATCCATGAAAGCCGCATGAGCATTAATCAATCCAAAAGACATGACTAAGAATCCATAATGCCCGTACCGAGTTCTAAAGGCAGTCTTTAGAATATCCTCAGTTTTAATCTTCAATTGATGATATCCAAAACGATGATCGATCTTTGAAAAAAATTATTTTCCTTGCAACTGGTCAAATAGGTCATCAATGCGAGGTAACAGATACCTATTCTTAATGGTGACATGGTTCAATTCCCGGTAGTCAATACAAAGTCGCATACTCCCATCTTTCTACTTTACAAATAAAACAGGAGCACCCCAAGGAAATGTACTAGGACGAATGAAAGCGATGTCCAACAACTCCTGTTATTGGACCTTTAACTCCTGAAGTTCAATAGAAGCAATTCGGTATGGGGTTTTTGAAATGGGCTTTGTACCAGGTTCAAGGTCAATAAAGAATTCAACTTCACATTCTAGGGGTAGACCGGGAAGTTCTTCAGGAAATACATCAGGAAATTCACTAACAACAAAAATATTATTCAAATCTGACGTGTCTTTATTCAAATCCATAACATGGGCTAAGAAAGCTTGACATCCATTTTTCAATAAACGAATGGCTTTATGGCTTGTTATGACAGTGATTGATTTTAGTGGTTTAGTTTCTTGAATTCGCATAACAGGTTGGTTAGGAATATGAAAACTAACAACCTCACAAAAATAATCAATTTTGGCATGATGAGTAGTTAACCAATCAATCCCTAAAATCACATCAAATGCAAGTATCTTTAAAGAGATAAGATCAGCAGGTAGTGTGATGGTGCCAACTTGGATCAAACAAGATTTATAAACAGTGGATGTAATGAAAGTTTCTCCTAACGGAGTCTCCATTGATAAGTCAAAGTCTAATTTCTACGAAGTCAAGTTTAAACGTTGAGCACAAGCAGGAGAGATAAATGAATGGGAAGAACCGATATCTAGTAAGGTATAAACTTCGCAAGAGTTTATGATTAGCTTAACCGTGATCACCTCGTTTGGGTTCCTCGTATTTTGGCCAGTCATGACAAACGCTCTTCCAGGAACCGCTGACTTTGACTTTTATGGGATAGCCTTTTGAGTCACCATCCCCGCTGGACTTGGTTTCGGTGCAGTACAATCTCGAGCGATATGTCCTTCCTTTCCATAATTATAACATACCTTGAACTATTGTGGACAATTTAGGCTGATGTGTCCCTCTTTTCCACATTTATAGCATACGACCGGTGGTTGTTCTCCTCCTTTAGAAACAATTGATGTTGGTGCTGACGTCTTCATATTGTCATTGTTGAATCTCCTCTTTTTGAAATTTCTACTTGACTCGCCTCTCCTATTATCATGTTCACGATTACCACCAGAGTGGTTTTGTCTGAATTTTTCCCTCCCCGCTGGTTATCATTGCTCCGATGACTGCTGTCACTAGTATGACCCTGGTTGTGGTCCCTCGGTTGAACGTACTCATTATCTCGCTCTAATAATTGAGCCCTGTTGACAACATCTGAATATAGAGAAAATTTGTGAGAAATGAGATATTGACATATGTCGGGTTTCAAACCTCTCAGAAACATCCGCGTCATACGTTCCTCATTATCCACCAAATGAGGTGCAAACACGGATAACTCCGAACTTCGCTTCGTCATCGGGACACCGCCATGTTGTTACGGGTCGATCTAATAAACTCTACCTCCTTCATATGACGAATACTTTTAGGAAAGTACTTGTCATTGAACAGTTTCTGAAATGTCTCCCAAGACATACTGAGTGTGGATGGCTGGGTACGCTTCACAGATTCCCACCAGTAATCTGCCTCACCACGGAACATAAAGGTGGCGAATGGAACCTTCTGTTCTTTCGTGCATCCCAAGACATCAAATATCTTTGTAATTTGCTTAACCCACATTTCTGCTTTGATCGAATTTGGCTTTCCCCAAAACTCTGGCGATCCCAACTCTTTGAACTGCTTGGATGTGACAAACCGCGCGTTATTATCATTTCCACCTGTATTTTGTACACGAGTCTCCCTCGTCTGATTTTGCATGAACTGCAAAAAGCTTCTAAATTGCCCATCGTTCATTGTCTGATCAGTGGTGTTGTTTACAGGAGGAACATTGTCGTCATGTTGCACGTTCTCCTGATTGGTGAGTAAAGGTGTCTCCACGGTCTCATTTTCTCCATCGTTAACATTCTCAGTTGCCATTCTCAAATACTGGCATAAAACAAGGGTTAATTAAAGAAATTGACATGTAACATAAAACTCTATACTCTGACCAACTAACAAATAAGCTTAGGTAGGACATACTAGCGAAGGATTTACTCGTCTCTCCCATCCTAGTTCTATTCCCCGATCTTCGCTAGAGACCATATCCTTAAGCTGTGATACCAACTCTGACACCCCCAAAATAGGTATACATCACCCATTCTGAGTCACACAAATACATGGTACAGAAATAACTATAACTTTATTAATACAATTGTCTTGCAAAATACAACAACACATAAACTGTGAGTTTAAATACAAATATTGTCATCTAGACAATATCCACACTCAAATAAGTCCTCATTACAATTATTGATACATTATTTTACAAAATTAGTGAGGACTACTAAAACAACTTTCTACAACCATCATTCCATACCCCGACTAGTATTCCAAAAATCAATTATTCTGGAACTTCAATACCTTATAATAAATAGCCCTTTTATCAGAAAAATTCAAATCTTATGTCCATTCCATAAGAAATTCAATTCTCTACAACTTTGTAAGTTCAAGTTTTTCCAAATTCCAAGCAAAAAATGACCGAAATCTACATACGGACGATTTTGCAGGCTATAATCAAATTTCAGTCAAAAATAGGGTCCACCGACACACAAAACATGTGTTAAACATTTTTTTGTAACAAAAATACTCTTCCTCCTCATTTATTCATATATCACACATTCATTGTAAAAATATCACCATTATTATATTATTATATATAATAATATATTTAAATGAATTATTTTATCAGAAAAAGATAATATATTAATTTTCAACAATTGTTACTTTTCTAAAAATTCCTCCATTTATATCCACATAAATAAATATTTTCCTTATCATATAAATGAATAATTAATTATTCATAAATAATATTACAAAATCACAATAATGACAACCAGGTCGTTCCCAGGAAAGAGGGGGCTTTCCGATAAGGATTTCTCTCATCTTGGCGCGCAATTAGGTGACTAAACCTCTCCTTGGATGTAAGCGTCCTTAGACATTGCTAAATCTTGTTATCTAATAATATTATTCAAATAATATGAATTATTGATCTGATAATGGAAATACTGTGCAGTGACAATTATTGACATAACAATAATATAAAATATCAACATAGCAATTATTAAATTAATAAAATATTGAATAATAATTACTGTAACAATTATTGAGTAGTGCCTTCTTACGTAAGAATCAATAATTGGTGTAATATTGTGTACTCTTTCATGCGAACACCGCGTAGACATCGTGTTTTAAAAATGGAATTATCCCAACGATTGTTAATTGGTAACAACTACGCCATTATTTATAAAAAAAATTATACTTGTCGTTTTTTTCATCCAATCGCTTTTCGTTATGGGGCCCACACAAGGCTGCGCCATCATACGAATATTTCCCGACAGTAAGAATCTTCCACTACCAAACGAATATTCCCCGACAACAATGAATATTTTATAACCATTTGCTTATTTAAGTTATTTGCGCATTTTACCCATAACTAACCACATTAATCAAATCAACCCTTACTATTTCAAAATAATAAATAGAGAAAATTCAAATTTATTTATAATAAGTTGGGGTCTTACAACGTCAGCAGCGGACATGTGTCAATTTATAATATTAAATACCACGTCAGACCTGCCACGTGTGCTAACGTTAGCGGTCGACATACATGGCGCTCGGGGTTCAAAGTCCAAATTTTTTAATAGAAAGGGGCCCAGTTTGTGTTGACTGGAAGAAAGAGGCTCAAAACCCAAATATCAGAAAAGTTCAGTGGTCGACTTTGCTTTTAACCCTTATATTGTGCAACATCGTTTTCATGGAAAAGCTCATTGAATGAAGGTGCTATTAGCAACGATTTGTGCTGCTTCTGCTATGTGTTTCTGCTATGCAACTCATTTGTTTCTTGGTGTGCTCCTACTTTGCAAACCTATTTGGGCTATGGTTTTGTTGGTCGGATGCTCTTCATTGTTCTTGAAGTCCAATGTAGTGCTCATTTGCTCAGTTTTGGCCTTATACTCTTATAATGTCTTAGAATCTGAGTTTCATTGTTTGTCATGTTGAGTTCCCTTTCTTGACATTTTGTATTGATCTGGGAAATGCCCCTAAGTATATGTATCTCTTTTCTTTTATATAAATTTAAATTTAGCAAAAAATAAATTAAATAATATGGAACAACTTATAAGTACAATTTACAGCTTATATGTAAAATTTATATTAGTAAATTTTAATTGATTTTTATGATCAACTATGAATGATGATGTATTTGATATGTCTCCCATTTATGATATGTATTTTTACAACTTTAAATGGTTGTGATTTGTTAGTAATTGGTCAATATTTTTTTATTTTTACTTTTTATAAATAAATTGAATAAATTGTTTATTAGGTGATTGACATTCGAATTCAGATTTGAAAAATTTGTTTATTCGAATAAAAAATTGAAACGAATATGTTCCGCATTTGGACATAATTTTTAAATACTAAATATGAATATTTTTTGACAATTCTCCGAATACCGAATATGATCTTACAAAAACATGCTTATTGGGATTATCTTAATTTAAGGCAATAATTTAATATTCGTTGCAAAAAGTTGAATAAAGTATGCAACGAAAATAAAAATTGTTGCCAATGAATGTGGTCCATATTAGGCAACAAAATATAGCAACAAAAAAAACTTTCGGTGCCCACGATGAGGAGAAATAAAGCTGTTAGAAATTTTGCAACGAATTTCTAACGAATCTTTTTCCAAATTTTGCAACGACTTATGAATTTCGTTGAAAAAAGTGAAAGCCTGACATAATCTGCAACGAAGGATAAGTTTCATTGCTAAACATACACTTTTAGCAACGACTTATAAAGTCGTTGCTTGAAAAATCATTCCTAAAGCCACATTTTTAGCAACAAAAAAACTTTCGTTGCCCACGATGATGGGAAATCATGTAACGCCCCAAAATTCGGTCTATCTTCACACCTGGATTTTGTACGTTACGAGTACATCATTTATCCGCCATTAAGGATACATCATCATATACTGAAATATAACAACATACATTCTAAATTCCCAGGTTCTAAAACCGTATAACTCCTTTCATTACAAATAACGTTAAATACATTATTCTTTACATCTTACACGAGTGACTTTCATTTGCCATTAAGGATACATAATAGTTCATTAAACTAATCTAAAGTTCATTTAATTTATTTTATATTACAAGTCTTCGCTCGATCTTCTCGCTCATCCACATTCTGAATGGCACTTCATTTGGATACCGTCAGCTTGATCTTTACGGGATCCTTAAGTTCTTCTAACATCGTTTACTAAAAATATGTTTTATTTAAAGCAAGTGTGAGCATTCAATTGCTTAGCAAGTCATAGCAGTTGAACAAACAACTTCAAGAGTTTAAACATTCCTTTAGAACTTCAATAACCGAACAAGGGTTATGAAACATCTTGAATAATAGGAATAATCGTGATTCCTATCATTTTAAAACAATATTCACTTTCATTTTAAAATACTTTCATTCTTCTACCTTTTTCATATACATTCTGTCTGGCTAGAATCATTGGCACAAACTTAACAATAACGAATCATGTATAAACAGAACATTCTCTTATTGAACAGTTAAATCACATAACAGTTTATCTCATAGAAACACCGAAGTGTTCAAATTATGGCACAAGGCCTCATATATTCTAACACCTTGTACAAATATCACACATTCACACATAGACAGGACTTCTCAAGTTCAACATCTGAGAAGTTTAAGAAACTAGCATTCATTTAGAATATGAATGAAGTTAGGAAACTTGCCTTTGACATGAGCTATAGCTTTTAGCGAATCGCTCATTTCAGTTCCTATGTAGCACATAAGAAAAACAACACATACACCAAATAGTCATGGATATTTGACTTATGCATTAGTTTGCTTAACTTTACTTCTTACGGTTTGCGTTCTTGCAACCTAAGTTTACTCGACCACTTTCGTTATCGTTCTACGGCTTCATAACATACGGAGATGTCTTACTTATACGTTCATCATCTTTGATGTTTTACATTCTTATCTTCTTATTATAACTTCTCTAGGACTCAGCACACATCGCTTTTCTGCTAGTAGTCCATATGGTACTCTGAGTGGTTTCCCACAAACAACCAATAAACAAGTTCCCGTCTCGTCTACACTGCCATCATAGTGAGTTAGATCAGTTGCCAGTTTTGTATATACCTTCGCTCTCTGAAGGAATTGTTTAGCCCAGCTCCCATATGTCAACCATCAAAGATTATGATTGTACCACAACCTAAACTTATCGTAACTTATCGTAACTTATCTTAACCATTAACTATAACGTTCGTTAAGTTAATTTCTTATTCCTTACGGCTTTCTGGAAACTAAATGACATACCTCAGGATTCATTCTTATACGACTCACCTTCGGCTTTCATTAATCTTATTACCGTTCATTATGTCTTTCTTAATATCATTCGTATCTTACTTAATACTTTTGTTATCCATTATTTGAACCCCATGTTCATTAGTCATTCTTAATGTCGAAGCCATACCGTTCATTGTATGCTAAGACCGCTTGTTTATTGTAATCGCGTTGCGTACACAGCGTCTATACGCTTCACACTTATCTCTCATTATCATGACATAACATCAAAATGTTATTCATTACCCTCGTCTCTTAACGTCTAAGGAATCATAACCATAACAATCCTCCACGTTCGTTTATCGTAACTACGGTCCTCAGATATCTGTTCTGTAATCTACCGCTTAAATTCTTTATCTTTTAATCTTGTTTAATCTTTCTGTTCAACCTTCATTAAAGGTTTAATTCACTTGTTAAAGTGTTATTTTAGGTGAACTACATGTTCATTAGCTTTCGGTACACTTCTACCAGGTTTTGAGCAGTTAAGAGTTCATTACTGGCTTTTTCCTGCCGTGCCAGTGGCCTTGCGAAGTCCCTCTTTAACACTCGCACTGCAGTGCCACTCTGCAGTGTCTAACTACCAAGTCTGGTTTTACGACACTGCCTCCCAAGGCACGGCTCGCGCTGCGGCACTAAGCCTTCATCCCCGAAAAATTTTCTAAGTCTTAAATCCAATTTGAAACGCTTACTTCCCGCTTTCATAACTTAGTCGTTATAACTTAGAATGAGGTCGTTCCAAAGCCATTCTCTTCCTTATCTTACGTACTTCAATCCCCTTTGGACAGAACTTCATTCTGAATCTGTTGACATGCCATTCGACTGGCTTAATCTTCACCCTTCGTTTGTTTTATGTTTTTAACGTTCTTTGTTCGTTTGTTCGTAATTCAGTCATCTGAACTCGGAATTCGCTCGTTCTTGAGTCCATGACTCATGTTTTCTATGTTCTCTTACATTTTAATGAAACCCTACACATTCGGGTTCATTTACTATCTTTCTAATTCTCGTTCATCTTTTACAAAATTTTCGCCATAACTTCGATATAGCTACGTTTTAATCCGTTCTTCATGAACGTTTCTACCATTCCTAACCAAACAATATGCATCTAACTTATACGTGATGGTTTTAAACTTGTCCATCAACAACAATTATCCTACAATAGTTTTAAATTTGTCCATCAAAAACGTTCTTCGTGTTCTTCGCATGTTCTTCATTTTAATCGATATTTTGGATTACGATTTCACTTTTTATTAGAATTCGATGTTATAGAACATCATTCTTTACTTATTTTACCTACTCATTCATATAATCTACTCGGATTGTTCTAATTCATTACAAATCTTATACTTCCTTAATAAATTTATTTACTAAACTTCTAATTCTTATTTCTTCATTTTCTTACGATTTTACCCATATGAAATAATTTCTAACATCTTTTACTTGTTCTTCTCATTAAGCTATGTTTTCAACATATAAAACTTAAATAAAATCTTACCTAGAAGTTAGGTTTTAATACCTTCCTTCCTTATTTTTCTTCCTTTAGACAAAATCGACGATTCGCTAGCTTTTCTATTTCATGAACACTTTTGATCTGATCATTCATGCTCATGATCTTCCTTCTCCTCTCTTCATCTGAACCCTCTCTCTCTCTCTCTCTGTAAGGTGTAGGATTTTCAAAATACCAAATAAATAAATTAAGCTTCCTATTTATAGAATTTCCAAGTTAGGGGTATTTTAGTCATTTCACCCCCTAACCTCCTTACTATTCATGGTTTAAGGACTAAGTTAACTTAGCCCTTAAGTTTTCTTATCCCTTAAGTTTAGTAGTTCCGTCTTTTGGGTTTCATCTGACAGTTTTAAAAACTGCGATTCTCGGAATCCAAATATTTTTGGATATTTCGTCGTTCCTTTACCGATTAACTTTTACGTATTCTTCGTATTTCCGAAAAACTGAAAAACACTTTTTGGCGTTAAGCATTTTCCTTCACGTTTTCCCCTAACGTAGTTAAACGAGTGAAAAGTACATTGCAGTATTTTTCGTCATTTTTATTTCGTCTGATTTCTGCACGTTTTTCGAGAAAAACTTTTATCAGCTTACTTAACTTTTCATGATATATTATCATCAAATCTTTCGATGGAATATCATTTCGACATACCGAACTCTTGGAAAATCTTAGGTTATTCAAACCCTAACCCTTAGGTTTTGTCGGGTGAATAGTGTATATTTCATCTTTTTCCCTAGAAATTTTTTTGTTCTTGGAAATTTTTATTTCCGTCATGAAAATTCTTACTCGTTCAGTCTAGCTCGTAGCCAGAATCCTCCCGACTTATAATCATCCTAGGTTCTAGAACGATAAATAAACACAACACACATAATATTATTAATAAAAATTCATTTTATTAATAACTAATTCTTTAAACTTAAATTCTGAACAATCCGGATTCTCCGGGTTCTTACAAATCAAGTGGCCGAAAATTTTGCAATGAATTTCTAACAAAAAATTTTCCCGCCAATGAATTAGCAACGAAATTTTGCAACGACTTATGAATTTCTTTGCAAAAAGTGAAAGCTTGACCTGATCTGCAACGAATGACAAGTTTCGTTGCTAAACATACTTTTAGCAGCGACTTATAAAGTCGTTGCGGAAAAAATCATTATAAAAGCCCATTTTAAGCAACAAAAAAAACTTTTGTTGCCCATGATAATGAAATCAAGTGGTAGAAAATTTTGCAACGAATTTATAACGAAATTTTTTCCCGCCAATGAATTAGCAACGAAATTTTGCAACGACTTATGAATTTCGTTGCAAAAAGTGAAAGCCTGACACAATCTGCAACGAAGGTCAAATTTCGTTGCTAAACATATACTTTTAGCAACGACTTATTAAGTCGTTATCCAAAAAATCAATGCTAAAGGTCCATTTTTTGTAGTTAATACCTGAGCTTCAGTTGGATAAGTCCAACAAATTTCTTGAAAATACCCATCTCAAAGAAGTTCTAGACATCGATGATATCAGGAAAAAAAGTCCTTCAAATGGAAGAGACCATTCGATCCATTAAAGGGATTGGTGCAGACGAGAGTGTCTCATATGTCGACCTTTGTATATTCCCTGGTGTCCATTATCCAGAGAAGTTCAAGACTCTTGACCTTGAAAAGTATGACGGGTTGGGAGATCCTTACACGCACTTGAAGGTATTCATTGGAGAACTCAGATCTTATGCCGAGGATGAGAAGCTCAAAAATGCAGCTGTTCCAAAAGAGTCTAATTGGAGAAGCCCGATCATGGTATACAAGATTAGACAATTCTAAAATACATAGCTGAGAGAAGCTAGCTCATGCCTTCCTCAGTTAGTACAAATTCCACTCTCAAATGGCTTTGGACTGGTATCAAATTACCAAGGTCAAGAAACAAGCCAATGAGTCTTTCAAAGAGTATGCTCAAAGGTGGAGGCGCCTTACTGCTCAAGTTATTCCTGCTATGACAAAATCAGAAATGGTGATGACCTTCATAGACATACAAGAAGCTCCTTTCTATGAAAGAGTCATAGATGGCATTGACAAGCCATTTTTTGAAATGATTAAACATGGAGAGATGACTGAGATGGGATTGAAGTCAAGAAAGATCCAAAACCTAGCCGCTCTAAAAGCTATTGCTTAGCACATCCAGTCCAAAACTTTTGGAAATAACCCCCGGAGGGTCCATAAGAAGAATTAGGAGGATGTTTGCTGATACTACAAGGTCAGAAAGGCAATCAGAACATGCCTATCAAGAGGAAAAACTACTCCCCTTTTCAAGCACAGTCTTCCAACCCTACATTTCCAAAGGGTGGAGAAGTACGATGCAACCGAGTGTTCACACCCCTAGGGGATTCACTCGAGAATGTTCTCAATCTTCTGACTACTCAGAAGAAAATTACACATCTTCTTCCACCAGCCAACCAGAATGGGAAGGGTTTTAATGCTACCCAGAAATGTGCCTATCATGCTAGAGCGCCATGACATGATACTCAGGATTGCTGGGCCTTGAAACACAAGATCCAGGACTTAATTGACAATGGGGAGATTGTGGTGACTAAACCCGACCAACCTCATATGCAAGACAACCCTCTTCCTCAACACAAAGAAGAAGAGGTTAACATGATTAATTGGAGCAGTGGACAAAGTTCCAATTACGTTGTTGAATCTTCCCAAACCAGCAAGGACAATGCTGATAAATGGGATTACGTATAGTTCCAGTTTATGATGGAACAAAAGATGAAAGCTCTTTGTAAGCAAGTAGAGCAATTGGCAGAACTGGTGATCCATCAACACCAAGTCACGCGCCAATTATTCAGTCAGGAGCATGCTAGTCTCCTTCCTTTTATCATGAATACTCCATCATCGCCTTCAGAAAGTGAAACACTGGAGGATAAAGTTGCAAAAAGAGCAAGAGCCAAAGCCCATCAGGATTTTACCAACAAGAGGGAATTTATATACCTTGGCCAACATATAGAAGATATATTTCAGATGCTGATAAATGAAGGAAGAATTACATACCTTCTACCTCCAATCAATCCCCGTTAAAGACGGTTCAATTCTAATGGAGTATGCTAGTATCACTCCCACTCTCGCGGACACAACACAGAAGAATGCTGGGCACTCCGCCACCTCATTGAAAATTTAATTGATAGCGGTGTCCTACAAATGGCAGATAATGACACTTTGTTACTCGAGAGTGGGAACACATGTCCTACAAAATGGAATGACTACGTAGCAATTATATCCGCTGAGGATGATTTGGCTGCCAGACCACTCATAATACAAGCAATTCAACTCAAATGTGCTGACAGTCCTTTGAAATTGGCTGCAGCAGAGCCAATTACATTACCATCTAGGCCACAATATCCTATTGTCAGCTTGAAAAAAGTCCCATGGAATTATGGGCAGGCTGAAGGATCTACATCCCACACAACTGCTGCAGTGTCGAAGGAGAATCCATTGTATCTTCCCCACCGGGTGATGAAGCATACCATCAAATCAAAGGGGAAAGTCCCCATTGAGAGGATTGAAGAGTTCCTCCGTACTATGGGCCATAACAAAGCCAAGGTGGTTTTAAGCTTGAGAGAAGCTCCACAACAAATTTCCATACTAGACTTGGTTTTCTCTTCCGACGATCACATGAAAATCTTGCTAAGGGTCTTGGAAGAAGCCCATTTTCCAAAATTAGTGGATGTGAAAAAATTCCAACACGGTGTTGATCACATTTTTAACAGAAATGTGATATCTTTCACTGATGACGACATACCTCCCGAAGGGAGAGGGAGCCTTCTGTAAGCCGTTTCACACAGCGGTCTTTTGTCCAGGATATATGGTGGGAGGAGTTTACGATAGATGGTGGGTCATATTTAAATATATGTCCTTATGCCACCTTATAGAAGATGAATTTTAACCCCAAAAGGATCCAAAGCAGCCATACGGTTATCAAAGTATTTAATGGGTCCCGACGAAATGCAGTTGGGGAGGTTGAGTTACATGTGGAGATTGGTCCACATACATTCAGTGTATCCTTTCATATGCTCAAAATCGCCACAAGATACAACCTACTGTTGGGAAGACTATGGATTCATATGGCTGGTGTCGTCCCTTCCACCCTTCATCAGCAACTCAAGTACATTATCAACAATAGCCTAATCACTGTGAATGTTGAGATGGAATGTCTTGAACAAGGTGACATACCCCTCATTAGCTTCAATTCAGAAGTTGAACCGGTCAGTTTTCATGCCCTGGAGGTGAGTAACACTCATTACCATCCCATTGGGGCGCCACCTCTCATACCCAAGATTTTTGTTGAGGTAATGTCGGCCACTCAAGAGATGATGTCATTGGGTCACCAACCTGGACAAGGGTTGGGCAAAGATCATCAGGCCATTAAGCACCCAATTCAAGTTCCTAGTCAAATAGGGACAACTGGATTAGGCTATTCTGCTAGCTCCAGTCACAGGAATCCTTACAAGCACAAACAAATTCCTTCATCTTTAGTCATACGATGATTATCTCCACCTATGGATCCTATATCTGCGTTTTTCAGAAGGTTTCAAATTAGATGTTATGACTATGTTATTTCCCAAACCGATACCGGTTAGAGCAAAAGAGGTCCTTGTAACAACCCGATATTTTCTATACAAATAAATTAGAAATTTTGCGTATAATTTTTTTTAATTTAAAATTAATATGGGGAATATGTGCCAAGATAATGTGTGTATGTATTTATGTGATATATCTATTACATAAATGATTTTAAATAATTTTATTTTAGAATTATTGATTGTCATAAACTATATTATTATAATAATAGTAGAAATATTTTTTATTAATTATTTTCAATGAAAATATAAGCATATATTATTTATATAATATATGAAATGATTTTAGAATAATTATAATAATTATTTTATTATATGAATTTTAGTACAGATTATTAAGTTAATTATTTTAACTTGATTAATAATGTTATGTATGACAGATAAATCAGATATGAAATCCAAACCCTAATTTTGGATTTTGATCAAGGAATGAGAATAATAATATAATATTATTTATATTTTGATTTTTCAGTGATATAATTATATACTGTATGTATGTGGACTAACAATGATTAGTCAGTTATGGTGTATTATGTCAAATCCTAGTTTCACTGTGGGAAACCCTAATTTGAAACTCAATTGTGAGTTTCAGACTATTATATAACTATGTTAAATGATTTTATGATTAATTAGGTCAACCCTAATTAACATTTAGATTTATAAATTTCTTGAAATCCTAATTATTAATGATAAACCCTAATTTTGATTTGGTAACCCTAATTACCAAAATTATAAACCCTAATTGTTAAATTAGCAAGGATAATTATAATTATTATATAATAAACCCTAATGTTCATGTATGATTAGAACCCTAATCAAATTAAGAAAACCCTAATTATAAATTTTATAAACTAATTATATTTTATTTTTAAACCCTAAATAAACAATTTGGGTAACATATATTAAAATTGTTAGACTATGATTATTACATGGCCCAAAACAATAATGGGAGAAGCCCAAAAGAAATAAAATACAAACCCAAACTTAGTCCACTTGATTAAGGGTATTTTAGACCTATGATTTATCTAATTTGTGCATTAAAATAAAAGCAAAATGGAGGAGATAATGGGGGCAAAGGGGACCAGCCATATTAGACCTTTTAAGGCAACAAATTATGCTAATAAAGTTTCCTTAAATAGTAACTCTTACATCAAGTACATAGGTGTCAATCTCCCATTGGTTGCAAATCTATTAAGCACCCTTAATCATATGATTAAGCTAATTGAAGAGATATTGTGTAGTCTTTTATCCAAGGGACAACAAAAATATGGGGGATCTTAGCTAGATCAGCCAAATACATTACATATAAGTGCTATAAATAGATTGGAGAGAGAAAAAGGTCACTTATTAGCTCATTTTGCTCAAACACTTATCTACGAGCTCCTCTCACCAAAACCCACAAATTTCCCTTCATTTGTCAGTCACAAAAATAGCCCCATGAAATCCACTAACCAAATCAGTAGCTTTGAATCATCAATTGATCAAAGAAGGTATAAACCCTAGCCTTGATTTCTGTCCATTAATCTCTCATTAGATGTTAAAATTTTTGTGTTAAATGTGTTGTTAGTAGTGTCTAATGATGATCTGGGTTGCTAAATGTTGGATCCATAACATTTAGAAGCTTGGATTTGAAGGTTTGCAAAATCTGGGAAAAAATCAAACTGTGGTCTGACAACGAATGTCAATGGCCACAGATCTTTGGTCGTTTATGATTTTTGTTATTTTTAAGTTGTTTTGTGTAGCTTGTAATGTGGTCTTTAATATGCAAAAAGAATCAGAGTCATTTGATGTATAGATTGGTAGTTATTAACGGTCAAAAGCCGTTGACCGGCATTGACCGGGTCTTTTCTGGGCAGCCCAGAATCCATGAACAAGTGTCTAACAAGTTATTCCTGAGGCCAGATCTTGCGTTTTTATGATGTTTTGATGTTGACGTTGTATCAGAGTTATTGTTGGTTATATGTACTATAGATGCATGCTCTTAGATCGCTTATATAAATAAAATAACGAAAGTAATCGATGGTCAAAGTAGGCTGTATGAGCATGAATGGCATTTTCTGGAATTTCCAGAAAACTCAAGAACGCTGTCTCTGACAGCCTTTGACCGGCATGGATCTAACTAATGTGATGTTGTTAGATCGATTTTATGTATTCGATATGTTGTCTTGCATGTTGTCTACAGGCAAGAACTTTTAGATCGCAAAAATAACACTTAGATCACAAGTTGTGGAAGCCCAAAGTAGGCTACATGAACTGTTCTTCATTTATGGGTAACCCAGAAATGAAGAACAACCTCTAACAGTTACTTTAGGCCCTTAGATCTCTTTCGTTATGCATGTTTTAATCATTTATGTTGTTGGGTCTTGTAGTGGTGCATTTGTACTACATGATCTGACCAAAAACGAGTCTAGAAACATAACACACACTGAATTACACTTGGTCAAATATACCCACTCGGTAACTGGCTTGAAGATCTGGATTTGCATGAAGAACGCGAAGAACACCTACAACGACGGTTTTGTCGCTATAAGGCGGTCTTTAGCGATGCATTATTTATAAAAATCATATTTTATTAAATAATTATAGAAAATTAGTTTTAATTATTAAAAATACATAATAAATTATTAAAAATTATTGTAAAAGTCAGAAAATTATATTTTAATTATTTTGGATATATTTCATAAATATTTAATATTTTTGAATATTAAAGGTATTTAATTTATTTAATAATTATATTAAATAAATTATTTTAAAATGATTTTAATACTTGAAAAATCATTTAAAATTATATTATGGAATAAGAAAATATTTTAAGTTATTTTTAATGACTTTTAATATTTTATGATGAATTTCATTAATTAATTAATATTAATGATAATTTAGTTATTTAATAAATGAATTAAATAAATAATTTAAAAATGATTTTATTATATTAAAATCATTTTACATAATAATAAGGTATTATAGAATATTTTAAGTTATAAAATATAACTTTCAATATTTAAAGGTGAATTGTATTAATTAATTATTATTAATGATATTATGGTTATTTAATAATTATATTATATAAATTAGTTTAAAAATGATTTTAATATTATAAAAATCATTTTAAATGAAAATAAAGTGTTGAAATTAATTTTTAAAGAATAATTTCATTAATAATTTAATATTAATGATATTTATTTAATATTAATGATATTAAATTTATTTAATAAATATATTAAATAAATAGTTTAAAAATGGTTTTATTGATTTAAAATTATCTAAAAAGGATATAAATGAATTAAAAATATTTTAAGTTATACTTAATGACTTTTAATATTTGGATAGATTGTACATTAATATTTTAATATTAATGGTAATTATTTAAAAATAATTTTTAATGTTTTAAAAGTCATTTAAGGGTAATATTAATACTTTAATAATATTCTAAGTTATTATAAATAACTTTAATATTTTAGTAAAGGTTTTATTAATAGTTTAATATTAATTAAATAATAGAATTGTTTGATATTTAAATCATTTAATAATGATTCGTGTTTGAAAATTTATGATAAATTATAAAATGATTCGGTGTTTGATAATATAATTTTATTATTAAAATGTGTTAGGTTGAATTAATTTATAATTAATGAACTATACTTTAAAATTCATTTTTTTTCTTATTCTATTTATAATTATAATTAGAGCATTCATTTTAAAATTAAAATTTAGAATTTCAAAAATGATAAAAAGTTATTTGAATTGTAATTTAGATTATTGATTATTGTATTTATTAAAATAAATAAATTAACATTCATTCATTAATACTATACTTTAAAACTTATTTTTTTTTCTTATTCTAGCTATAGTTGTAATTAAAGTATTCATTTTAAAATTTAATATTTCAAAAATAATACAAACTAACTCAAATTATAATTTAAAATATTAATCATTATATTTATTAAAAATAATAAAATTAACATTCATTTATTATTAAATTTAATTTTAAATTTTATTATTGTTTTTATTGTACATAACTTTTATCTTTTGCTATAAACCGAAAAGATATTGTAGATCTACATCTTCTTAATGTTTGCTGAAGAGACGGAGGAGGAGGATCGTGGATTGGAGATGGAAAATTATGGCTGGAGGTTGGAGAGTTGGACTGTTTTGGAGCGGATCTGGCAATTGGGATCGGAGATCTCGAGCATATCTTCTTCGCAGCCATTTAACGCTCCTTCTAGTTTTCGGCTAATCATACACTAGGCACCACCTCTCTGTCCTCTTATTATCTCCATTAATGTTGGCGCCCGGCCGGCAGACCCTTTCTTCTTCTCGGTTAGTTCTGGCTCTCTTTTTTTCTCCGTCCAAGCTTTAGAATTATGACTATAATATATTTGTATCTAAATTTCAAAGGATTGTTTCTTATTCGTGTCATCTACAGTTTTTTGTTGGCATTTACTGTACTATATTCTTCGGATTCTGAACTTTATGTGGGTAATTGTAATTGATTGTCTGATTGCATAGCTCTTTCATCTTTACATCGTCTTCAGTTGACGGAATCCAATACGCACACCATGTGTTTACTCTTCAACTGTAATTCACCCGGTTATTTAAATCTTTTTCAGGTTATTGAGTATATTCAGTTTCTGCAAGAAAAAGTGCACAAGTATGAGGAACTATACCAGGGATGGAACCACGAACCACCAAAGTTGATGCCATTGGTAAATAAGTAAAGACTTTTTATATGTTTTTTCCTTTATTTTATGAGGTTTAATATTAGGAAAGGATAAATTTATCTCACTCTCTTGAGCATCTGATATCCTGTATTCACAAAAATTCTACACACGTTATGATAAGATTTGTCAAACTGGTGACTAGAATGTTGTGATTGTAATTTAGACCAAGGAAAATGTGAAATAATTGCATGTGTGCTGTGTATCTGATAATCAAAGCTAATGCATTAAAATCTAGTACTGATTGAACTATAGGCCATAAAATTCTTTTCCCTATTATAGGTTTATAATCTTTTTAGCTTTGGTCAAGCAGAAAAGAAGTCATAGGACATCTGACGATTTTATTGATCAATCTCGGGGAACAAATTGTGGTCCTACATTAATGTTTGCTACAATGTTTGATGAAACCAATGTCAGTGTCTCCCCAAGCCATTAACTTTATTAGTATTACTTGAATGTTTATTTTTGGTTCAAACAGTATATAGTTTATTTTGCTTAGCTTTTGTTAATTCAGACTAATATTACAATAAGTCAATTACTACTTTACAAGCAACCACAATAAAGTTGGAGTTGTTTTTTCCATAATTAGCATTCTTTTTTTATATATACACTAATGTCAACCATTTTAGAATGCATTGGTGGTCTAGTCACTACACTAACCCACCCACCCATCGAGTAAATATAAGCTTTGTTTCTGATAGCTCCGCAAGACTCCTTAACTTGGATAATAGATGTGATCTAAAATAACAATTCCCTTTTTAGTCTGTAATAAGTTAGTAAGCCACTAACAAATACTAAACTATATATGGTTGCTGCCATCAAGATTTGGCGTGGAAAAGGCGATCATTTGGGAAATTACACCCGTTAATTATTATTAGTATATGACTAATTAACTGTCAAAATTTAGCATTCAATAATATTTCACTTCTGTGCTTGGTACTGTAATTAAGCTTTTGATGACTATGTTTTACGTAATTTACTTGCTCAATAGTATATTTTCCACTGGGCCTTGACTAATTTTTTTTTATAAGCTTCAGACATCATTATTTTGTCACATTCCACTTATACATAGCGTTCATCTTTTGGTCTTAAATTATGCATCATCATAACTTCCACTAACAATCCAGGAATTCTCACTGTTATGCCCTCAATTCATGGTTCACGCCATACAAATAAAGATTTCAAAACACATAAATCTTTCTAATATTTTGCATTTTTCACGTCTTTTTGACTTGAATGAAATTTACATCACAAACGCCAAACGGGCATGCATATAAATGGAGCACTAGTTGGCATGCTTTAGGGGAAACCAAGTTCAAAGCAATCTAAAGAGTTAGTGTGCATGAAATGGCAGCCACTTTCCTCGGCCTATTAGTGCTGTTGCTATTGGGATTTTCTCATCTTCTTTACTTGAATGGGGTTCCAGTTACAAGTAATTCCTCAACTAACTAATTTGCTAAATTTGCTTGTTTTTTTTCTAGATCTTTCCCTGTTTCTTTTCTTGAAGATTATAACTAACCAAGAGTACATAATTATTTGCAGGAACAAGAAATCTTGTGCATGAATACCATGGTCATGTAGTTTTAGAGGATGCTCAACTAGTACTTTACAAACTTGATGTTCAAAGCTAAACAAAAACTCATTCCTGCTTTATGTTTGATTAATGTATTTTTATTTTGGATACTCAGAAAAATATGGAGAAAAACTAGGAGGTTAAAATCATAATTGGAAGAATGAATGTTGAGGTCAATGATTATCCAGGATCCGGGGTAAATAACCGACACACACCAAAGTGAGGTGGAGGCTGTGTCGAGTGTTAATTATATTTTTGTAGGCAGACGAGTAGTGATATTGGTATTGTAATGTAGCAGTAGTAGTAAATATTGTGTTAGACATATCATTGGTAGGTAGCTCTCTGAGATAAGCACTGCTGATACTTTCAAGGAAACAGATAATCACCGTGGACTAACAAATAAGGCGTTTCCCCTTCCTATGCCACTGCAACAAACCATGTTCTCTCCTGGAGGAAGTAGCAGTGCAACAGTCCCACTTCCACCCTGACTGACACCTGATACAGAGAACAGGACATCTCAGCCTCAGTCTTAGTTGTGGGAGAGCATATCATGTACAACCGACTCCACTGTAGCCAGTGATAAGCTGAAAGACCAGGAACTAGCAATTGAAAGTGGCACAA
Source organism: Panax ginseng (assembly GCA_020205605.1). Classification (NCBI taxonomy): domain Eukaryota; kingdom Viridiplantae; phylum Streptophyta; class Magnoliopsida; order Apiales; family Araliaceae; genus Panax; species Panax ginseng. The sequence continues at coordinate 110,756,677 of CM035139.1, forward strand.
TTAGCGTCTCAAGTGTCTACTCCCAAGGGTGAGAATCTACATCTGTCATCACTTATAGTTCATTTTACTGGTTTATATTCAGAGGCAAACAATGAATCCTTTTGCATTTCGACATCAAAAGGGGTTGAAAAAAATAGGAGTTTTCATTCACAATGACCAACTAAGCTCATAAAGACACAATCTTAGAGGCACCACTATTTTTTAAATCATCTGATTTTCCTCTTCCTCCTTGAAGAAAGTATCTGAAGTGGTTAATGTGTGGCCTAGGCTATATGCATGTAGAACTCGTAGGGGTGATTGAAACTTTCTCCTTCTATAACCAAGATATTGTTATACATATGCTGAACACATATGATTTTTCTTATACAGGTTGTTCAATACTTTGACACAAGCACTGCAGAGTTCTGGAGTGGATTTATCGCATGCCAGCATCTCAGTGCAAATTGATTTTGGAAACCGTGCAAATAGCGCCTTGAATCCTCCTTCAACATCCATTGTTAAGGTATAATAGACTTTGAGCCTTCCCTTTGTATTTTTAAGTCAACTTTTTATAAGTAACTCCTTGCCTCGGACTAAATAAATCATCCTAACTTTTTTTAGACTACAGACTGATGATATTCCATCTGATAACCAAATGATGCCGAGATCAAACACCGGGGACGAAGCCTTCAAGAGACTCAAAACTGGCAGAAGCTAGTAGTAAGTAGTATACCAGTCTAATTATTCTTTTTCTCAATTTAATTAATTGATTTTTTTGTTTAGTTGGGGTGTGGGGTGTTAAATTTCAAGTGTCTGATTTTTAGAAATCAGAAGGCTGAACTTTTATATGTACATTGTTTTTAGGTTCCACTTGTTCTCACTTCTACTAATAAAAAGTTCTTTCTCCATTCGAAAGATTTTTAATCCCTCCCTCCGAATTCAAATGTCACTATTAAAATACATATTTTTTAAGATCAGTTTTTTTATTTTAATTAGACTTTGTTAAAATTGTAACACTACCAATTTTGTCCTTCTCGAGGGTTCGACAATTTTCTGGAATCCATTTGGCAATTACTATACAATTTTTAGATTCAGATTTTATTGATTTTTTTAACTACTGGAAATAAGGTGCAAACTGTGGAAGAACAAGTTAGAGTTGCAGCTGAGCATAAACTTGGAGTTGCTAATCAGAGCATTATTGCTGGCTTCTTTGACAATATCACAAGGTAATGTTATATAACTTGATTTTGTTATATTTTCCCAATTATGCAGAGCTTGTACTAAATAGATTACGCTATATTCTCACAAAGGTGTAAGAAGACCCGAGAGAATATTTGGAATCCCTTCATGCGAGAGTCTAAAAAGAGGAAGTTTACCTATTTTAAATGACGATGCTTTAAATGATCTCATGCAGCGTAGTTATATGGTTTTTTAGTTTCATAATGTCGCTTGCCTTGCCTTAATTTTGTTTAAGATTGTTCTTATGTGTTATTCGGAGAAGCCTTTGTCTAATTTACATTGCTTTTCCTTTTGGCTATCGTGTGATTGAGAAATGAGAATGAGTACACAATAGGTGCAACATGGCCAATTAAGATTTCAATTTTTTCTTATATGAGAGTAATCATATAGTTGACTTTGAAGGTTCTTTTTCTATTTGGATTTATAACAAATGATATTGTGATTGCCTATGTCTTTTTCTGCTTATGAGCAATACGGTGTACATTAGTACCACGTAGCAACTCTATTGTCTTTGTGTATTGATTTTGGCACTAAGTGCCTCTGGTGACCTATTTGCTTCATTTTCATGAGTTGCTATTATTTTTAAATGTGTACGAAGATTGCTTCTACGACCTGCCTTACAATACTGGATATCAAAATTTCGTGCTACGTTTAGAGAAGATAAGGGACAAAATTATGAAGTGTACTCTCTCTATATATGTAGATATATACTTTGATTGAAGAACTGTGGTAGGTTTAGATGGTTAATTGTAAAGATAATGAATGATTATGTAGTGAATGATTTTATTAAGTTAATAATATTTTAATTTTTTGTATTTTTGCCATTATTTGTTATGGGGACGATAAAGCCAATCAGTACACAAAAGAATGTCAAATTTTGATTTGGCAATAATATAATTAGATTACCAAAGCATTGAACAAGTTTTAATATAGCAACAATTTTTTATACATTTAGCAACAAATTTTCGTTGCTAATGGCATTAAAAATATAATATTTGGCAACGAAAAATTTACCTAATAACAACGAAGAGGATATTATTGCTAATACTAAAATAAAAGACAACATTTTTTATCGTTGCAAATCATATCAACTTTCGTTGCACATATAAAGAAATGGCAACATATAATATCGTTGCTAATCGACGACTTTCGTTGCTATTAAAAAATAACCAGCAACAAACATTTTTGTTGCTGATTCAGCATAATGTCGTTGCTAAATAATATAATCAGCAACAAAAATCATTGTTAAAAAGTTTGCATTCCGTAACGAAAGCAAGCTTAGGTAACAATTTTCATAATTTACTGTAACGAAAAATGTCGTTGCAAAATGGTGTCAATTGCAACGAAAATGCATGATCGTTGCAAAAAAAAAAGAGTTCATTTCGTTGCCAATTAGAAGGCTTTTGCAACTAAATGGGCTTTTTAGCAACTAAAGTTTAATTATTCTGCAATTATACATTTTGTTTCTAAAGGATCGATGTCTCTGTACGAAAGCCAAATTTCGTTGTAAAATGTATTTCTTTTGGCAACGAAAAAAAACGTTCGTTGCGGAACAATTAGCAACGCTTCATTCTTGTGAACGAAAGATGCAACGACAAAGAAAGTTGTTGCTAAAACCCCTTTGCAACAAAATTTGGCACCTTTAGCAACGAAAATCGATTGTTGCTGAAGCCCCATTTTTTTGTAGTGATTTATCTTCGATCGAAGACCTAATATTAATAATATTGATCTCCAAGTTAGAATAATATTATCACATTATCACATAATCTTTGTTTATCTAAACACATTATAAGAAACATATCGATTACATCTAACCTCAAGTCAAACTATTACAACTATTATATCGAGTTGAGTTTGATACTATTTCGATAACCCGATTGTCTAATCGGATAATTATCAAGCTTAATCCCAAAAAGACTCTTCCTAAATACTTCACAATTATATTAAATAATTTAATTATTATTTAAAACTATTTTTCCTAGCTCATAACAATTTATAAATAATTATTACTATTTATCAAAAAAAATTCAATCACTTATAACTTATTTATATAAATTAAATACAACTTTATTCCTTATTATTAATATTTATTTATTATTAAATATTAATGAAAATCATACCATAATATTATATTATATTTATAATACTTCAAAGTATTTTTAATACCTTAAAATCACATTTATATGATTTTTTAAACATTTAAATCCATTATCTAATAATTGACATTAATATTAAAATATTAATATTTTCATAACATAATATCAAAAGTTATATTTTATAACTCAAAATATATTTCAAACCCTTAAATCATTTTTATATGATTTTTAAAGCATTAATTCTATTTTTCCATAATTTATTTAATAAATATATTAAATAAATTAATTACAATTAATATTAATTTATTAATGAAATTCATCACAAAATATCAAAAGTTATAAAAATAACTTAAAATATTTTCTAATACCATAACATGATTTTTTCAAGTATTAAAATCATTTTAAATAACTTATTTAATATTATAATTAAATAAATTAAATACCTTTTATATTCCAAAAATATTAAATATTTATGAAATATACTCAAAATAATTAAAATCTAATTTTTAGGCTTTAAAATAATTTTAGGAATTTATTATGTATTTTAGTAATTAAAAACTATTTAATACTAATTATTTAATAAAATAATTAATTTTAAAATTAATTGTCACTTTAAAGGTCCTATAGCGACGTAACCGTCGCTATAGGTGTTCTTCAAACCAAACCCGTAAACTATGTGAGGAGGCTAAGGTGCTTATGTTTGACCTGTTTTTAATCTATGATCTTGTTGCAATATAAGTCTTGTTTGTGTGATGTAATGGTTCGATTGTGTAGAGAACATGTCAGGGTACAAGTCTATTACATCACAACATAATAACATCATCACATGAGCAAGATCTGGCATGGTTAAACCATGTCAGAAAACTTGCTCTTCAACTTTCTAGGTTTCCCAGAAAACTAACCCGGCTGATGGTCAACGCTTGTTTGACCAGCCATAATTTTGATTCTATGTAAGATCTAAGTGTTCTAATGGTTGGGATGTGTAGTGCATATGACAGGCTACAAATATCAAACACTAACATGGCCATTAACCTTACCAGTAGCAAGATCAGAGACCTTAAAGATGTTGTCAGAGCTACCTGGAAAAATCTGGGTTTTTCAGAAACAGTTTGGTCATGATCGGTCAACCATGTTTGACGGCTTATATCTTGAGATCTAGACATGGTATGGATGTGATTCCACTTCCAGTCTACTCTCCTCATGGCAAAGAACAAGTCTATAACTTCCAACACAACAAATCATTAACAGGTTGAGATCTGTGAGCCCTGGCATTGGCTTGTCAGACAACAAAGTTAGGGTTCTAAGACAGTTCTAAAACATGATTTTCAGGCTTCTAGATGTTATGGATCCTTGATATAACATCTTGGATCACTCAGTAACATCCCTTAACACAACTTTAACAAACAAATAGCAACATCTAACATCAACTACATAGATTTACAATAGTTAAGGTTTTATACCTTAAAAAGCTTTGATCCTTAAATCGATCTTTGCTCACATTCTTAGATGGCTTAAGCTTGATCATGGCTTAACTTCTCACACCCACTCACTCTCCATTTTGAAATTTTAAGAGAGAGAAAGTCTTGGAGGAAATGATAAGTAAAGTAAGTATTTCTTACTTTTAATCCTAGATCTTTTGAATTCATGGTTGTAAATGTGGCTAGGTGGCACAATCTGATCTTGGAAAGATAATAAGCACATGGGATAAGTCTTGGAGTGATGACCCACCAAGATTGCAAAAATCTTTTACTTAAGTTTTAACTAAAAGGGTAATTCGATCATTTCGCACTCACTAAGGGTATTTTGGTCTTTTCCCTTATAATTTGAAGGGCATTTTAGACATTTCCCATTTATCCCATAACTTATAACACTTAAGCTTTTAATACTTAACATTTGAATTCCCGAATTAGGGTTTTAAATATCCGAATTAGGGTTTCGGATTCCTGAAACTGAAATTAGGGTTTACCAGTTAGGGTTTGTTATTTCTTACTTGATTTCCCTGGTCAATCATATAATTAGTCTTACATTAATATACCTAATATGATATTTAAGTATCATAACTTCCTCTTGATACCACTACTTAAGATTAGGGTTCGTTTATCAGGGTTTAGAGATCCTAAGTTGAAAATTAGGGTTATCCGACACTCAATTAAGGTTTCTAATCCCTTATTAGGGTTTACTAAGTTTATACCCTATCTGATCAATCATTGGTCAACAATTCTATATCGTACAAACACATAATCATTAATACAATTGTTGTAACTGTATTTTCTACCGAATCCCTATCCAGACTTAAGGTTATGGATTCTATTCTCTGTTAAGCACAACTCTACTCATATTTCTTAGTCAATACACAAATTGACCTCTTCTCTAGACTTGTATCATAGATGCTTAACACAATATTGATAATCAATATAACTATTAAAAAAAATTATTCGTAAAATTCCGGATCCTCACAGGTAATTGTGCCAGACAATGCTAAGAACCTTAACAACAAAATTATGGAGGAGTTATGCAGCAAATTCCACATCAAAAACCTTAACTCCGTCATCTACTATCCAAAGATGAATGGTGCTGTTGAAGCGGCTAATAAAAACATCAAGAATATCATGCGGAAGATGTGCGCCAATCACAAAGGATGGCACGACCTCTTGCCTCTAACTTTATTAGCTACATAACTTCGATCGTGTACTTCCACTCTGGGCAACCCCTATTCATTAGCCTATGGGATGGAAGCAGTACTCCCCATAGAGGTGAAAATGGAATCCCTCGTAGTATTGATGGACACTCGGTTGGCCCCAAATCTGGGTATCTTCTAACCCGACATATGGTGCTATACTGTACAAACATTCATATATTCATTTAATTGAAAAGTCTCAAAGAATGAACATAACTTCTATATATTAAAAGTAATATTTACATTTCCCAAGTTCTATACCCGTTACAAAGGTTCTTTGTCATAATATTCATTACATTACAACAATAGACCTATACTATTACAAGACGACTTAATAATAATACGCTTAGCCTTTTCCCTTATCCTTATTTGATCCTTCGGGACGTTCAGTCTTAGCTGCATTCATATGGTTCAAGCAAGAGTGAGCATAACTAGCTCAGCAAGTATAACAATTTCAATAACAACATGCTTGATACATATGAATCGTATATCTTCGATAAGCGAACAATAGTTATGAAGTACTATTGATAATTCAAAATAGCACTTCATCTTTCTTTCAAAATGTTTCCTGATGAATAATATTGATAAAACATTCACTCGGTTAAAGACCTCGAGTATTCATTCTTTCTTTGAAAAGGACAACCGGAACTAAGTCAAGTAAGCGGTATTACTTACGAGCACTTCTAGGTGATCGACCCTATTGTACTCCATGTTGATCAACACTACATCCATTAAGCGTATATACGTTTAATCATTTAGCAACCTCACGTGCTGTCGTTTTTCTGAAACAAAACTTTTGTTTAACATTTCGGTCTTCTTTTGAAAACCATATCAAGTAGTTGACAAAAGATAATCACATTTGATAACGAGATGAATAGATTATCAACAATCCACTCAATATGTCAAGTCTAGCCAAAAAATGGCTTTAACTTCATTGTACTTCAATTCATGCGTAAGGATACATGAACTTCAAAAACTTGTTGATTGAGTGAGACAAGAGTTAGAATACTTGCCTTTAGCGTACTACGCTCTTGTGTAATTACTTTACGTTCAAGTCTTTCAAGTCTCTACAATACATGATCACATAATGCCTTACATTAGGTCACATATAATCAAGTATGTATCATTATATCTTACCCTTCATCTCAATCTAATTGTGTATTAGATTTCGTTATTAGGGTTTTCGGCTTTCGTTCGTCATTCACATTCCGCTAATCTTCAATTGATTATTAACTCTTAATCAACATGCATTAATGTCTTACAAGTACCTTACAATGTCTTAATCATGTTATGATTACATCTTAATTCATTACTAACCGATTCTCTTTTCTTATACTTGAAAACATTCTTTACTATCAACTTCTTAAAAGGTGGGCATGGCTCCAAGATTGGCTTTGTGACTCTTGTTTGCGGTATGAGTTAGCGATGCACTGACTCCGACCTCGCATGACTGCTGGGTGCGGGCATTCTAGGCTTAGAGTCATGCTTGTGGCGCGGACTCTGTGCCACTGAACAATTATCTTGAGTTTGACATTTTACGAACTTCCGGACGCATAACTTCTTCGTTTTAAGTCCGAATTGGTCCGTTCAAAAGCCTACGGTTCATAAATTACGCAATCTCTGGCGTTCATGCAAGAATTTTATCTATTTGACTTCGTTTGCTAAAAATTCACCTATTGGTTCATTTTAACGAAAAGCGATAAGCGTTCGTGAGCGTTAAAATGCTCGTTTCTTCGTTCTAAGTCGGAATTAAGCCCATTTTGAGTCGCAACTCTTAAATGAGCGAACATGACTTGTCTCCATTGGAAAATAACATTTTGAGCTCAAACTCAAAATTTGACTTCCATTAGGAATTTTACTGAATTAAGCGATTATCGTCTAATAAATCGATGCGATTTAAAGCAAATCTTCATTCTTATGACATTCAACATTACCAATGAATTACATTCATAATGTGAACATCTTAACATATTTTTTTCCAACAACTTATACTCATGGTTGGATTTTGACTTATTTCATTCACGAGCTTATAGCTTATTCTATTATAAACTACTTATTACTTCATTGTTCCTAACTTAAGAAAGTTAGTCTTTTAATCATCGTGCATACATGTTTTCACATATAATTCCATCCTTGTATATATATAATTCATATACATACAAATTCATTACTTTCATTAATAAACTTATTACAAGTTCATAATCTTTCACATAAGTTTATAACTTATATTAGCTTAAATGACTTATTACCAACTTATATGGCTTAAGTTCATTACTTACACATTCTTCTTATTTATTAACATCCATGACCCCTTAATCTATCTTTGTTTATCAACCTATCATGAATAGAGATAGAAGATAAAGTAGAGAAGAAGTCTTACTCTAGAAGTTCTTGATAAGTAGCTTCTTTCTTCTTCTTATGTAAGTGGCTTATTTGCAACTTAATCTTCCTAACACTTAAGCACTTTGAGAGAGTGTGGATTGTTTGAACAATTATCAAATGGCTTGTAAACCTCCTCTATTTATAGATTTTCCAAGGTTAGGGTAGTTTAGTCTTTTCCATCATCCCACCTCCTTTTGCACCTCCTTACTAGTCATTACTTGCATGGCACAAAATCTATCCATTGCTTGGCCATTACACATTTAACTTGGTCATTACATAACTTGGTCACCACTTAAAAGGCTTGGTTACCACACTAACTTGATCACCACTCATAAAACTTGGTCATTACTCATTTACCATATTCCTATGGTTTGCCTCATGGATCAAACAATCCATTGGACTCTAGCTTGGGCTTTATCAACTTAATCCTTTGGGCTTTACATTAACAAACACTCTCTTGTTTATTAATTCATTAGATGGGCCTTTACTTAATTGACTTGGACTTATACAAAATCTAGCCAATCCTTACAAGTCCATTAATATTATATATATATATATACATATAGCTTATGTATCATTCTTGTATTCTAATTCATATAGAATTTATATCGATAATTCATTCTTCATACAAACTCAGTATAATACTTCATATCATACTCGTTTTCTTTCCTCGTACAATACTCACATATCATACGATTATCTCTTAACGCATTAATTCTTCACTTTCCTTACATTCTCAATTTAAGTCATAATGAAATATTACATTTTCCATAACTAGATTATTATTACATAATCCATCTTACCTTAATATTCTATCATTACGTATTTCTCAAAAATTCAAAAATAACTCTCGAAAAATCTGGATGAATAGTGTTTTTAGGAAAATTTCTCGAAAAACTTTCATTTTAAATCTTAGAAATTCAAACACTTTAATTCCTTCACGTAGCTCAAATACTACGATATTCCAATATCAATAGGTTATAGAGCGACAACCATCTTGATATCATAAATAATATGATTTTATTATTATTTAAATTAATAAAATCATTTTACAATAAGATCCGAATTTCTCGGTCGTTACTCGTCCCGAGGGGCGTAACTACGTCGACTGATCTCCTTGATACCGGGAGTACATAGGGAACCATATTCTATATGGCCCGGTCGTAATAAAAAAAAAACAAAACACTTTCTTCCCTTTCTACAAAAAAAAAAAAACAAAAAACATTTCTATCCTTTTCTACATAAACAAAAACATTCCTACACCCTTTGACATTTAACGTTGAACCTCTTACACCAGGTTCGAATTACGCAGACCTGATCTCCTCTTTTATAGGAGTATGTAGGCAGCCATTTATGGTTCGGTCTAACCCCCTACCAAAACACCAATACTTGTCACATGGTACTTGGATCAAATTTCAATCCACCACATTTCATCAGCTTCAGACTAAAGGGATGGAACTACCTGACCTCTCCTCACAAATAGGAGATTCGACGACCATCTAAGCTGCGGTCGTGCCTCAAAGAGCAACACCAATCCATAAGAGATGGAATTAACTAGGCTCCTTTTAAATAGGAGTACTGGCGACCATCTATATGCGGTCAATCTCATAGAGGAAAATCTACACTCTCCTCTCACATCTACATATAGAAAGTAGTCCCAAGACACCAAAGATGGTAGGGATACACACAGATCAATGATCCGTTCTAAAAGATCCTGCGACGTCTTAATGTCCATACATCAAGGAGGAGTTCACAATACATCAAGATCACAAGCCACTCAAGAAACAAAGCGGATATCAAGCAAGTATCGAGAGCTGCCCGAAAGGGAAGTGAATCAAAATATATTTCTCTGCCATATATAATACTGTTTGATCACTACACCAAAAATGACATCTAGTGAAGGACAAATCCTTCACTAGAGGCGCTATATCACTCACAAGTGATTTATTGCGAAGGAATATTTCCTTCACACGAGTGCTCGCATTAGACCTCCTCGCAATTGAGTATCTTTCGCTAAGTAGTAACTAAATATTTTTGTGAAGGATATATTGTGAATAAATTTTTTATTCACAAATTGTATTTAGTAATGGAATATTGTTATTTAGTGAAAGATTGGTTTCCTTCATAAATAGTATTTTAAAAACGACTATTTGAAATTAGTGAATAACTTGATTCCCTCACAAATAATATATTGTGAAGAGCAAATTTATTTAACGAGAGAATATTTTCCTTCACTAATTATTAATTGAGAATGCATCTTCAAATTAGTGAGGGAAATAATCCTTCATTGATGACTAACTAATTAACTAAAAAAGATTTTAGTGAGGGAAGTAATCCTTCATTAATGTCCATTTCTAAAGTAAAATCCTTCACAAATTATAAATTTGTAAATAAAAAATTAATTGATAAATAACTAAAATTCATTTCAAATTATAATTAATTTTCAAATTAGTGATTTCATATTTATTATTATTATTATTATTATTATTATTATTATTTATTTATTACTATGATATATATTAAATTTATTTCAAGTTCATATAAATGCCATATATTTTTTTTTTACTAAATTTAAATTGTATTAAAAAAGAGAAAATGTACAAATTTCAAGGGGCATGCCCTGACCAAATATACCTATAACCATCATAGGACAAACCCTATGATGGGAAAATATGCCAAACACAAGGCTAAATATCTAGCATGATACAAAGAAAGCACAAGGCAAGACTATACATCATGCACTCCAAGAGCAAATAAAAAGGAGACCAAAGAACCCAAAACCAAGAGGATGCTTGCGGTGATAAAGAAGAGATGTACGGTAGCAAAGCCAACAATCCGATCCAAAGAACAAAATCAAAAAACAACCAAAAAATTTTGCACAATCAAACATCACCGAACAACAATGATATAAAGAACATAATAGAGACAATGCAGCCTAAATAACTACTAAATAAAAACAAATCATATCATACCATGAAAAAGATATAAATTTGAAGTACATATTAAGTAATACTCTTACAAGGCATCTCAATTACCATTAGGCATCAATCACATTGTAAGCTTCCCTTCCATCCAGTTCAGTGGAGGGCAACTATTATATACGTACCAGGCAGGACAAAAAGAAATTCCCTTCACAGCAAATTCTATAATACAAACCTTTTCTTTTTTGTCGAATTCCACTTTGACATAATCATATGTATGACCATCTTCCTGCCTGAATTTTGTATGATCATTTGGTCAAAGGAATTCGACTTGGTGCAGGTGTGTTCAAAAGTTCCTCCCGGATAAATCATCCGAGAAACTAGACTATCCCTATCCCTATCCCTATCCCACTCTCTTTTGCTTATTACTAAAAAGACACTCAAGAGTTCGAAAAAAACAAAACAAAATGGCATCTTTTTGGTAGTATAAGAATCGAATATAGTAATATTCTACACCGGTAGATTAACTTCCATTTATAGCGATTGTCATGGAATTTCTCACCCTGACCTCACTCCTCATTTGAGTATATATGATCTTGAAAATGGAAATGAACACATGTTGATAAAGGTGATGAATTAACAAAGAAGAAACATAAAATGGTAATTGAATTAATTGCAATGAGAGAAAGAGATTCACAAGTACTACAACCTGTTGTGAGTACTACACTTCTTTTTATACATTCCACAAAGTAACTATTCAAAATTTTCATTCTATACAATTACTTTAAATGAAAGAAACATGAAATATAAACTTCTGATACTTTCTGTCAATATACAATGAGTGGTAAATATAAACTTCTCAATTATTATTATACAAACAGGGCAAGTGTAATATGAAGAAGGAATCTTTATTTATAATTGGTGCAATGATACAATAGACCACGCCATATTTATTTGTTGACTTTTGGCCTTTGGGCTTCATTTTCTGGATTGGGTCATTTGAATCCGAAGATCAAATATATAATTTTTCTTGGGGATCAATCCCTAGTTCATTGTTTTAAGGAATTGAAGTGATTTTTAAAGAACTTGGTAAGTATTATGATTTTGGAGTACTAATGTTGACACACGTTTCTTAGTACCAGATAGTCTTCAATTTAATAATTTGCAAGCAACTAAGGGTGTATAGCGATCTTATAAGTCCTGTTGAACCACATCATGGGATGGCATATCGGGAAAAAAAAAGGGTTACATGTCTATTGACATCGATTGCGATGAATTACAATAAAAAAGAAATATTTAGAATCTAGTTTGGTTTTGGTACTTGCATTTTCACGGAATTGATTTGGTGGTGATTATATAACTTAGAGGTTTTATTTTATACATAGAGGATGGTAGAGCAACAATTTAGTGTGTGCTCTGTTACATGGTGAAAAATTCTTAAAGTAGAATGGTTTTAAATATAACAAATGTTTTTCTGCAATACTAATGACAGCCTAGCTCATGGGTTCTAAGTTCTGACATATATGACTATATGAGTACTGTCGACTTACCCCTACTTCGTATTCCTCTTCTTATGATTGACCAACAAAACATTTAAAGATGAATTCTGACATAAATACAATGATAGATCACAGTAAGAAAGCTAGAAAATAGAAACTAAAAAATCAAGATAACTTACCCTCTTTTCCCTCGCTAGATAGACATGACTAAACTTTCCCCTTCCAAGAGGCTTTTTGATGTCAAAATCATTTAGTGACCACCTTATTTTTTCCACATCTGCAACATCTGAAGTGGCCTATAATCAAATTTAACAACATCAGTTGTAGCAGAACTATACAATAACATGACAACAACTTGAACTAAGTCATCCAAGTACACCAAATACCAGTTATGGATATTGTTACAATAACATGACATCTTGCTAAGACCAGAATCCGGCGAACAACCCAACCCATTGCAACCATAAAATCCTAACTATCACTACAGAGACGGACCAATCAAAATCAAACACTAAACATAATCTCATCTAAAATATAGAATAAGCAAGAAGAACAAAATTAGATAAAATTGGAAGCATTGAAGAACTCAGCCACCGATCAATGTCAAATGAATCATCTACTATGTTTCTTCTATTACACAGTTCTCCACACCCTATATTACATAAGAACTCCATCTAAGCCAGTAAATGAAAAAATTATATTAGAAGGTAAGGAGTACTTTGATTGTACCAATCTGCATGTCGGATTTGGGAATTGGCTAAACTAACACTTAGATTGACCCCTCTCCATAACCAAATTCATTTAGGATGGTGCTTAGCATTATTATGTACATATTCATATGTCAAGGGCAGTACTCAACCAAGCTTTAACTAGAGAAATAAATAGCCCTAGCATTCATACAATTGAAGACAATGATTTAAGAGAGATATGAGACAAACATTTACTTCATTATATCCACAGGTTACTAATGAAATATTACAAAAAGTTTACCACCAACTTCTTTTGTTAATTTTTTTTTAATTTCATTACACTTATATATCTTTATATCTAAATTCATTTGAGATTTCATCCCCCTCCCATAGCGGTATTGCAAATTTAATCATGCTAACAGAACATATAATCATGATCAGTAACATGAGTAACCTATAAATAATAACAATAGGCAAGAATTTTTTTTAAGGTTTGTGCAACCTTCTCACTACTCTAGTTGTAATAGTTTGGGTTCTTTAGATTGTAAAATCATATGTTGCTATTTTAATCCACTTGTAATAGTTCTTTATTGATGATCGTCCACTTCCTCCAAGAGAGCTTCTATCTACGCCATCTCATTGCCAATCTCATCCGATAAAATGTCATTTCTCGAGTATAGATAATTGGAGCAAAACAAATCTCCAAAAACAAGACTTGGTTTGTCTTTGCATCACCAAAGCTTGCCCGTAAACAATCACATATGTAGACAATAGAATGTTAAAAGTGAGCAATTTTTAGTCTCGTGAGTAGAAAATATTCGAGCATCGAGACAATGTACCATCTAATTTTCTTTAACCTCTGACAATGGAAGAGGAGACTCACACATGAGAGAGAGTAGGGTTTGGTAAAATCCTCCTCCATCCAGACCTTGAAGGAACACCTCCGCCCCATCCACCGCTCCTAAAATCCCCATCGGTGATTTACGCCTCCCATCGGATCTGAGATCTAAACCCTTCGTCATTGATATTATCCCAAGTATAGCCCATCTTCTATTTCTGGTTCTTGCACCTGTTGACACAATTATAAAAAAATAGCAGAGAATGTAGAAATTAGGACTTGACTTGGTATGAGAGATTTAGGCCCCTATATAAGATATTAAGGGTGGATATGAGACATTTAGGCCTGGATATCTAGTAGTGACCTCTGCCGTAGCCACAACTCGAAGATATCTCATGAAGCGGTGAGAGTGGCTTCCATAGAAAAAACAAATTCCATGGAAGGATGGGTATGGATGAAGGCTTTAAAATGTGAATTTTGGCGAGGAAAGAAGAGAAACCTAAATATATCTCTCTGTTTCATGCCTTACTCTTTTCCGAGAGACCACACATAACTCTTAAATTAGGGACTCTTTCCAAAAAAACAAATTACTTAAAATTATATTTAATTTCCAAATTACTTAATCTCCAAAAGACTTTTTGGATTAATATTATATACTTAAAATAAAATTTAAAATCTTTTGGATTATTTAATTTAATTTTTATTTTAATTTTATTTAACTTTATTTAATTATGATCATAAAAATAAACTTTTATTGGGAAATTTTAAAGTTTAAAATAGTGTAAAGTTATTTACTTTATAGTTTATTAAAATAAATAGTTGATATTGTAAGTTAATTAAAAAGTATTATTAAAGTTAAATTTACTATTGTAAAAAATTTATGGTATTTATATTCACCACAATTAATTTTAAAAAATTTATTTAGAATAAGATAGTGACCAATTTTATCCCTCGCAAAAAACTTCTGAATAATGATATATAGTGAGTAATAATTCATTCACTAAATAGCTTTTTTCCTCACAAATTTTCATCATAAATTGACTCCAAAAATCTTTCTATCGCCCTAATTTTGCGAGGAAAAAAATATAAATTTTGAAGGATGTTTCTTTCGCTAATAACTATATTGTCACTATACTTTTTTCCTTCACTGTTCCTTAGTTAAACAACTCCTCATGTGAAGGAATAAATTCCTTCACAAAATTTCCTTCGTTAGAGGCCATTTTTGGTGTAGTGGATATATACATATGTGTTATACATGACAAAATGGCTAAGCTAGTCTGTGCAGGAAAATACAAGTCTATCTATGGATCTATATGTATACGGACTATCAGATCTAACATAGCATCCCTCATTGAAGAAGGAGGTAACGCTGCAAGCTCTTGTCCAATGGTATCTACACGAGCTAGCAGATCCAAGGCTAACTGCACGGTGGCATGATGCTCATCAATGTATGCACTCATATCGGCAAGGATGTCAGTCGTAAGGATCTTCTTGAAATCTTGTATGTGACGACCACATCCGTCGTGAAGATAAGGGCAAGATCATCACTCTACACTCAAGGCATCTCTAGTCGATCCGGCCTCATCTCTCTCTAATAGAATCGTCTCTCCCATCAACAGCTGTCAACATCAAGGCCCTAACCTGATCTCTCTCAAAGGTCATTAGAAGTAGACTCTGCTCCAGATACTATGATAAATGTTGAATCACAGTAGCACTCATAGTGGGAGAATCCATCACAACTACTGGCAACCCGGTAGACAGATCCTCCTCGATGGGAATATAAGTCTCCTTCATAGGCTCCACACCATCGAAATCAATCCCTGGCACTGTGGATACTTCCATAGTCAATGTCATCTCTGTCTCCATCCATGTGGAATACTCTGTAGAACAAACTAACAGAAAACTCAGCTAGCACACGCTGATCCCAACAGGCATATAACCTGGATCTATCCTCTGCTGATAAATGACGAGAAGCTAAGTGCTGACTCAATGCCCCCTCAAAAGGATGGAAGTCCTGGAACTGGTCAAACTGACACATCACGGCCAGTGGGTGGTAAGTAATCATACCCCTCAAACTAGCTAGAGGGAGATAATCCATGCCCGAAGCATGAGTGATGAAGCTATAGGGGTGGTGAGCCTGCATACTGCGACAATATATCAAATGGATCTTGATCCTGCCGAGAAAATGGACCGAGATGCGCGAATCAGACACTCCACAGGCTTGAAGGAGTACGACATTGCTATGTCATGGGTGAAACAATACCCATGCCAGTCTAAAAGTGTCAATCGGTCTCAAGTGTGACATAAACCACACGTACAACATGATCGAGCTGCCTGTAAATACCCCTATAGGGTAAGTCTTTGCAATATATGGGCGACCTCGGCGTCTCTGCGATGATCATCGGTACAATGGTGTGATCCTCCCTAAGAGCTCTCTCACTGCACTGATGATAATGCCAATATCTAGCTCATCCATGTATCGTGGTATGTAAACATACGACAATATGCATAGTAGCAATACATCTACTCTAGTTGAGTGCCAATGATCCTCTGACATGGTGAAATCCCCGGAGTGCCGTGTGTAACTATCCTCAAAGCCAAATATGTTTGTCAGAAAATGTTGGGATACAAAATGGCTGGATGTCATCTCATCCTGCACAACTCTCCGCCTCAACCCGATAAGAGTCATAAACTGCCGGCTCATGTCGCCGATGGCCATATAGGCGCAAGGTCTGTCCAAAGGCAGCGCCGTCAAACATGCATACTCCTCCAGAGTAGGAGTCAACTCATTGATTACAAACCAGAAGACCTGTCTCTCTGGTATCCAATGCTTCAGAATACCCTCCATAAAGCCTGTGGGAACCTGAAACATCAAGAGAGTCATAGTATGCTATAATAACTAATCTACAGTCACCCTGTCTGAAGGTGACATACTATCATACCACGATCTCAAGTAGGATGCCACCAACAATGGTGGGGTATGATCAATACAGTTAACTGTCGAAGAAGACATATGTATGGGCCGTGTCAGAAGACCATCCAGGGGTCAATGCTGAATATCTTTGGACATAAATACATATGCATAACAAATACATACATGATCAATAATTGATGGCAATATGATATAGGGAATGGAAAACTGTAAATACATTCCTAAGTTTATCATCATCTAATACATCTTTGTACAACTAAAATATAAGGAAATGGGGCACAGACGCCCTACATCTAACAGAGGCCTATCAAAAGATATAGCGAGAATGGGTGAAAGCCACCCATTGTCTAACAGAGGCCTATCAAAAGAGATAACAAGAATATACATCAGAAGAAGATAATGGTGTTAATGTCTGCATCATCAATCCTGTCCACCTGATGTAACTCCTCCTAAGTCACTGATCTCTATCCACAGGGATGTCAGGCCTATACTGAGGAGGATCAGCTTTGGTAAAGCCCCCTATGGGTCACCTTAGGGGGGCCGCGCTAGAATTTGGAAGGATCAAAAGTATCTGCCTCTGAAGATCTCTGCCCAAGTGCCAGATAAATAAATGTGTCCGATCCAACTACTGGGTCAAATTATCAATTTGTGTCAAATGAGTTGGATCTCGGACATAGGCTAGCCAATCCATTATCATCACAGATCCAGGAACCATATCCCCCATGAACTGAGTGGCGCAGGTTTGGGCTCCAATGGTATGAGGGAACCACCAATGCTGGAATATCTCCTGAGTGCAGGGACCCTCTGATAATGTAAAACCATCAACACCCAACAATGGGATATCAATGACAGGAGAATGTAAAACAGACCAATAATGCCTGATAGGAGGCAAGATCGGTATACAAATCTCTCCTGTGATGCTCTTAATAGCACACTCTCCTAAAAAGAGCTCCCATCCTCCATCTGTGAAGAGAGGAATCCTACGGGTGGAGATCATGTGCTCGACACCAGTCGAGTACCCATCCTCAAATCCAATGCTCAAATGCTCCCCTGAATAGGAATCCATCCGATGACATCAGACGTCAACAACTCCAACTGTAGGTGGCAATGAGTGAAACCCTCAGCTACAGGGACCTCCGCTAGTATGGAATGATTCCATCATTGTCCTCGTGCGTAGGTATCTAATCCTAACACACTCACTGGACATAAGCATGTAAACCTCTTATAGGCCCAAAACTGCCAACACAAAGGAAAACATCTGCTGTCAGTCAACACTCTTAACCTATACATGGGAAATTACAAGAGAAATACTCACCAACAGAAATGGGTAAAATCCTAGCCAAGCCTATGTCAAGCCCTGCGAACGCATACGCATTCCCCTGAGGAAGTAAGCAAAGGTGTAGGAACCCCAATCATACTCTCCAATATGGTCCACATGTCGAGTGGCGCTGATTAAAGTGAAGGACACCGTAGAAGAGTTATCAGCTATGAAGCAGCCCCTAATGATCATCAGGAAAAATCGTCGAAGAATGCGATCCCTAACTCTCACATCATCGGGTATAGGCTCACTCAACATCCCGCTCATAGCATCTATGCTCAAAGGACCTTTATGAAATAGTCCTGCCCTTGAGCGCCTCCGCCAGAACTCCTAGCAAGGATCTGACGGCAGTCGGGGTAATATCCGCTTTACAAGGCATTGGTGGCCCTCCAAACTCCATACCTATGATAAACTACCAATCTATCGGTGTAATCATCACCTCACAGTTTAGCAAATGGAGTGACTAAGTCTAGTGAAACCAGCGCTCAGACAATGCCCTGAGGTAACCCCAGGGATTACAACAGGGAAGGATGGAAAAAAATGCTCCAAATCCCCAGTCATGCACAATCGCTCTATAGTCAGGATGCAGAGCCTAGTACATGGCGTAAATCTTTGAACCGATTCCTCTAGTCGTATAAAGTTTGGGAACACGCATCACAAAGCAGATCAAAATCAGAATCCTTTAATCCTTATTAATAGGAAAGAAGGAAGATCAAAGTCTAGCTTTGTACCTCATTTGGATGCAAGTAAACTGAGGGATGTCTACTCAAATCATCCAAAAACTCTGGGTTTACCACCTGAATACTCAGGAGGTCCCTACGGGGAACATGTGCAGCATGAGTGGGAGCCTCAACTGGTACACCATCCTCCTCGTTTTACACATCTGGTACATCAACACGGACAGGACGTATCACCGCCTCCACCAAGCGACGAGGCTGTTTAATGGAACGGGGTCGAGGCACTTCAGAAGCCCTCATCCACATACCAGAAGTGGTCCTACGGGAACTACTCGACTGATCCGAATCCATATATCTGGACAACAAGTCTCCAAATCACCTCAGAAAGGGTGTGGTAAATTCTTATTTGGATCTTTTTCAAAATGCAGTTTTATTACTACATGCATGCATGCATGCATTATTTTAACATACATCTAAAGTAGAGTTAAAAATGCATGACTACCCAATGCCTGCATTTTGGAAATTTTTTACCATAGTCCCCTTTGTAAATAGGATTATCTACATGCACATAGGCATAACTAGGTGGCCATTCAGTAGCACACCTACCCACAGTCATATACATCCTATATGTATTAATACATCACAATAAAAAAAATCTATAAGGGTAGCCTAATTACCAGGATTATTTTACTTTTTTCACCTTTGCTCATTTGTCCTCAAATAGGATAAGAAATAACATAAAAAGGTGTTAATTTAACTGATTCAAAAGTCAAATTTTTTCACATTATTATGTTCAGCATGGTTCAATACTAACATTTACTATGTTGAATATTTTTTATCAAGTCATTTCACCATGCATAATCACTACTATGTGTTTAGATGCATTTCATGTGATGTTTCATTTTCTAACGGATAAAAACTGGAAAAGAATACATACATACATTACTAGGAGAGTGTAGAACACTTGTACGGTGATAGAATTTGAAGAAAATCGTCCGAACTTAGTTGATCTGAAGAAAAGCTCTAGGATTTCCTTCGCGACACAGCTTAAAAATGACTTGGGAAAGCAATCAGCCCATTTAAGGGCAGTCACGGTTGGCTGCAGGTCCATCTGTGGCTGCTACAGGTGCACTTGTGGCACCCTTATATTGGTCCCACCCCTCTGGCTCGGTCCAATTTGAGTTGCAAAGGAGTTCTTACAAGCTAAAAAGTTCAAATCAGGAATAAAAATGCTATGTGATTGAGCGGAATAGCTTAAAATCCAGGTTTTCACGGGCCAAACTTTGGCTTTACATAACACTCATTGGTCTTCGCCCAAACACAGGGTACACTATACCAATGATCTTAGTCGCTGCAAACTACATTCGGCAATACCTCGCGAAGGTCCGATACCGTCAGTTCAGGGTCGTAGCCCTAAAACCTTTTCCCCGGCGAGGGCATCACGCATTCCATACATTCTTTGTTCAAGTTCCTGGCTGGGGCATCACGCATTTTCAATCATTGATGTACACATCAATCAAGGTAAAACAACCTTGATATGGTCCCCAACGGGGGTGTCATACATTTTTCAACCATTGATGCATACGTCAATGAAGGTCAAGCAGCCTTGACATTATCCTCAGCAAGGATCTCATCCATTGATTCATATGTCAATGAAGGTTAGGCAAACCCTGACAACACCGATGTTTGGTAGTAATTCCAACAGAGTAGCGGAAGGACCTGTCGATACAAACCAGGGAAAGACATCCTCATCAGGGAAGACCGATGATGGAATATGTTATACACATCCTGAATAGATAAAACCCATCCCCACATAGTCTCTTGTACATGAGAGATACATCTTCAGGATAAAGTCCATATCAAGGATTCAAGACTTTGGTGATAGCCCCAACGTCAGCAATCCTAGAGATTACTGGTAGATGTGGATCACGCGTCCGAGATAGTTCATCAGGCTGGTTATTGTCATACCCGGTAGAAGCAACAGGGAGCCGGCAATCATCCCATCATATTGGAGGATAATCCTACAAACCACATACATTTGCAGCATGTTATCACGCATTGCATCATAATCATCTTGTTGCATTTCAAGTGTCTAGTATTCTTTATCTTATCCATGCCATTGCATTGCATGAATATGATAAAGAGGGGCATCTGTAGACACTCAAAATTTTCTGCCTACCTGTTACTAACATTATAGGAAGTGCGATTCGACGTCGGGCTTTTAGTTATCCCTTTTTCGTTACTTTTTCTTTGGTGTTCTCATGTTATGTGAGATTTGTTTGAAAAAATAAGTGAAAAAGGTCTGACATGTATAATGTCGACGATTTGACTTTAAGAGTCATCAATTGGTAGTTTTTAACTAGTTGCACCAACGCAACCATGAAAAGGTTTGTACATTGACCCAGTGATGTGACACTGCTAAAAGGGTTTGTGAAACTGAGATTCATTTGGGTTCGGGGGCTTGATTATGCGGAGGGAAGATGTTAGGCACCCCCCGATATCCGTGTTGCCACGGTGGTTGCCACTTTTTAAGAAACTATTATATGAATGTGTGTGTGTGTGTGGATCAATGTGCAATTATTTAAAAGTAGTGCGAGGTCTCGTTCGTACCTATATACAAAGGGTTTAAATTTATAGAAAAATTCAGTTTTAAATAGAATATAGCAATGAAGTTTTGTAAAAGAGGTTTTTCAAACCCTGACCTCAATAGGAATTGAGACCTTTTCAGACATCCATTTTATTATTAAATGTCCAGCTTGTTTGCTTTTATTTTCGAGATGCTAGACATCTTAGAGAAAATAATATACAGCAGTGCCGAACTCCTCATGGGCATGACGTCCATCTAAGGAAATTCGAACACTGTAAATAATTTACAAGTCGCTTAAAAGTGAAAATGTCCATCACGGAAAAGAATCTAGATTCGATGAGATGAATCTGTGATCACATGATTCCTAGGCTCACATGATCGTAATTTGTATGAAAAGCGGTGAAAGCGATTATATATATAAAAAGTAAATATATATATATATATATATAAATATATATATATATATATATATATATATATATATATAGACAACCACCACCATGAAGCAACTCTATGGGGATATAAATATATGTATAATATATATATAAGAATATATATATATATATATATATGGACTTGATCAATGAAGACCATAAGTAAACTCTAGGCGGGACAAAATGTAAATAAAGCAATAAAAGGCCACGAAGTAAACTTCAGGCCTGATAGAAATATAAATATATATATATATAAGCAATAAACGCTCCGGATATATAATCTAGGCTCATGAGATGAGTCGACAGCAGTTTATATATATATATATATATATATATATATATATATATATATATAAAAGAAGGTAAGCGCTCAGGATGTAAAATCCGGGCTCATTATGTAGTCGACAATAGTTTATATATTTTATATATATATATATATAACGCTAAACATAAGTCTAGGCTCAATCGAGGCATAACTCGATAATGTTAGTCCATATATAAATATATACATATATAAGTATATATATACAAATGTAAATGAAAACCACAGAATAGAAAGTTGAGGCATACACACACAACAACACGACTCTCAATATGAAGAATAGTTTGTGAAAAGATGAAGAGAAAGGCTTTATAGAGTGTGAGAGAAGGCTTATAGTGGGCTGATAATGTAGGCTTTTATGACTCTAGATGGATAAACACTCAGCTCCCGCCGATAAAAATATAGCTATATGTGAGCTAACAAGTGTTTAAAATGAGAAAGCACTCAATATAGGGTGTGTACAGAGCAAATTGAACAAGGCTTCCTCGCCTTTTTTTTTCAAATGGCCACCCCAAGCCCTCTATTTATAGAGGGGGGAGCCGCAGTGTGTACTATGAAGTATTGAGATGCACTGTGGTTGCTGGGTCGCCCAGGCTCTCATGGGTCCCGTCGTCTCGAAGTACATGCACTCGTGCACTGTGATGTCCCTTCGAACTTGCAGAACTTCAATCCGAGCATCCGAACGAGGTATATAAGACCTTCGTCGGACCGCTTGTGTCGAGAGTTACAAAATGACATGGGATTGGAGGTTGTACAAAGTCAGGAAGAGGGGACCATGCCTATGGTCTTCAAGCTTCAAATTCTATCCAGTGTGCTGCCACACGTAATAGTCACTCGGGATTGGAACTCCTTGGTTCTTGTAGGACATTGCCATGTAGAAATGTATGTATGAAGTGTTGAGACGACACGCCGGGGTTGAGGTGGAAAGATGACGATTTTCTCTCACCAGGGGTTATCTCCGATTTGGGATGATAGCGAGCGTTCTTTCGAGTGGTTCTTGTGGCGCCCCAAAATAGGTATACATCACCCATTTTGAGTCATCAATAACATGGTACAGAAACAACTACAACTTTATTAATACAACATATAAACTGTGAGTTTAAATACAAATATTGTCTTCTAGACAATATCCACACTCAAATAAGTCCTCATTACGATTATTGATACATTATTTTAGAAAAATGGTTAGGACTACTAAAACAACTTTCTAGAACCATCATTCCACACCCCGACTAGAACTCGCTACATTCTCGCCTCCTGAGAAGAAAAATGGAACAAAAAGGAAAAGGGTAAGCTCAACTAGCTCAGTAAAGAATATTATGACTAAGATAATATAGAACAAATTATCGTTAGTCTTCAACAGGGAAAAATCTGATAAAATATAATAGACAACAAGTTTCAGATCAATATTCGCAGCGAAAATAATAATTCATAGATGAGTTACGTAGAGAATGAAATCTACTACAATCTATGAATTTAAAAGTCCATCATTAATATTTTATCCCTGTAACATCAATCAATATTCATCTTGAATCAAATATTCATCTTTGCATTCTGAGCCAAAGATATTCATCGATTGGTCATGTTCATCTCAACACTGTACATCTTTGCACTACGGACCAAAAAGATATTCATAGGAAAATCAACTATCTTTGCACTACAGGCCAAAGATATTCAGTAATACCATCATTTAGGACTGAGGATGATAAAAAGTATTTTAAAGAAAACGAATCCAGTGAAACAAAAGAACAAATATTAAGGATTCGTACTTTAAACAATCCGAGTTCAAAAATACTTCATTCATAATCATAGTGAAGTAAAATTCAAGAATGATCAAAACATGGATACAATCAAAGCTAGTATCCATAATAGATATTTTGGATAAAAAATAAAAATTTAATTTTTCTGTGAATAGTGTCGTATTCGTGAATGAATGCTTAGTATCGTGAATAGTAACCCCGACACTAAAGGACAAGAATTTTACAAGAAAAATCTTACCAATAATCTGGCATAATGATATTAGAAGAAATAATATCATTTTTAAAAAAATATAACATCTCTTACCTCGAAAAGACGGTACTTCTGACTGGAATACTGGATATAGTGCTGAAGGGAACTTTCACCGTATAACAACACTTAAAGTATCAAAATACTCACAAGAATACGCTCGATAATATAGAGAGAGAAAACTTCAATTTCTGGTGTGATTTTCAATTCTAACCTAAGCACCCTATTTATAGGAAATTGCTTAGAACACCAAAGCAGAAAATTTAATAAAATATTATTATTTATAACAAAACTTCCTACGCACACCTTTGAAGATCTGAATTCAGCCAAACATGTGACAACATTAACAAAAACGTTTTTAATTCAAAAAATCAATTAAAACTCCAAAAAAATTAATAATCAATTAATCCGGAACTTCAACAATTCATAATAAATAACCCTTTTGTCAGAAAAATTCGAACCTTATGTCCTTTCCATAGGAAATTCCATTCCCTACAACTGTGTAAGTTTAAGTTTTTCCAAATTATAAACAGAAATTGACCGAAATCCACAAACGGGTGATTTTACACGCTATAATCAAATTTCAGTCAAGAAATGTGATCCACAAACATGAAAAACATGTTTTAAATATTTTTAGTAACAAAAATACTGTTCCTCCTCATTTATTCATATATCACACATTCATTGTAAAAATATCACCATTATTATATTATTAAAATATAATAATATATTTAAATGAATTATTTTATCAAGAAAAGATAAAATATCAATTTTTCAACAATTGTCACTTTAAAAATTTCTCCATCTATATCCACATAAAATGAATATTTTTCTTATCATATAAATCAATAATTAATTATTCACAAATAATATTATAGAATCACAATATCGACAAACTGACAGACGGTTCCCAAGAAAGAGGGGCTTTCGAATAAGGATTTTTCACCTTCGGGCACGCAATTAGGTGACCAAACCTCTCCTTAGATGAACTTTTTAGACATCATGAATAATGCTATCTAATAATATTATTCAAATAATATGAATTATTGATCTAATAATGAAAATATTGCAAAGTGACAATTATTAAAACAACAATAATATAAAATATCAGCGTAGCAATTATTGAATCAATAAAATATAATATTGAACAAAGAAACTATATTATTATTGAGTAGTGCCTTCTTTACGTAAGAATCAATTCATCCAATCGCTTCTTGTGTTTTGCAGTATTCAAATAGTATACGTTAATAACTACATTATTATTTATAAACAACTTATTCTTATCGTTTTCTTCATATTCGCTTCAGTTATGGGGCCCACGGTAAGAATATTCCCAAACGGTAAGAATATTTACCGACCAAACGAATATTCAGACAACAATGAATATTTTATAACCACTTGCTTATTTAAAATATTTAGCATTTTACCCATAACTAACCACATTAATCATATCAACCCTTACTATTTCAAAATAATAAATAGAGGAAATTTAATTTTATTTATAATAAGTTGGGGTCTTACAACCTCCCCTCCTTATGAAATTTCATCCTCGAAATTGACGTACATACCTGATGTTTCGAAAAGGTGAGGATACCTCACTTTCATTTCCGTTTCCAACTCCCAGGTCATTAACTCAATTGCATGGTTCCTTCACAAAACTTTGACTTGTGGTATGACCTTTGTACGTAAGACATGCTCCTTCCTATCCAAGATCTTGACAGGTACCTCTTCGTACGTTAATTCTTCGGCTATCTCGTCCGGTTCTAACTCAATAACGTGGTTCGGGTCTTTCACATATTTACAAAGCATAGATATATGAAACACATTATGAACACGAGATATACTTGGAGGTAACGCGAGTCTATATGCCACATTTCCTATTCTATCAAGAATCTAAAATGGACCAATATATCGTGGATTGAGCTTTCCTCTTTTCCCAAATCTTGTAACTCCCTTCCATGGAGCAACACACAACAATACATGATCCCCAATACTAAATTCCACGTCCTTTCGATGAAGATCCGCATAACTCTTTTGTCAATCCTGTGCTGTTTGTATACGTTGTCGAATCATTTGGATCTTTTCTGTAGTCATACGTACCAACTCGGGTCCCAACAATGTTGCTTCACCCACCTCATCCCAACATATTGGAGAGCGATACTTCCGTCCATACAATGCTTCGAATGGAGCTACTCCTATACTTGCCTGATAACTGTTATTGTAGGAGAATTCCACCAATGGTAAATACTTATCCCAACTCCCTTTGAAGTCTAGGACATAGAGTCTTAATAGATCTTCAAGAGTTTGAATAGTCCTCTCTGATTATCCGTTCATTTGAGGATGGTATGCCGAACTGAATCGTAAATCATTTCCCATAGCTTTTTGCAAACTAACCCAAAATCGTGAAGTAAATATTGGGTCACGATCCGAAACTATGGATACTAGCATGCCATGCAATCTCACAATCTCATTTACATACATATAAGCAAGACGTTCAAGGGAATAAGTCTCCCGTATTGGCAAGAAATGAGCAGACTTGGTTAATCTATCAACAATAACCCAAATAGCATTTATGCCTTGAGAAACCGTGGGAAGACCCGTAACGAAATCCATGGTAATGTGTTTCCACATCTATTTCGGGATCTCAAGTGGTTGCAATGGACCCTTAGGTACTTGATGCTCCGCCTTTACACGTTGACAAGTTAAATACCTCGAGATCAACTTTGCAATCTCTCTCTTCATATTGTTCCACCAAAATGTATGTCGAAGATCACGATACATTTTGGTACTTCCAGGATGGATTGCAAATGGTGTATTGTGTGCTTCCATCATGATCTTGTACTTCAAATCGTGAGTCGTTAGGAACACAAAGTGCGGAGTGTACTCAATTATTCCTTCTTCATCAATTCTTGCTTCTAGAATAGCACCTTCTTGTACTTTCTTCTTCATCATACGCATCACTCGGTTGCGTAGCTTGAGCAACTTTAACTTTATCGATTAAAGTTGGTTCTATGCGTATACTTGATATCATCGCTTTTCGTTCTCGCATATGATCTTCTACTCAACGCGTCAGCTACCACATTTACTTTTCCATGATGGTATTGAATGGTGTGGTCATAATCTTTTAACAGATCGAGCCAATGTCGTTGCCGCATGATGAGTTCCTTTTGGATGAAGAAATATTTGAGGCTTTTATGGTTTGAATATATCTCCACTTTCTCTCCATATAGATAGTGCCTCCAGATCTTTAGCGCAAAAACGACTGCTGTCAACTCTAGATCACGAGTAGGATAATTCCTCTCATATTCTTTCAGTTGTCGCGAGGCATAGGCTATGACTTTCCCATGTTGCATGAGAACACATCCTAACCCTTTGCCCGAAGCATCGCTGTAGATAACAAATCCATCTGAACCAGATGGTATTGTCAGAACAGGTGCCGAAATGAGTCTACTCTTAAGCTCTTGAAAACTCTTCTTACATTCGTCGCTCCATACAAATTTTGTATCTTTCCGAGTTAGTTAAGTTAACGGGGTAGCAATTCGAGAAAATTCTTCCATGAATATGGGATAATAACCAGCTAGGCCCAGAAAGCTATGTACTTCGGTCACCGACTTTGGTTGCTCCCAACTTTGTATTGCTTTAATCTTCACCGGGTCGACAGATACTCCATGTTTTGACACCACATGCCCAAGGAATGCTACTTCCTCAAGCCAGAACTCACATTTCTTCAACTTGGCATATAGCTTATTTTCACGAAGCCTTTAGAGTACCAGCTTCAAATGGTGCTCATGATCTTCACGGCTTTTGGAATATATGAGGATGTCATCAATAAAGACAACAACGAACTGATCCAAATATTCCTTGAATATTTGGTTCATCATATCCATGAAAGCCGTAGGAGCATTAGTCAATCCAAAAGACATGACTAAGAATTCATAATGCCCGTACCGAGTTCTGAAGGCAGTCTTTGGAATATCCTCAGTTCTAATCTTCAACTGATGATATCCAGAACGAAGATCGATCTTTGAGAAGAATTGTGCTCCTTGCAACTGGTCAAACAGGTCATCAATACGAGGTATAGGATACCTATTCTTATGGTGACATGGTTCAATTCTCGATAGTCAATACAAAGTCGTATACTTCTCGTCTTTCTTCTTTACAAATAAAATAGGAGCACCCCAAGGAGATGTTCTAGGACGAATGAAACCGATGTCCAACAACTCCTGTAGTTGGACCTTTAACTCCTAAAGTTCAATAGGAGACATTCGATATGGGGTTTTAGAAATGGGCTTTGTACCAAGTTTAAGATCAATAAAGAATTCAACTTCACGTTCTGGGGGTAGACCGGGAAGTTCTTCAGGAAATACGTCAGGAAATTTACTAACAACAGGAAGATTATTTAAATCCGACGTGTCTTTATTCAAATCCATAACATGGGCTAAGAAAGATTGACATTCGTTTTTCAATAAACGAATAGCTTTATGACTTGATATGACAGTGATTGATTTTAGTGGTTTAGTTGCTTGAATTTGTACAACAGGTTGGTTAGGAATATGAAAACTAACAACCTTACGAAAATAATCAATTTTGGCATGATGAGTAGTTAACCAATCAATCCCTAAAATCACAGCAAAAGCAACTATCTTTAAAGAGATAAGATCAACAGTAATGTGATGGTGCCAACTTGGATCAAACAAGATTTATAAATAGTGGATGTGATGAAAGTTTCTCTAAAGGAGTCTCCACAGATAAATCAAAGTCTAATATCTCCGGAAGTTAAGTTTAAACGTTGAGCACAAGAAGGAGAGATAAATGAATGGGTAGCACCAGGTATCTAGTAAGGTATAAACTTCGTAAGAATTTATGATTAGCTTACTCGTGATCACCTCATTTGGGTTCTTCACATTTTGACCGATCCACGACAAACGCTCTTCCGAAAATCGTTGACTTTGACTTTTTCCGGGATGTACTTTTGAGTCACCATCCCATTGGACTTGGTTTCGCTTATCATATAATCTCGGCGATATGTCTTTCCTTTCCACAATTATAGCATACCTTGAACTGCTAGGGCGATTTTAATGATATGTCCCTCTTTTCCACATTTATAGCATACTGACCGGTGGTCATTCTCCTCCCTTAGAACCGATTCTTCTTTGGTCCGACGTCTTCACATGGTCATTGTTGAATCTCCTATTTTTAAAACCTCCTCCCGACTCGCTTCTTCTATTCTCATGGCCATGATTATCACCAGAGTGGTTACCGCTTTTATCCATATTTTTTTCCTCCGTTGGTTATCGTTGTTCTGATGACTGCTGTCACCGGTATGATCCTAGTTGTGGTCCCTTGGTTGAACGTACTCGTTATCTAGCTCTAATAATTGATCCCTGTTGACAACATCTGAATAGAGAGAAAATTTATGAGAAATGAGATATTGACGTATGTCGGGATTCAAACCTCTTAGAAACATCCGCATCATACGTTCCTCATTCTCCACCAAATGAGGTGCAAACCTGGATAACTCTGTAAACTTCGCCTCGTACTAGGACACCATCATGTTGTTTTGTTCCAATCTAATAAACTCCACTTCTTTCATATGATGAATACTTTCAGGAAAGTACTTGTCATTGAACAGTTTCTGAAACGTCTCCTAAGACATCTTTGAAAAGCGTTTGGATGGGTACGCCTATGATTCCCACCGAGAATCCGCCTCTTTATGGAACATAAAGGTATGAATGGAACCTTCGTTCTCCTCGTGCATCCCAAGACATCGAATATCTTGGTAATTTGTTTGATGTTTCTGCCTTAATCGAATTCGGCTTTCCCCAAAATTCTGGTGGTCCCAACTCTTTGAACTGCTTGGCTGTGATAAACCGTGCGTTGTTATCATTTCCTCCTGTATTTTGTTCACGAGTCTCTCTCGTCTAATTTTGCATGAACTGCAAAAAGCTTCTAAACATTTCGTCGTTCATCATCTGATCAGTGGTGTTGTTTACAGGATGAACATTGTCGGCCTGTTGCACGTTCTCCTCATTGGTGAGTAAAGGAGTCTCCACGGTCTCATTTACTCCACTGTTAACATTCTCAGTCGACATTCTCAAATACTTCCATAAAACAAGGGTTAATTAAAGAAATCAACATATCACATAATATCCTTATATACTGACCAACCAACAAATAAGCTTAGGTAAGACACACTAGCGAAGGTTTTACTCGTCTCTCCCCTCCTAGTTCTATTTCCCGATCTCCGCCAGAGATCATATCCCTAAGCTCGATATTAATCATGGCGCCCCAAAAATAGGTACACATCACCCATTTTGAGTCACAATAACATGGTATGTAAACAACTACAACTTTATTAATACAACATATAAACTATGAGTTTAAATATAAATATTATCTTTAGACAATATCCACACTCAAATAAGTTCTCATTATAATTATTGATACATTATTTTACAAAAATGTTGAGGACTACTAAAATAACTTTCTAGAACCATCATTCCACACCCCACTAGAACTCGCTACATTCTCGCCTCCCGAGAAGAAAAATGGAACAAAAAGGAAAATGGTGAGCTCAACTAGCCCATTAAAGAATATTATGACTAGGATAATATAGAACAAATTACCGTTAGTCTTCAACAGGGAAAAATCTAATAAAAAACAATAGACAACAAGTTTCAGATCAATATTCACAATGAAATAATAATTCATAGATGAGTTACGTGAGAGAATGAAATCTACTATAATCTATGAATTTAAAAGTCCATCATCAATATTTTATCCCCTCGTAACATCAATCAATATTCATCTTGAATCAAATATTCATCTTTGCATTACTGAGTGCCAAAGATATTCATCGATTGGTCATGTTTATCTCAACACACCATGCATCTTTTGCACTACGGGCCAAAGATATTCATAGGAAAATCAATCATCTTTTTTGCACTCTGGGCCAAAGATATTCGAAGAATACCATCATTTAGGACCGAGGATGATGAAAATATTTTAAAGAAACTGAATCCAGTGAAACAAAAGAACAAATATTAAGGATTCATACTTTAAACAATCTGAGTTTAAAAATACTTCATTAATAATCATAGTGAAGTAAAATTCAAGAATGATCAAAACATGGATACAATCAAAGCTAGTATCCATAATAGATATTTTGGATAAAAAATGAAAATTTAATTTTTCTATGAATAGTGTCGTATTCGTGAATAGTGCCATATACGTGAATAGTGCTGTATACGTGAATAGTAACCCCGACACTAAAGAACAAGAATTTTACAAGAAAAATCTTACCAATAATCCGGCATAATGATATTAGAAGAAATAATATCATTTTTAAAAAAATATGACATCCCTTACCTCGAAAAGACGGTACTTCTGACTGGAATACTAGATATAGTGCTAAAAGGAACTTGCACCGTATAACAACACTCAAAGTATCAAAATACTCACAAGAATACACTTTATAATATAGAGAGAGAAAACTTCAATTTCTGGTGTGATTTTCAATTATAACCTAACCACCCTATTTATAGGAAATTGCTTAGAACACCAAAGTAGAAAATTTAATAAAATATTATTATTGATAACAAAACTTCCTACGCACACCTTTGAAGATCTTAATTCATCCAAACATGTGCCAACATTACCAAAAACGTTTTTCATACAAAAATCAATTAAAACTCCAAAAAAAATAATAATCAATTAATCCGGAACTTCAATAATTCATAACAAATAGCCCTTTTATCAGAAAAATTCGAACCTTATGTCCTTTTTATAGGAAATTCCATTCCCTACAACTTTTGTAAGTTTAAGTTTTTCCAAATTCTAAATGTAAATTGATCAAATCCACAAACCGGGTTGATTTACAAGCTATATAATCAAATTTCACCAAGAAATGGGATCCACAAACATGAAAAACATGTTTTAAATATTTTTAGTAACAAAAATACTCTTCCTCCTCATTTATTCATATATCACACATTCATTGTAAAAATATCACCATTATTATATTATTAAAATATAATAATATATTTAAATGAATTATTTTATTAGAAAAGATAAAATATCAATTTTTCAACAATTGACACTTTAAAAAATTTCTCCATCTATATCCACATAAAATGAATATTTTTCTTATCATATAAATCAATAATTAATTATTCACAAATACTATTACAGAATCACAATCGACAAACGGCGGTTCCTGAGAAAGAGGGGCTTTCCAATAAGGATTTCTCCTTACTAGCGCGCAATTAGGTGACCAAACCTCTCCTTAGATAGAACTTTCTAGACATATGCTATCTAATAATATTATTCAAATAATATGAATTATTGATCTGATAATGAAAATATTGTGCAGTGACAATTATTAAAACAACAATAATATAAAATATCAACATAGCAATTATTGAATCAATAAAATATAATATTGAACAGTAATTACTATAACAATTATTGAGTAGTGCCTTCTTACGTAAGAATCAATAATTGGTGCAATACCGTGTGCTACTGTGTTTTAACCACCGGGTATTCCAATAGTATTAACGGTAACAACTACGCCGTTATTTATAAACAACTTATTCTTGTCGTTTTCTTCATCCAATTGCTTTCCGTTATGGGGCCCACAAATTTACACCGTCAATGCATTTAATATTCCCCACAGTAAGAATATTCCACGACCAAACGAATATTCCCTTTAGCAACAATGAATATTTTATAACCACTTGCTTATTTAAAATATTTATGCATTTTACCCATAACTAACCATATTAATCAAATCAACCCTTACTATTTCAAAATAATAAATAGAGGAAATTTAATTTCATTTATAATAAGTTGGGGTCTTCTGATTTACATCCGAGATTGGATCTGCTGTAAGTGTTTGAATTCCACAAAGTCATCTATAAGTGTCCCTGTCTGCCCGGTGTTAGCTCCGGGTTTGAGGAATGAGTGCCTCAGCAGGAGGTCTGAGATTGAATCTGATCGCATTTGAAACAAGCATTTTCGGAGTTATCACCTGAACTACAACAACATTCCTTAGGGTTATCTCCAAGGACGAAACTCGGGGTTATCTCCGAGGTTGGAATTGATACTCCCGGTGTGTGTTCCGGGTTTGAGTCTGAACTTCCGATAGTATCCGAAATGGACGTGAGCTGTCTTCCAAGGTTTTCTCTAAAAGACTAATCAGCCCTCCTGCAATGTTAGTAATAGGTGTGCAAAAAATTTTGAGTGTCTAGAGATGCCCCTCTTTATTATATTCATGCAATGTAAGGCATGGATAGGATAAAGAATCCTAGACACTTGAAATGCAACAAGATACATGATGATATATAAAAAGAACATGATTCAAATATATGATGTATGATGGAATGATTGTCGGTTCCCTGTTAATCGTGTTGGGAGGACAATCAGTGATGCCTTGGACATGCAATCCAAGTCTTCAAGGATGTTGACATTGGGGCTATCACCAAAGTCCTGAATCCTTGATACAGACTTCTGCTCCATAGAGGTGCCTCTTGTGTACAAGAGATCTATGGGGATAAAGCTTTGTCTGTTTGAGGATGTGTATAATATATTCCATCATTGGTCCTCTCCGATGAGGATGGTCTTCTCGGCTTGTATCACCAAAGATATACCACGTCTTGTTGGAGTTATTGCACATAATATGTATCGTCAGGTCATTTGACCTTGACGATGTGTGTATCACCGGATAGATCCCTGTTGGGTGAACTGTCAAGGCTGCTTGACCTTCATTGATGTGTGTATAAATGGTTGCATTGCGTTATAACCCTTTCTTAGGAGTATGCCAAGGTTGCTTGACCTTCATTGATGCGTATATCAATAGTTAAGAATTTATTATAACCCCCGTCGGGGATACTTGGACATTTGAAATTTTTCCGTGTTTGATGTGGAATTTACTACATAACTCCTCCATCATTTTGTTGTTGAGGTTTTTAGCATTGTCTGACACAATGTCCTCTGGTTGTCCATATCTATAGATGATATTTTTTCTGATGAAAGCAATGCTGACTTCTTTGGTAACCCTGGGGAAGGAGGCTGCTTCTACCCATTTGGTGAAATAGTCGATCATTATGAATATGAATCTATGTCCATTACTGGCTTTGGGCTCGATGGGCCTGATCACGTCCATTCCCCACATTGAGAAGGGCCATGGAGAACTCATATTGTAGAGTTCCCTTGGAGGGGCGTGGATAGCATTCCCATGAATTTGGCATTGATAGCACCTCTTGATGTGATCATCACAGTCAACTTTGAGCGTAAGCCAATAATGCCATGTTCTGAGGATCTTCTTAACAAGTAGGGGGTCGCTCATGTATGGGCCACATACTCCACCATGGATCTCATCCATGAGCCTCTGAGCTTGGTCTTTGTCCAGACATCTGAGGAGACCTAATCCTGCATCTCTTTTGTAGAGTGCATCTCGATTTTCGTGTAGAATATCATAGCAAGTCAATGGATCCGCCTCTTTTCAGTCATGCTCGCATCAGCGGGTGTAAATCCATCTTGTAGATACTCTTTGATATGCTGATACCAAGGGTGTTGGATGGGAGGTAGCTCATCTGATACTTCTACAACATAGTTCCCATAAATTGGGGATTTTTGCAATGCAAATGTGATGCTTGGCATGTTTTCCTTGTTAGGTATGTGAATCAAGGAGGCCAATATTGCTAGTGCATCCATAAAATCATTCCTATTATGAGGAATGTGTAGAAAGGGGATTTCTTCGAACTCCAAAGCCATTTGTAAAACTTGCTGATGGTAAGGAGCAAATATAATTCTTTGGTTTGATAGATTCCCGTGGATTGTTTAATTACCAATTCAGAATCCCCAAAGACAGTTAACCGCCTGATGCCCATTGAATAGGAAAGTTTTAGCCCCATGATACAGCCTTCATACTCAGCTGTGTTGTTGGTGCTGACAAACTGCAATTTGACGGCGATGGGATACTACTCCCCCGTACCAGATACTAGAACTGCTCTAGCTCCAGAACCTTCTGTGTTAACAACTCCATCAAAATACATTTTCTATATGTGGCATGCATCGTGCTGATGGTATTGCTGAACTGCTATTATCCCTTCATCGGGGAAGTATGTTTCTAAGGGTTTGTAGTCCCCTATAGGTGCATTGGCCAGTTGATCCGCAATTCCTTGACCTTTGACAGACTTTATCACATAGACGATGTCAAATTGTTGTAGGATCAACTGCCATCTGGACAGTTGACAATTTAGTATGGGCTTACTGAACACATACTTGAGAGGATCTACGCGGGATATGAGATGGGTTGTGTGACCATGGAGGTAATGATGTAACCTCATGGAAGCCCATGCTAAAGCACAACAAGTCTTCTCAATCAGAGTGTACTTGTGTTCACTGATACTAAATCTTTTACTGAGGTAATAGATAGCTCGTTCTTGGCCTCTATCATCCTTTTGCCCCAGCATGCAGCCCATGGCATTGTCATTAATGGATAGGCACATGAATAGGGGAACATCATCCCTGGGATGTACCAAAATAGAAGCGTTAACCAGTTGCTCTTTAATAGTAAGGAAGGCTTTCTGACACTCATCGTTCCATTTCATGGAGGAGTTCTTCCTTAACAACTTGAAGATGGGTTCACAGTTTGTGTGAGTTGAAAAATAAATCGCTAATGAAGTTGATTCCTCCCAAAATCCCTCAGATTTCCTTCTATATCCGAGGAATGGGCATTTCCTTGATGACACGGATTTTGTGCGATCCAAATTTCAATCCCTTTGTGGTCGATAAGGAAACCTAGCAACTTGCCTCGATTTAACACCAAAGGCACACTTGGTTGGATTCAACTTCAAGTCAGACTTTACGCAACTCCGTTGAAAAGCTTTTGAGATGGTCTATGGTCTTCCTCCTTTAGGATTTAATAATGATGTCATCCACATAGATCTCTATCTCTTTATGCATTAAATTGTGGAAAAGAGCCATCATAATCTTCGATAGGTTGCCCCGACATTGATGAGGCCGAATAACAATCATCTCAGTAGTAAAAAGGTTCCCCTGTGCGTGATGAAAGTATTTTCTCACGGTTTTCCTCAACAACCATAATCTGATGGTACCCGTCAAGCAATCCAGTGAAGGAGTACATATGCCAGATTGAAAGCAAAGATTGTCAATGAGAATTTGGATAAAGGCACGGAAAACTATCTTTAAGGCAAGCTTTGTTCAAATCCCGTAATCCATGTAAACTCGCACCTTTCCTCCGAAGTTTAGGTACGGGAACAATGTTGGATATCCACTCCGAATATATAAACACCATGATAATGCCAGCTTGAAATTGTTTCACAATTTCTTTTTTTACCTTTAAACTCCACTCAGGTTTCAATCGCCTGAGCTTCTGCCTGACTGGCTTAAATCCCTCTTTAATGGGAAGGCAATGAAGGACAATGATAGTGGACAAACTCACCATGTCTTCGTGAGACCATGCAAACACATCCTGGAATTGGGTTAATAGCGCAACCATGTCATTCCGTTGGTTTGGGGTTAGGTCTGAACCAATCTGGATTAGCTTAGGGCTTTCTAAGGTTCCAAGATTGAAATAAGTGGTTTGGTCAAGGTTGGGTTTAGGTTTGTCTGCAACCCATTCCTTAATCTCCTGAGGTGCCTCAATGTCCTCTTATATTTCCATCAAGTCTGAGTCCAACTTTGCATCAAAGTTACAGTCCTTGTGGAGAGAAGGCACCTCATCAGCAAGTACATGCACATCTAAATTCAGGGTCCTGAAACAAAATATGCTTTCACTTAATATATGAAACTGTTTAATCATACAAAAGTTTTAGCATGTACTGATAAAATAAAGCGCTATCTTGTATAAAAAGTAAGCAATTAAAAGTTATCTATAGAGGCGTAGGATTTTTCGCCCATTTTACCTCCGACTAATGCATGGAGTGCTGCTCCAATTATCGAGGGCAAAGTCCTGATGGACTGCAGTGATGGAGGGATTGTCATTGATCTCCTTTTCCCGAATGATAACCATGACATCTGGGCAATCATCGTCTGGGGTATATCTGTTTGTATGTTCATCATGGACAATGATGCATATTCCTGACATCATTAGAGCGATGTCATGTTTACGTTTCCACTCCCTTTCTTCCACTTCGGGATCAGGAATCAGCACCTCTTTTGCTTTAAATGGTACTAGTTTGGGAAATAGTATAGCCATAACATGGGTTGACACCTTTACTGGAGACTGTATCAGCTCATACGGTGCAGATGGAGAAAATCGATGTGTGGCTGAAGCTTGAGGAACCTACTTGTGCTTATGAGGATTCCTATGGTGGAATTGAGTAGAATAGCCTAGTCCATTGTCCGATTTGACTGGACACTTGAATAGGGTTCTTAATTCCTGCTATTTTTACCAAGCCCTTGTCCGGTGATGACCCAATGACATCATTTATTGAGTGGTCGATATAACTTCTTCGGTGTAAATCTTGGGTATGGGAAGTGGTGCTCCAATTGGATGGTATTACATGTTACTCACTTCCAAAGTATGAAAATCGGTCACCAACTTCAATTGAAGGCGATGATTGGCAAATCTCCTTGTTCAGGACATTCTAGCTCGACGTTGACAGTGACTAGACTATTGTTGACAATGTATTTGAGTTGTTGATGTAGTGTAGAAGGAACGGCTCCAACCATGTGGATCCATGGTCTCCCCAATAGCAAGTTATATCCTGAATCTATCTTGAGGACGTGAAAGGATACATTGAATGTATTTGGACCAATCTCAATTGGCAGCTCAATCTTTTCGGCAAAATTTCGTCGGGATCCATCAAAAGCTTTAATAACCGTATGGCTACTTCGGATCCGTTTGAGATTGACGTTCATCTTTACCAAAGTGTCATAAGGACAAATATTCAGAGACGAACATCCATCTATTAGAACTCCAGCTAACATATACCCGGAGGACAAAACTGTGATGTGCAATAGAATTTAATGGCCGATCCTCTCGGGAGTATATATCGTCATCAGTGAAGGATATCATATTGTTGTTAAAAATGTGATCAACCATATGTTGAAATTTTTCTACATCCACTGATTTTGGTAAGTAGGCTTCTTCTAAAACCTTGAGTAAGATCTTCCTGTGATCTTCGGAAGAGAAAACCAAGTCCAGTATTGATATCTGATGTGGAGCTTCTCTTAAGCTTAAAACCACCTTGGCTTCATTATGGACCATAGTGCGGAGGAATTTTTCAATCTTCTCTATGGGAATCTTCCCCTTTGCTTTGATGGCGGGTTTCATCACCCTCTTAGGAAGATACAGTGGATTTTCCTTCGACACTGTAGCAGTAGTATGAGACGTGGATCCTTCAGCTTTTCCATAATTCCATGGACCTTTGTGTAAGCTGACAACAGGATATTGTGGTCTGAAAGGTAAAGAAATTGGCTCTGGTGCGGCTATTTTCAAAGGATTGTCAGCTCCTTTGAGTTGAATTGCTTGTATGGGAAATGATTTGACAATTTTATCATCCTCATCGGATATAACCGCTACTGATCCCTTCCACTTGGTAGGACATGTATTCCCACTCTCTAGTTGCACAGTGTCATCATTTGCCAGCTGCAGGACACCACTATCAATAAGATTCTTAATGAGATGGCGGAATTCCCAACATTCTTCTGTGCTGTGACCGCGAGAATGTGAATGATAATGACATACTCCATCAGAGTTGAACCGTCTTGAACGGGGATTAATTGTAGGTAGAAGGGCGGTAATTCTTCCTTCATTGATCAACATTTTAAATATCTCCTCCATAGGTTGGGCTAGGTATGTGAATTCCTCCGATTCGCAAATTCTAAAACTCGGGCTTTTAGCATTTGCTCTCTTTGCAACCTTATCCTCCATAGCTTCGCTTTCAAGGTGATGGTGGAGGATTCATAACAAAATGAAGGAGATAGGCATACTCTGGCCGAGTAATTGGCGTGTGACTTGATGTCGATGGGTCACCGATTCGCTTAATTGCTTCAATTTGCTTGCAAAGAGCTTTCATTTTTCATTCCATAGCAAATTGAAACTTTGCATAATCTCATCTCGTCAACACCATCTTTGATGGTCCAGGATGATTCACCATTAAAACTAGAACTATGTCTAGTGCTCCAACTAATCATGTTGACCTCTTCTTCTTCAGGTCGAGGAAGAGGGTTGTCTTCTTGCATATGAGGTCGATCTAGGTTGGTGACCACGATCTCACCGTTGTTCATTAAATCTTGGATCTTGTGTTTTAAGGCCCAATAGGTCTTGATTATCATGTCCAAGTGTCTGGAGCATGATAAGCACACTTCGAGTAGCATTAAAACCCTCCCATTAGGGTCGGGTGGTGGAAGAAGGCGTGTGATTTTCTTTTGAGTAGTCAAGAGTAAGAATATTCTAGAGCAAATCCCAGAAGGGTGTGAACGCTCAATGGCACTTTACTTCCACTCTTAGGGAAATGGAGGGTTTCAAGATCGTGCTTGGAAAAGGGAGTAGTTTCTACTCTATATAGGCATGTTCTAACTCGCTTTCGAATTTTAGTAGTGATCAAGGAAACATCCTTCGCTTTCTTTTTATGGACCCTTTAGGGTTGTTTCCATAAGATCCAGATGGATGTGTTCAAAGAACTACTTTAAGAGCGGCTAGGTCTTGAATCTTATCGGACTTCAATCTCATCTCAAACCCATTTCTCCGTGCTTGATCCTTTCTGGAGAATGGTTTGCTAATACCAGCCTAAGACTCTTTCATAGAAAGGAGCTCTCAGATGTCTATGAAAGCTATGACCATTTCTAATTTCACATGGAAGGAATAACTTGAGCAAAGAAGGCGCCCACCTTTGAGCATACTCTCCGAAAGACTCATTAGATCAAGCTTAACCTTGGTAACTCGACACCCCACAAGAGCCATCCGAGATTGAAAAACTATATTAAGTGAGGAAGGCGTGAGCTAGCTCTTCTTCCCTATGGATTTTGAGTTGTCTAACTGTATACAATGAAGGCAAGCTTATCCAAATCAGACTTTTCCTCGAATACCGTGATTCTCGAGCTTCTCTTTTTCCGTGATAAGACCCAAGTTCTCCAATGAACACCTTCAAATGTGTATAAGGATCCCCTAACCCATCATACTTTTCAAAATCAAGGGTTTTAAATTTCTCCGGATAATGAACACCAAGGAATATGCAAAAGGTCGACATATGAAACACTTCCATGTGTTCCAATCCCTTTGAGAACACGTAATTGTTTCCTCCATTTGTGGACCTTCTTCTTGATATCACCGAATGTCTCAGATCTTTCGAGATAGGTGTTTTCGTGGTCTTTGCTTGGTCGTATCCAATCGAGGTTCCGGAATTATTTTTTCCATACCTTGAGCTCCTCCTTGTGTAGAGGATTCTATATGTGTAGGCAAATTTGTACCCCGAGTAGATCGATGCAATTTTTCAAAGCAGTAATACCCAAATCAGAATTTGTTTACTTAATCCACAAATTCTTCTCGAGAAACAAGATTAGATTGGTCAAGAAGACATGATTGGTCAGTAGGCTCATGGCCTTTTTTGGATTTTGAGTGTAACAAGCCCAATGATTTCCCTTCAAAAGACTTATGTAGTTTAGTATTAGGAATAATGTAAATGCTATCATAATGTGTCCATTTTAGGAATATCATCCTGCAAAATGGGTGTTAATTGATAATATGTCATGTATGCACAAATAATCTTCATATTTTCCATTATATAAAGATGAACATGGAATGAAATTACAAGTAAATGCTTTTACAAGTAATTGAAAATGGAAAGCATGAAGAGACTTTCCTATTTAATTTGGTTTATCGAGATCGACCTATCTTAGGGTTACTCTCATGTTTTTTGGCATGAAGATCCCAGCATCCTCGTAATCTACTTGACTGGAAGTTAATCTTGGCTCTTCAAATGGAGCGACTCTGGGTGGTGCCTTCCGAGCCTCATTGGAATTAGTCTCCCCACGAGTCCAAAGAAGAATCAAACACCGATGTGATAGCCTCCCAGTGGAGAAACCACACAACATACATTCACATACAATGTGTCTCACCGCTTATTATGAAAATGATGACATGTACGTAAGCACTAATATCACAGAGATAGATATTTTTCAAGGCAATAAATAAAATGCATTCATACACATTCATCATAAATGTAAATGCAACATTCACACACAAGTATATAATGCTTTGAAAAGCTTGTAATAAGTGGCTTAAGCCTCTTACTAGAGTCCCCAGCAGAGTTGCCACCGTCATCGCGTCAAGTTTTTAGTTTTCCTTTTCACGTTACTTGTTCTTTGGTGTTCTCATGTTATGTGAGATTTGTTTGAAAAAACAAGTGAAAAAGGTCTCATATGTATAATGTCCATTTATTTGACTTTAAGAGTCGCC
>CM035139.1:114121301-114306301 GCA_020205605.1 Panax ginseng
TATGTGTTTATGGGCATGGGTATGGGTTGCAGCTTTTATTTTGGATGGTGCTGCTGCAGGTATGCTGTTGCTGCAGTTGTGGCTATTGGCTTGCTGTGTTTTGCTGTTGTTACTTCTGCTATTATCTGTTTATGTTGCTTTTTGGTTTGCTCTTGTTTTCTGGGCTGAGTCTCTCGTGGATGCTTCTTCTGCAACTGCTGCTGGTCCTCCTGTAATTTGTTTTGGTTTTGTGTGGTGTTGGCTTGCACCCTAGCTGCTTCTCTTGGTTTTGTGCTGCTGTTCCTTGGTGGCTGAGCTGCTCTCGTTTCTGACACTTCCTGTTTGGCCTATTGTGGCTGGTTTCATGAAATGTTAGAATGTTATTGTAAAAAATGAAAAAATTCTTAACAATATTGTCATGCGATGTTGTTTCTCATGATGTCGGTATCTTTTATAGTCATGACATCATAGGGTATGTTATATTCTAATTGGGGTTTCTCATGATGTTTGTACAGGTTTTATCTTTTAATACAGTTTAAATTTAGCAAAAAAAAGAGAATTATTTGACTTACCATTCTTTTTATCCATCGGCTATATAAGAGGATGTGACATTTTTATTGTTGTTGGTTTTATACGTTAATCTTTTTCATTCAGATAAAAGCGAATTTCATGTTTTAATGAAAAATACTGACATAATATTTTTATCATTGGTTATTTTTTTATGGTCAGACAAAATAATTAGTATGTTGTTGATTGTATGCTGGTATCCATTTTGTACAAGATATTTTTAAGTTTATTTAAGAATGTTGTCAAGATCTTTTTAAACAGAAAAATAAAAGATATTTTTTACGATATGGGTATATAGTGATTGGAATTTTAAGAGTCAATTCAATCCAATTAAGATCATATATTCATATTTATTTTTATATTGTAAATACATGGCAACATAAATGTCTTTATTTGAAGCAATGGAATCTTGCTTGAATTATATATGAATAAATAACAATTATAATTTTCAAAAGTAGCATGGTACATGTTTTGAAACAAAATAAAAAAAAATGCTAATTAAAAACTTAATCATCAAAACAAAAATATAAAAAGAGAGGCCGAATAATTTTGGGCAACAATTTAGTAGTTGTTGCAAAAAAAAATGTATAAAATAAGCAACGAAAATAAATTGTTGACAATGAATATGGTCCATATTAGACAACAACAACAAAAAAGTTTTTGTTGCCAACGATAAAGAGAAATCTCTTCGGCAACAAAAAGGTAAATTAACGGGGTTTTTTTTTCCTCCAACGATTTTGCAATAAAATTTTGCAACGACCTATGAATTGCGTTTTCACAAACTGCAATGAATGACAATTTTTGTTGCTAAACATGTATTTTTGGCAATGACTTTTTAAGTCGTTGCCT
Source organism: Panax ginseng (assembly GCA_020205605.1). NCBI lineage: Eukaryota > Viridiplantae > Streptophyta > Magnoliopsida > Apiales > Araliaceae > Panax > Panax ginseng. Next base: position 114,122,697 of record CM035139.1, read on the forward strand.
GAAAAATCGTTGCCAAATGACCATTTTTTTGTAGTGAAAGAGAAGTGGTCGCTCGCTCATCTAGCTAGAGGGTTTGCTAAACCTGAAACTTTATTCAACAACTTAGTGGTCATCCTCTTCTTACACAAAAGCTCACCACATAAAAGTCCTAAACTTTTATTTGATCTTAAACTATATATCTGCTTATTTGAGAAATATATTTTAAAACTTTTATATAATCTGTACTAAATTTTATCTGTTTACTGTAGAAGTAAAGTCAAACCAATTTTTTTTGTAAAACGGAAAAAAGGGTAGATTTAATTTATTTTATGTATCTGTGAGAAAGACAAAAATTCTTTGACCAAGACCAGAGTCTTAGAGAGATCAGCTTAGAGTTGAGTCTCTACTGTACTTGTGAGATAAGGAAGAGATTGTTATTTCAAGACCATATCATATAATAGTTCTGAACTCAAAGGAAGTTACAACTAAGTTTGAGGAAGGAGCTGGGAGTTCGTTGTCCAAGATAAGTTAGTTGTGGATAGTTGTAAGTTAATCTTTAAAACTTTGTAAAGGTTTCTCCGCCTATTAAGTAGTTTTTATTACTGGAATAATAAGATCTCAAGTCCTGGAGAGGAGCTTGAGAGTAGACGTAGCAATATACCCGAGCTGTATATTGTGAACCAGATAAATTTATGTTCATTCTGTGATTGATTTTTTCTTATCTTGCTTATTAATTTCTGACACTATAAATTGATTTGCTAAAAATTTAAAAAGGCCTAAGATAATTTTTTAAACGGTGATAATCTATTCAACCCCCCTTCTAGATTATTATTTGACTTTCAATTAGTATCAAAACAGTGCTCTTTAACTTGTTTGTTAAGTGAATACAAACATATTTAAGAGTAGATCCATCTATGGCCTACAGTGCTATTGGTTGCGGAGAAAGACTGTCAATGTACAAACCTCCACTATTTGATGGAACAAACTTTGCTACCTGGAAGAATAGATTCAAAATCTATGTCAAAGTCGCAAGGAATCAAAATTTAGTTGGCAATAGAATGAGGTATAAAAATTCCCACAAAAATTGAAGGTGAAAAAATCGTTGAGAAAGATGCTGATGAATTCACCACCGAAGATGAGGAAACTATGAATATAGCCTCTAGAGCCGAACAAGTGTTGACTAGTGCTCTCATAGAAAAACGAATACAAGAGATTTAGCAACTGCAAGAATGCTAAAGAAATATGGGAAAATTGATTATAACCTATAACTAAACTTCTAATTCTTATTTTCTTACGATTCTAACCATATGAAATCACTCGTAATATTCTTTTACCTCTTATTCTCATTAAGGTATGTTTTAACATATAAAATTTAAAGAAAATTAAATTAAAGGTAGGTTTTAATACATTTCTTCTTGGATTTTATTCCATTTTCTTCCTCCTCTTGCATAATCTTGCGATTTGCTAGCTTTTACATTTCTTCTCTTTCTCCAATCCGAGCATCCAAGCTCTCTTTCCCTCTTTCTCTCTCAATTTCACGTGTTAGTTGCAAAAAAAATCTAACAAATGAAATGAATTAACCTAGCTTATATAGAATTTCAAAGCTTAGGGAAAAAATAGTCATTTCGCCCCCAAGTTACTATTCCCACCTCCTTAACTCCACCTCCTTACTATTCACGAAGCTTCCCTTGGAAGCTTCGTGCTTCCGTCTTGTGGAATTCGTCCGACAGTTCGAAAACTGCGATTCTCGGAATCCAAATATTTTTGGATATTTCGTCTTTCGTTTACTGATTAACTTTTACGCATTTTTCGGATCTTCGAAAAATTGAAAAATACTTTTCCATAATAAGCATTTTCCTTCAAGTTTTCCCCTAACGTAGTTAAACGAGTGAAAAGTACATAACAATACTTTTCGTTATTTTTATTTCGTCCGATTTTTGCACGTTTTTCGAGAAAAACTTTTATCGGCTTACTTAACTTTTCACGATATATTATCGTTAAATCTTTCGACAGAATGTCATTTAGACATACCGAACTCTCAGAAAGGCTTAGGTTATTCAAACCCTAACTCGTAGGGTTTTGTCGGGTGAATAGTGCCTATTTCGTCTTTTTTTCCAGAAATATTTTATTTTTGTCTTGAAAATTTCTAGTCATTCAGTCTAGCTCGTAGCCAAAATCCTCCCGATTAATAATCATCCTAGGTTATAGAACAATTAATAAACACATAGCACAAAATATTATTAATAAAAATTCCTTTTATTAATAACTAATTCTTTAAATATTAAATTCTGGACAATTCAAATTTTTGGGTTGTCACACATACTACTTTCAATCTCCCACTTGCATTAAAGCCAATCGCCATGGTATCTCATACCCTTATCCTCTAAGTGACAATCATCCTGCTGCTGGATAAGTTTCAATAAATGGATATGTAATGTTGTTCTTGAGAGTCCACTATCTCTATAGTGATTTCCCATCTTTCAATGATTCCTCTAATCAAATGAAAGTGTCGCAACACATGTTTAGATCCAATATGAGACTTAGGAACTAGACTGATCAACATTCGTACGTTTCATTGCATACATGATAGTTACTTATGCGATCTCTCTTTTAGGAGTATGTGGGGACTATTAAGAGAGATACACTCCATGGCTCATCAAAATGAGACATCTCTTGGACTTTGCCATGCTAAACGGCTTTAGCATCAAATGAATATTCGTTTCTTGGGTTAAGCCGATCATCCTTTTAAATCTATCTATATAGATTTGTATCCCCAATAACGATACTCTTCCCAAATCATTCACGGAAGAATGTTTAGACAACTTTATCTTTAATAATTTTAGCATTGGTATGTCATTCCTTATCCATAGTATATCAACATATAATATTAGGAATGTCACGGTGCTCCCATTGATTCTTTTTTACACACTAGGTTCATTCTTATTTTTGATAAAATCAAACTCTTTTGATTATCTCATCAAAACGAATGTTCTATTTTTGAGAAGCTTGCTTCAATTCATTTCTCTCAGTGTCTACAACTCTTACCTCATCGTATGTAACTGGATCATCATCTTCTATGATGCGTACCTCATCATCATCATCTATGATAAATCCATACCTCCCAGGTATCTTCGGTACTATTCCATATTTACGATTCGGTTGTGGTACAATAGGTCTATCTACAGTTTCCTCATATTTGACTTATAGTGCTTTGTGGTTCTTGAACTCTTCAAGATCTATTATCCTCCCACTAGACCCTTCAATGATAAACACCTTTATCTTAGAAGGTAGCTTATATCGCCACAAACACCTTTTGCTAAGTAGGATTATAGAACATATACCCTAAACTTACTTTAGGATGTCCCACAAATCTGCACTAGTTAAATCTTGTCCCAAGCTTATCCTTTAAAACCTTTTCACATAAGCTGGACAACCCCTTATCTTAACATACTTAAGATTAGGAATCCTCCCTATCCATAACTCTTATAAAGTCTTGGGATCAGATTTTGAGGTTACCTTTTCGTAGATATACAGCCATATCTAGGGCATGACCCCAGAAGGATACTGGAATGTCGGTAAAAATCATTATGGACCGCACCATGTCCAACAAGGTATAATTTTTCCTTTCAGATACATCAATCAATTATTGCGTATCAGTAGGTGTCCATTATGAGAAAACCATTTGAGATGATCTAGAAACTCATTGCACAAGTATTCCTTCCTTGATCCGATCAAAGAATTCTAATACTTTACCAATTTGTTTCACCTTTGAACTCTTTGAACCTTTCAAATGATTCAGACTTGTATTTCAGCAAATACACACATTCAACTCTTTGACTGATCATATCATTTATTTATTCTAATTTTTTTAATATGCAAAATTATTTTCACGTAAGCCAAGTATACAAATACAAAATATTATTATTATAAATAGAACAACAATTGTTCTTAAATATAATACCAAAGATTTTATTATCCAACAATAAAATAGAAATAATATTTCTAATGAGAACTAGAATACAATAACAACTTATTGAATTAATAGACTTGCCCGTAAACTATGCTAAACTATAAGTTCCTATGGTTAATGTAGCAACCTTTGCTTCATTTCCCACACATAGGATTACTTATCTTTGTTTAACTTTCTACTTCTGCTTGGTTCCTTCACAAATCTATATTTATGAGAACCAAAACCGGTATACAATACCCATGTATTAACTTTACTTACAGAAAGATTTATTTTAATCATGAACAAAATTGTTTTGTAATCGAAGCTTCACTAAGCTTCTTCTGATTAGCCTCTACAAGATGATTCTGTAGTTTCCTTTCTAGTGTACAGGCTTATTGCAGTAGAAGCAAACTCCTTTGCTATCCGTATCGGCCGTGAGAACTATTCTCAAATTCCTTAACCAATCCGTTTAATTCGGTCCGATTAATTTAGCATTTAATATGCTACACAGTGATAGTAATTTTAGACATCGTAAAATTCTGTAAATGAATTTGTAATTTAACAACATTATATCATACATTCTATTATTAATTATCAAAATAATTTAGGTCTTGTTTTAAATTGGTATCTTCTACTATTTTCTTCAAACTATATTACCCTCACTTATATAGTTCGGTAAAATCTAATTAAAGATTTGCTAGTGAGAATAATGATCCTATTTCAAATGTATATAGCCTTGCGGTAACACAACAAACTATATATAAATAAATAGGTAGGCAACTCTTGTCAATTACATCAACTATGCAACTCCTTGTATTTTGTCTCTTAGATTATTTTGATCAAGTGGTGGCACATCCGAATCAAAATTATCTAAGTCAAGTACAACCTAGCACTTCCATATATTCAAAAAAGAAAAAAAATTGTCCTTGTGGTGACACAACAAAACAACATTGTTCAATTTTCTTTATAAACATCAAATCTGATAAAATTAACATATCAAAGAATTAAGACAAGTCTTGTGATGACACAACAAACTTATAATAATCAATTGATACTCTATTATTTTTAGGATGCTAGAAGGCGACGTTCGATATTCCAAATATCTTTGAACGCTTAGGACTTAATATAAAAACTTTGAAGAGTTTGTTATTATTTGTCTCATCTTGTTTAGCGCGCAATCACATATATATATAAAATACGTGTCATATCAATTAACATGTGAAGCATGTTTGCATAATATATATATATATATATATATATATATATATATATATATAAACATGCACACATAGAATACGATATTCTACCCGGATTGATTATGGACTTTATGCTAGTTTGGTTCACTAGAGCCACCAAGAGGTCAAATCTAGGGTGCAAGAATTAAATTTAAATACAACTATTACATTTATACCCGGGCACCATTACAAACTGGTCTTCAAGCTCTCCTTGCTCCTTAATCTCATAATAATTAATTGATACTCTATTATTTTTATGATGCTAGAAGGTGACGTTCGATATTTCAAATATCTTTGAACGCTTAGGACTTAATATAAAAACTTTGAGGGGTTTGTTATTATTTGTCTCATCTTGTTTAGCACGCATGCACACACACATATATATATATATATAAAATACGTGTCATATTAATTAACATGCGAAGCATGTTTGCATAATATAATATATATATATATATAGTATAAGTATGCACATATAGAATACTATATTCTACCCGGATTGATTATGGACTTTATGTTAGTTTGGTTCACTAGAGCCACTAAGTGAACCAAGAGGTCAAACCTAGGGTGCAAGAATTAAATTTAAATACAACTATTACATTTAAACCCGGGCTCCATTACAAACTAATGTTTAAGCGCTCCTTGCTCCTTAATCTCATAATATTTAATTGATACTCTATTATATTTATGATGCTAGAAGGCGACGTTCGATATTCCAAATATCTTTGAATGCTTAGGACTTACTATAAAAACTTTGAGGGGTTTGTTATTATTTGTCTCATCTTGTTTAGCGCGCATGCACATATATATATAAAATACGCGTCATATTAATTAACATGCGAAGCATGTTTGTATAGTAATATATATATATATATATATATATATATATATATATATAGTATAAGCATGCACATATAGAATACTATATTCTACTCGGATTGATTATGGACTTTATTCTAGTTTGGTTCACTAGAGCCACCAAGTAATCCAAGAGGTCAAACCTAGGGTGCAAGAATTAAATTTAAATACAACTATTACATTTAAACTCGGGCTCCATTACAAACGGGTCTTCAAGCGCTCCTTGTTCATTAATCTTCAATTCTTCAAAATTAATTCTAACTATTCCTATTGCAAAACTATTTAAAATAAATAGAAACCTTGATCTGCAGTCAAAGGGAAGTACATAGGAGGGAGATAGAATTTACATTAAGAAAAATTAGAGAAGACGAGGTACGCAGACCCCATTTAATAAAACTCATACATTCATGTATCCAACTAAAATAAAATCCAATCACATTGGTCAATAGTCCATAATCAATCTCATTTATTATCATACACATCAACACATGCATCAATAAATAAATTCAACTCATGAATAATAAATATATTTCATATACATCAATATCAATTTAATGGGCAATTTCGAATTTATTAAAAATTTAATTTTGAAATAAAAATAAACTCCTTTATTTTAATCAAAATTTAAATCATAATAAATTTTTTTATTTTATTTTATCCAATTTTGAGTAAAATAAACTCCTTTATTTTAATTAATAAGGAATCTAATTTCAAATACAAAATAAACTCCTTTATTTTAACTTAAAATTGCTGGAAAAAATAAAATATATAAAATCTTATTCCTTATTAAAATTAAACATCTTTAATTTTAGGAATCATGAAGTCCTATTCCATATGTGAATAAACTCTTTTATTCTAGGAAACATAGACTCTTATTCCATATGTGAATTAACTCTTTTATTCAAGCAAATGTGAAATTTAATTCCAAGTTAATATACAACTTTTGAATAAACTCTTTTATTCAAACAAACGTGGAATCCAATTCCAAGTTAATATACACCTTTTATTTTAATCATATTCCAATTCAAAACAAACATTTTTATCATAATTGAAATAAAAACTAAAAATAAAATTTTCATAATCTGGTGTCGAACATACCGCGCCTGTAAAACCTTTTTCGATTATGGTAAGCAACAAGCGCTCGTAATACACTAAAATGGCGCATAATTACTCTGCTAGCCTAGAAAACTTTATTTCTGGTTATAGGCGTTACAAGGCTTAGAATGAATCGAGAGACAGTGGTGGTTGCATTGTCACAGACAAAATAGGAAAACATTTTGCCCAAAAATTCGATCAAATCGTATATCATACATACATGGAATCATCAAGATCGATAATTAGCACAAAGATTGGCTCTTATACCACTGTTGGGTTTGTATATAGCGCGAACATGCAATCAAATTACACAAAAGGTGCGAAAGCGCGATAAAATAGGAATTTAAAATTTTCATACAAACTCATCACCAAGATTATACTGTGTGCATAATTATCAATCAATAGAAAAGAGATGAAGAACAGATTCATACCCTTGTAGAAACTAGCTTCCTTAAGTATGAGTTTACCTCCAATCCTTTTCGCGTTCAACTTAAATCCATCGGGTTTGATTCCTTCCTTTGATCAACTGTGACAACTCGAGAATTTAGACAATTTAATAAAATCTTAAAAGATTGAATAAAGCTTAAATAATAAACCTAGACGGAAAATAAGTGTGTGGATTTGAAATTCTATGAAGGATTTTTAAGGAATTAAAATTTTTTGTGGAGAATTATTAAGGTTAAGTGTATGAGGGTATGTTAATTTGTGTGTGTGATTATATGTGTACAGAATTGTGGTTTAGGATCAAGGATTGATCAGGATAAGAGTAACTTTAGCAAACCCTAAAGTTATGTTAAGAATATGGTTGTTCAATTAGTAAACCCTAATGAGTGGTTAGAAACCCTAGCAATATGTTCAGAAACCCTAACTTGTGTTCCGGAAATCCGAAACCCTAATCTAGAATTTGTAAACCATAAATTGAGAGCTCAAATGTTAAGTATAAATACTTAAGTGTTAAAAGATGTGGGATATATGTGAAATGTCTAAAATACCCTTCAAATTATAGGGAAAATTATCAAAATACCCTTAGTGAGTGCGAAATGACTAAAATGCTCTTTTACTTAAAACTTAAGTAAAAGATATTGCAAAATCTTTGGTGACTCATCACTTGGATATTACCATGTTCTCAAATCCTACCAAATCTGATATTTGTGTGCCACCTTGCAAACATTAGATACATGAATCAAAATATAAGATTTTAAGTTAAGTAAAAATCTTACTTTACTTGCTAAGTTATCCAAGCCATCCTCTCTCTCAAATTTCCAAAATGTAGATTGAGAGGGAGTGTTAAGTTAAGCTAAGATAGCTTCATAACTTGTCAAGAACAGATCATCAAGATCAGAATCAAGAATCAAAGTTTAAAAGAGGTATAAACCCTAATATTTAAAAATCTTATTATTTATGTTCTATGATGTCTTTATATGTTTAGAGTTATTTTAGAGGATGTTATTGAGTGATCTAAGATATTACATCAAGGATCCATAACATCTAGATGCAAGAAAATAGGGTTTTTAGAACTCACCAAGAACCCTAATGTTAAGGTCTGACAGCCATATGTCAGGGCCTCTAGATCTTTATGTGTTAGTTGTTATGTGTGTTTGATGTTATAGAGTTGTTCTATGCCATGAGGAAAGTAGACTGGAAGTGTAATCAAGTCCATACCATGTCTAGATCTTAAGTTATAAGTGGTCAAACATGGTTGACCAACCATGAAAACCGAAAATCTGGGCAAAACCCAGAAACCCAGAAAGTTTGAAAAGCACTTTTAAGGCCTCTGATCTTGCTACTGTTAAGGTTAATGGTAATGTTTGTGTATAGGATTTTTAGTCTGACATATGGACTACCATTTCATGCCATTAGAACACTTAGATATTACACAGAATCAAAGATATGGATGGTCAAAGTAGGGTTGACCATCTGCCTTTTGAATTTCTGGTAAACCTAGAATTTGTTAAGAACAGGCTTCTGACATGGTTTAACCGGATTGAATCCCTCACATGTGATGTTATTAGACTGATCCGGTGCACGATATTTGTACCTTGACATAGGGACTTCATGATTGAACCTTTAGAACACACTAAGTGAACCTAGAATGCAAGTTATGGATATCCAAAATAGCACCCTTGAACTGTTCTTCATTTCTGGGTAACCCAGAAATGAAGAACAACCTCTAACATGATATTTGTGAACTTATAACTTCATATTGTGATGTTGGATGGCCATGGAACTTGTTTAGGGTTTAAGTACTACATCAGTATTATAATATTAACATCTTTGCAAACCCAGATAGCATCAAGAACATGAAATTAAATGTGGTCAAACTAGGACCATGGTAACTAGCTATGAAGGTTCTGGAAATCTCAAGAACACATATAACGACAGTTTTGTCACTATAGGCAACTTTAGTGACAGTTTATTTATGAGATTAATTATTTTTATTAAATAATTAAAGAAAAATAGTTTTTAGTTATAAAAAATACATAATAAATTCCTAAAAATTATTTTAAATTTTAAAAATGAGTTTTAATCATTTTGAATATATTTCATTAATATTTTAATATTTTTAAATATTAATGGTATTTAATTCATTTAATTATAATATAAATAATTGCTTAAAAATGATTTTTAATACTTGAAAAATCATTTGAAATTATATTATGGTATAAGAAAATATTTTAAGTTATTTTTAATGACTTTTAATATTTTGTGATAAATTTCATTAATAAATTAATATTAATGATAATTAATTAATTTAATAAATGTATTGATAAATTATGGAAAAATTGAATTAATGATTTAAAGATTATAAAAATATTTTAATTTATAAAATATAACTTTTGATATTTTTTCATGAAATAAATTAATATTTTAATATTAATGGCAATTATTGGATAATGGATTTAAATATTTAAAATCATTTAAATGTGATTTTAAGGTATTAAAAATACTTTGAGATATTATAAATAATTTATAATATTATGTTGAGTATTTCATTAATATTTGATATTAAATAAATATTAATGATAATGGAATATAGTGGTATTTAAATCATATAAATATCATATTAATGATTAAAAAAATCATGATAAATGGTAATAATTATTTAAAAATTATGAGTTATGGAAAAATATTTTGACTGATAATAAAATTATCTAAGATAATTGTAAAGCGTTTAGGTAGAGTCTTAAGGAAAATAGGCTCGATATTTATCCGACTAGGCCGTCGGGATGTCGAAATAGTATCGAACTTAACTCAGACTGAAATAGTTTGACTTGAGATTAGGTCTTATGTGTTGTATAGACTGATAAGAGTATGCGGTAATGTGTTTAGGTTATTTTATAACTATATATAATGATATTATACTGTGATGATATTATTCTAATATTGAAGATCAGTATTATCAATATTAGGTCTTCGGATACAGCTATATAGACTGTGTAGCAGTAGTTGGTGATTCAGGCAAGTTCTCTAACTCGAACTCGAGTTGTTTTATAAAGTATGTTTTTGGTTAATGATTGTTGATTATACCATGTCTACGAATTGTTGATTCGCACATTGTGCATATTGCATCTGTTCATTAGGTATGAAAGGATGATCTCCTTCATTACCATTTGGTCCAGTTATAGTTATTCATGTTCATTGTTGACCATTCATTTTTATTTTCTCGGTCATTTAGCTATAAAAATTGATTCGTGTTCTTTCTCAATGATTATATTGTTGAAAGTCAGCTAGCTTATTATTCAATTCTTTCAATCATGATATAACCTTTATTGAACTTAACTTGTTGGGCAAACTTGTTGCTCACTCTTGCTATATCATGATAAATATTACAGATTATGCCGAATACGTCGGATACAAGAGAAGCAAGTGACATTGTGTGTCGGATAGAATATGGAATACAGGTATTAAGTTAAGGTTATCGACCTTGGAAATTATGTTGTAAATGTATAAATAATTTATGTTTATATCTTCCGTAATAGTTATAGAATTAATATACCAAATTCGTGGTGATTGGGACCAGGATCTGAGGATTCTACAGTTGGTATCAGAGCCGTAGGTTATAAACCTTAGGTAGGGTTACCTTAGGCTAATAACCGCAGCGGGATAAGGATAAGGATTAACTCAAATAGAGTTAGTGTGTCGGTAAGATTCAAAGATGAATCTCGGCGAGTTATAAAGATACATAGTTCCCTAACTCTGATAATAAAGGTTAACAGTAGTAATGAATAGATAGAGTCTAAAAGACTAAAAGTATACGGGGAAATGAGATCATAAAATAAAACGATCATAGTATAGAAATGAATCGTAATATAATTAATACGATGAGATCACTCCGTGATCTGATAAGGTTATAGTATGGAGAAAGATCAATCAAATGATTGAAAAGTCTACGGAAAAAATTATTGTGTGTCAGTTGTACTATGAATTGGTACGAGACAAATTTAGGAAAGGATCATGGATACAGATTAAACAAAATTCGTATTGAGTATGGAGATAGGATTAAGTGGGATTTCAATTGAGGACTCATGTCAGCAACTGATTTGTATGATTCCTTGTATGGGCGGAGAATTTGTACTTGGTTTTAGGATCACTTAGCTTCCTATTCGATATAGTGGTTAAGTTAAACAATTCTTTGTATGGGTGGGGAATTGTTCGCTTATCTTCCTATATTGATTAGTGGCCAAGTTTGGTTTGACGACCACTTAGCTTCTGGTATTGATAATCATTGAAATGTATGTGTCGCGCTATTTGCTATACGTGTGTTGAGAAGGTGATTCTTTTCTCACGTGTATAACAGATAGGTAGAATATAGTTAGAGAATATAAGATTAGTTACGAGTTCTTAAAACTCATACTTATGGTAGGTTCGTGACTCATAATCATATGAAATGTTTTTGAACCCTCAGTGAATGGACGTCAATGGTCTGACTAGGATAAGTTTTTAAACTCATATGATTATGGAAAGTTCTTGAACTCATAATGTGTAGTAAGTTTGACGAACTGGGTATAGTTATCTGTGAATGGATAATTAAGGATAATAGGAATAGATAGATTGATTAAGCAATGGATTATTAGTTGAGACATAGGTTTTCCAAATCTTCTAGCTATGCTAGACTTTAAAATTTTTGATATCAAGCTAAATACGCACTATGTGCCTTTTAAAAATGAATTTTTATTCTCAACTCCTGGTGACAATTGTGTATGTGTGGACTTTGGGACACTGACACATCGGTACCTATTGAGATGATAAAAATGATTTGCAAAGAATTTTTGAACGGTTTAAAGTATAGTATATGCTAATTGTTTCAGCTAGACGAAAATGATTTGAAATATCAAAATGTATTTTATTTATCATTAATACATCATGTAACCTAGTGCAGAGATGATAAAAAAATGATGGAGTTGTGAATACATGAATACTTAGTGTTGAATTCAATTGAAAAATCATTGTCCCAATATTCTATGATGTGTTATGAGAAAGTCACAATGACGGAATCCTCAAAGGGGTATTTAATATAGTACGGTATCATGACGTCATTTTCAAAATAATTAATTATCAACTGGGTTTGGCTATACATAAATGTTTCAATTGAATTGAATTATTGGTATGAGTCTACACTATTTGATTCAGCTAGACCAAAGTTTATAAAATTCTAAACGTTCTTTGAAAATTTTCCCGAACCAAATTATTTTGGTGCGAAATCCGATAAGACTGAGGTAAGCATCCCAGATTTGGGAAAACTTTTGTGCATCCAAGGTGGATAAGAGGAACGGGGAAAAATTATTCCGACTAGCAGTACTTGATTATGTATAGGGAATAACGGGCTAATTACCCACCATGTCCGTAAGACATGACGATTTGCGGATGAATTTCTGTATAACCTTTTTGAAAATGAAATTTTATAGTCTATATGACTCCTCAGCATAATTTGAAAAGTTTAACTCTTGTGAGTGATGTTTTGGGTAGCATGTGATGATGAGTATAAATGGTGTATGGTGTAAGGTGTAAGGTGAATTTCGGGGATGAAATTCTTAGAAGAAGGGGTGAATGTGACAACCCGAGAATTTAGACAATTTAATAAAATCTTAAAAGATTGAATAAAGGTTAAATAATAGACCTAGACAAAAAATAATTGTGTGGATTTGAAATTCTGTGAAGGGTTTTTAAGGATTTAAAATTTTTTGTGGAGAATTATTAAGGTTAAGTGTATGAGGGTATATGAATCTGTGTATGTGACTATATGTGTACATAATTGTGGTTTAGGATCAAGGATTGATCATTATAAGAGTAAATTTAGCAAACCTTAAAGTTATGTTAAGAATATGGTTGCTCGATTAGTAAACCCTAATGAGTGGTTAGAAACCCTAGTAATATGTTTGAAAACCCTAACTTGTGTTCTGGGAATCCAAAACCCTAACTGGGAATTTATAAAGCCTAAATTGGGAGCTCAAATGTTAAGTATAAATACTTAAGTGTTAAAAGATGTGGGATATATGTGAAATGTCCAAAATACCCTTCAAATTGTAGGGAAAATTATCGAAATACCCTTAGTGAGTGAAAAATGACTAAAATACCCTTTTACTTCAAACTTAAGTAAAAGATATTGCCAAATCTTTGGTGACCCATCACTTGGATATTACCATGTGCTCAAATCCTACCAAATCTGATACTTGTGTGCGACCTTGTAAACATTAGATACATGAATCAAAATATAAGATTTTAAGTTAAGTAAAAATCTTACTTTACTTGTTAAGTTATCTAAGCCATCCTCTCTCTCCAATTTTGAATATGTAAAGTGAGAGGGAGTGTTAAGTTAAGCTAAGATAGCTTCATAACTTGTCAAGAACAGATCATCAAGATTGGAATCAAGAATCATAGTTTAAAAGAGGAATAAACCCTAATCTTTAAAAATCTTATGATTTATGTTATATGATGTGTTTATATGTTTAGAGTTATGTTAGAGGATGTTATTGAATGATCTAAGATGTTACATCAAGGATCCATAACATCTAGATGCAAGAAAATAGGGTTTTTAGAATTGACCAAGAACCCTAATTTTAAGGCCTGACAGCCATATGTCAGGGCCTCTAGATCTTTGTGTGTTAGTTGTTATGTGTGTTTGATGTTATAAAGTTGTTCTATCCCATGAGGAGAGTAAACTAGACGTGAAATAAAGTCCATACCATGTCTAGATCTTAAGTTATAAGTGGTCAAACATGGTTGACCAACCATGAAAACTGGAAATCTGGGCAAAATCCAGAAACCCAGAAAGTCTGACAAGCACTTTTAAGACCCCTGATCTTGCTACTGTTAAGGTTAATGGTCATGTTTGTGTATAAGATTTTTAGTATGACATATGGACTACCATTTCATGCCATTAGAACACTTAGATATTACACAGAATCAAAGATAAGGATGGTCAAAGTAGGGTTGACCATCTGCCTTTTGAATTTCTGGTAAACCTAGAATTTGTCAAGAACAGGCTTCTGACATGGTTTGACCGAATTGAATCTCTCACATGTGATGTTATTAGACTGATCTGGTGCATGATATTTGTACCTTGACATATGGACTTCATGATTGAACCTTTAGAACACACTAAGTGAACCTAGAATGCAAGTTATGGAGATCCAAAGTAGCACCCTTGAACTGTTCTCCATTTCTGGGTAACCCAGAAATAAAGAATAGTCTCTGACATGATATTTGTGAGCTTATATCTTCATATTGTGATGTTGGATGGCCATGGAACTTGTTTAGGGTTGTAGTACTACATCAGTACTACAATATTATATTAACATTTTTGCAAACCCAGATAGCATCAAGAACATAAAATTAAATATGGTCAAACTAGGACCCTGGTAACTGGCTATGAAGGTTCTGGAAATCTCAAGAACACCTATTGCGACAGTTTTGTCGTTATAGGCACCTTTAGTGACAATTTATTTATGAAATTAATTATTTTTATTAAATAATTAGAGAAAAATGGTTTTTAATTATGAAAAATACATAATAAATTCCTAAAAATTATTTTAAAGCCTAAAATGGGTTTTTAATAATTTTGAATATATTTCATTAATATTTTAAAATATTAAAATGTCGCCTATAAGCATTCTTTCGCTAGATGGCAAGCTATTTTAAGTATTTTTGATTTTGATATTGAATATATTAAAGGTAGTAACAACTCAGTTCCAGATATAATAAATGTTCACAACTTAGACCTTTATTACTAGTGGTAAATGGATATAATAAATATATAAATGGTAAACTTAAAATTATTTTGTCAGTAAGATTGCGAACTAAGACAAATGAGGTCTTAAAACACATACTGTCTTGACAAATATGTACATTAGGTAATTTATATTTTATTTCCATTTGACTACCGTTAGCTGAATTTAGTTTTTCACTAGTTTTCTTATAATATCTAGTGGGGATAATACCTTCTTGAATACAATTCAAGTCCGCACTCATAGATCAACCGGAGCGGGGTCAGCATGCAGAGAAAGTTTTATCAATAACTAAATTAATAGAGATATACCATTTTTGAATAGTGATATCTTTAATTCTTTTAAGAGAGAGACCTTGAATAAAGAGATCGATTCTTTGCTTTTGATGATTCTCGGTTCATCGTGACTTTCATCACTTTAGAAGAGAATCATGAACTTGAAGATCTGATTTTTATCGTCAATCTCTTTTCTTAGATTGAAATATCTAATTTTAAACTAGAAATCTCTTTCTTAAGTTTATTAACTTCTTGATTTAACTTTCGGGAAGGGTAATTTCTTTTCTTTGGAGACTTAAATCTTTCAAGAGTTTTATTTAAACCTAAAATGGGTTTTCTTTGGCTCTAAGAACCTTATCGGTGACTTTCTTATCTTTAGTTAATAAATCTTTTAATTGTTTCAAATCTCGAGTTTTTTAATTCAAAGCTCGTGATTTCTTGATTAAATCTACTAATAAAGAACTTTCTTCTTCTTCTTTTGTAATTACATTAACTCTTTTACAACAGCTTTTATTGCAATTTTACGTACATATGGTGACTTCATTTTCACTATCGAATCATCGTTAGATGCGTTATTACTAGAAGATTACGGGATATCGAAGCTTTTCATTATCGCTACTCTTGTTATTATCAATTCTCATTAATTCTAATAAGCGCTTACGTATCTTCAGATGAAATATTCAATTGAGCTAATTTTTGTTTAACTCTACATTCACTTTTATAATGTCCTTTCTGCCCACAATTGTGACAGACAATTTTACTTTTATCATATTTCTTTGATTTTTTATACGACTTTTTCTTAGATGACTTAGGTTTATTGTAATAAGTATCTTGGTTTTTACTCTTACTATTACTTTTATCGTGATTATATCTTTTCTTAATAATATTTTGAATCTTTTCAGTCATTTTATTATTATTTACATCGATGATATCCTTGTATTCTCCAAGACTATTGAAGAGCATAGTAATCTAATAAAAAACTTATGTTCTGATTCTCCCAATGCTTTTTGGCATAGGAAGAAGCACACAGTTAGATTACCCTATGCTAAGGAATAGTTGGCCAAGTTCAGATTACTGACAAAACTCAGCTACAGAGGTTTCTTGGCTCGCTCAATTATATTGGCAAGTTTTCAAGAACCTCAGGAAGATTTGTAAGCCTCTCTTCCAGCGCTTACAGAGTAATCCACCTCCATGGACTGACATTCATACTTCTGCCGTCCAACAAGTTAAAAAATATGTTAAGGTTTTGCCCTGCTTTGGCATCTCTAACGATTCAGCTTTCAAAATAGTTGAAACCGATGCCTCTGACATTGGATTCGGTGGCATACTCAAACAAAAGTTAACTCCTTCTTGAGATGAACAAATTATTCATTTCCATTCGGCATGGAACCTACACACGCTTAAAATACAATCTGAATCAAAAAAGAAATTTTGTCTTTAGTTTTATGTATTAAAAATTTCAGAGAGATTTATTAAATCAAAATTCCTAGTTAGGATAGATTGCAAGTCGATAAAATTCATTCTTGAAAAGGATGTTAAGAATGTCGCCTCTAAGCATTCTTTAAGCTAGATGGCAAGCTATTTTAAGTATTTTGATTTTGATATTGAATATATTAAAGGTAGTAACAACTTCCTTCGATTTTCTCACTCGTGAATTTATTAACACAGGTACTATTGCAGCAACATGAGTGTACGAGGAGGTTCATCTTCTCGTGGTCATAGCCGCTCTGCCGGTCCAGTTAATCAGTCAAAGGGAACTACTGTTCCTCACCCAGTTACACAAACACACAATAAATTCCATGTGCTTGGTACAGTCCCCAAGCCCTACTCTTCGGTTCTTGCTAGTCAACCTAAGCCATTTGATATTTTCGCTAGTCAAACCCCATCTACCTCATCAAAACTTAGTCACCCAGTGTCTGATTATCGTCAGATTTTTTATCAGCACTTATTTCATATTGAGTTACAAATGAAACCCAAGAATGACCCAATTGATTAGGCGCCAGCTTATTTCCTTCGGTTGGCATTTCTCCCTCTCGCTCCTTATAAGTCACTTGTGTATTATAGGGACATTCTTATTGAAACAGAGTCAGTCTTCATTAAACCAATTTATGCCAACGATGATAAATCAAAGCTCCTTTATCATTCGTTGTATATTAAACAAGTTCTCCATCTTTCCGATTGGGGTAGTCATCCTTCTGATCTCAAGTCATTTTCTAATCACACTAGCTCTTTTTTGCTATTTTGATTATATTGAGGCTTGGCATAAAATCATGCTTCATCAAAATGAAGATCATAGTCATTCGTGGTTTTTTCAGTTTGACCACAAGTTCAGGAGTCAATTCCCCAAATGGTTCATCCTTTGGTGGACAAGGTACGGTTTGTGCCATGATATTTTCCCCAAACCTCTCCTTGCTCATAATTCAACTATATCTGGTTGAGATAAAGTGTTGAATTTGGTGATATAACTGTTGGCTACCATAGACATATGATTAAGTTTATTAAGGATTTCTTGTTCACTAAATCCATCTATATTCCATTCATAAATTTTATTAGAAGATACCGAAAACTGTTTATCTAGATTTCTCTCTTCGAACTGTAAATCCGGAGGAGTTTGTCTAGAGTACCAATTTCTGGTAATACTTGTGTTATTAACAGTTAATTTATTTAGTTGTTCATTAAGGTTTGAAATAGATGAGTGATTAGAGTGATCCGAAGAACTTTCGTTATTATCATCAGTTTCCACTTGATCAATAACAGCAATAGTTCCACTTGGACCTGGTTCTGTTTTGAGTTTTTTAAATAATTTTTCAATAGATTGGACCAATTCACTTTCTTTATTAGGTAAACTTAAATTATATTTGTTCTCTGGTAATTTAATTAAAGGCTGTTCAATCTTTGAATCGGGGTTTTTTAATAATACTTTCTTCAAATTTTTCTTGATTCTATCTAGTGTTTTCCTCACCGTTGTTGCTGCTAGATATTGATTACTAAAGTTTAATTATTCAATTATTTTTTATCATTATTAGTTCCATCAGAATCTTGAAGGGACTAGCAATAAGCTGAAGTGTTTATGCTTGGAATTAGAACTGTTTCTAAGGAGGATGACTAGAGCGATACTTTAGATCCGCTTCTTTAATCCATTGAGTTTTACTAATAACATTACATTTACTTTGATATTGTTCATACCAGTCGTAAAAAGTAATATTGATTTCTTCATTTTTAATAAATCTTTTCCATCTATTAACTATCTTATCTCTTTCTTTTTCAATTGGGTGATTAGATCTGAATAGATGTCTTTTTTCTTTGTTAAACTTTGAATTAAAATCTTTTACTAAGTTATCCCAATCTAGAACAAAATTCTTCTTAATGACTCTTAATTGATTATGAATCGGGGCATTAATATCAGACTGTGTGGGATAAACAGAGGATGCCGGAGAAGAAGAACGAATTCAAATGTTTAATATGCTCTTCAATAGTCTTGGAGAATACAAGGATATCATCGATGTAAACAATAATAAAATGACTGAAAGGATTCAAAATATTATTAAGAATATTCTGAAATTCACTTGGTGCATTTTTAAGTCCAAATGACTGAACATTCCATTCGTAGTGTCCGAACGGAGTGGTGAATGCAGTTTTGTATCTATCATTGGGATGAATAGCAACTTGCCAAAATCCAGACTTAAGGTCAAATTTACTAAAGATGGTGGAGACACTTAACCTACCAAGGAGATCATCCTTGTTGGGCAAAGGGGCATAAAATCATGCTTCATCAAAATGAAGATCATAGTCATTCGTGGTTTTTTCAGTTTGACCACAAGTTCAGGAGTAAAATATTATTAGTATTTAATTCATTTAATTATAATATAAATAAATTGCTTAAAAATAATTTTTTAATACTTGAAAAATCATTTGAAATTATATTATGGTATAAGAAAATATTTTAAGTTATTTTTAATGACTTTTAATATTTTGTGATAAATTTTATTAATAAATTAATATTAATGATAATTAATTAATTTAATAAATGTATTAGATAAATTATGGAAAAATAGAATTAATGATTTAAAAATTATATAAAATGATTTAAAGATTATAAAATATTTTATGTTATAAAATATAACTTTTGATATTTTTTCATGAAATTCATTAATATTTTAATATTAATGATGGATTTGAATGTTTAAAAATCATTTAAATGTGATTTTAAGGTATTAAAATACTTTGAGATATTATAAGATAATATATATATATATATATATATATATATATATACACACACACACACACACGTGATTGAAACAAATTTTATCAAAATTGCATACTTGCTCATATATAAAGGTAAATTGTTATACTAATTTATATATATATATATATATATATATATATATATATATATATATATATATATATATTTCATCTATCAAATATCATATAAAAAAGTCGGTACTTAGATAATCTAATATAATTTTAAAGTACTTTCTCTAAAAAATTTTGAACGGTCTTTAAAATCCTAAGTGGTTTTTTTAATGATATAGATACATTATATAAATATCAAAATATATTTAAATAATTATCAGATTGTGAAACAAATAATTTGGTCAGTACTTATATACCGATATAATTCAAAAGTTATGTAGCGCCCCCAAATTCGGCTTCCTTGAACCTCGGACCTGGTGCGTCATGATACATCATCATCTTACATATTCTCTAACTAATGCGGAAAATATAAACTTAAATTTGTTTATACAATCAATTCTTACAACATATCCCAAGGTTTATAACCTTAACTTGATACATACCTTCAATATCACAAAAGGTTTATATAAATAACTTACATTAGATAACTAATTAGTTAATGTGCATAACAATCTAATCGTGTACTTTGCTTTTGTATCTGTCCTTCCTCGAACAGTCATCTCAATCGAAATTTTTTTATCATGATATAACAAGGGTGAGCAACTACTTTGCTCAGCATGTTTAAATACAAGAAGGATATATCATGATTGAAAATGAATAATAAGCTTTCGAATTTTTCAACAATATAATAATTGTGAAAGAGTATGAATCAAAACTTCAATAATTGAATGATTGAACCAATAATGTTGGGTGTTCAACAATGACAATGAAAAATTTTAACTGAACCTTATGGTAATGAAGGCGATCAACCTTTCATACCTGATGAACATATACAATATGCATCAAGGGAGAATCAATAATCATAGATGTGGAATAATCAACAATAATTATCCACTAACATTCTTTAATAACTCAAAATAATTATTCTTGAAATAATAACTCGAGTTTGAGTTAGGGAACTTGCATGTACCGTCGATTACTACTACACAATCTAATTTAATCTCTTTATTGTAAAGACCTATCATTGTTAAGATTTATCTTTCAATCAACATATCATATTGTACCTAATAATACTACTACTCTACAAGTAAATTATTTAAAATTTAACCACATAATCAAATATTAGATAACACCTTAAAACATCAGTATTATTATCGTCCTTTGAAAATTTTTCAATCACTATATCATATACATTATGATTTAACAATTTAATCTTTCATACTATAAGTTCTTTTTTATAATCTAGTAAGCCGAATACGAATACAGTAATATGGATTATTCAAACATACCAATCCAGCAACCTGGATTCAAACTAATCTCCAATCCAGCAACCTAGATTCAAATTGTCCTACAATCCAGCAATCTGGATTCAAACTGTCCTACAATCCAGCAACCTGGATTCACTAATTCAGCAACCTAGATTGACCAATCCAGCAACCTGGATTAACCAATCCAACAACATGGATTATCCTTTTCAACATATTAAATTTCCAATTCATCATACTATTCAATATAGTCTATTGAATGTCTCATTCAATAACTTAACTCTTCTTTTAAACTCTCATCTAATATTATTATTTAATAATATTTTATTCATTTTAATCTTTCGTTTAATATTATTATTTAGTTAATAATATCTTAATCTAATATTATTAATCCCTTAATAATATTTTAGTCTAATATTATTAATTATACCAATAATATCTTAGTCTAATATTATTAGTCATCTAATAATATTTTAATCATTAATTAAATAATTAAACAATTTATTTTAATTGTTTATCATTTACTAATTCATTCATTTAATCATTCAAAAATACCACAAACATAATATCTCATCAACATTAAACAAAATACCCTTCAAAAATATGCATATACCCTATTTATGGGTTTTAAGCCATAAAATCCTATTTTCCTAATTTTTAACATTACACAACATATTTTATTCATTTTTTCATAACTAAATTATTTCCATGGAAAAATACCAAATCAGTTCTGAATTTTTTTTTTCTAGGATTTGACATAATATGTCTCCCTTATGAACATATATATTTTTTGGAATTTTTGAAATTCATTTACTATATTTAAATAGTCCAAACTTGCTACATTTATCATAAATCAAAACATTGTTCGAAAATTCTAAAATTTACAGAGTATGTTCACGACATATATATATATATATATATATATATATATATATATATATATATATATATATATATATATATATATATATATATATATATATACTTCAAAGAAAAATTTCATAATTTTTGGAGTTACACGCAAAGAGTTATTCGGGTTTACTTTTAAAATTATCTTTTCCCGTAAAATCCATAACTCTTATTCTATATATCCAAAAATTCCCATATTTTTACAAGACTCAGATAACTAATTATATTATCACTCCAAAGTGTTATAGAATTTTTGAAGCAACAAAAGCTTATAAAAATGCCCCTGAACCAAACTGGCCAAGGGACTTATTTGTGCTTAAATTTATTCTTTTGTAGACTTAACAATTTGAACTAAAATGGTTGCCACCATTTGTGTTGTTAACATTTCTAAGTGCTACCACTTGAGTTTACTAGATAACTTATATATCTAGCACCCCTCTTTGATGGATCGCAAATAGGACGTGTAGATCTTAAATGGTAGTTGATCAAAGTAAATAAAAGTTAGGGTTTTCTACCCTTTAGAAACTAGTTTTCATTTCTCTTTTTGATCCAACTTTTGACACACAAAATGGATAAATCTACACATAACACACTCTAAATCATGTAGATCTAAGGTTTTTGAGTTTAAAAATATTAGATCATAATCTCATCAAAATCAAACAAAACAAAACTAATAAACTAATTTAAGGTTAAATTTTTCTTATACCTTTGATCTTGTGACGCCCCCAAATTCTGGTACTTGAAACCCGAACTCGGTGCTTCACGATACCATTTTTATGAGCGGAATAATACTAATAATAATAACAATAATATAAATACCAAACTTAATTTACATATATCAGAGTCTAATCCTAGGTACGCGAACTTTAAACATTCATTACATGATAGTTAATAGATATTATTGTCTTAATAAAGTCAAACTATTACATAATATAGCATAAGACTCATTCTGCAACCTTTCCTTTTCCCTTGTTCTTAGTAGAGCCTTCTGGTTGATCACACTTAGCTAAAAATATTTAAATTTAAAGCAAGAATGACAATTTGATTGCCCAGTAAGTAATATCAATAATAAATATTAGCTAAAAAGATTAAATGTTTTCTTTGAATGACACTTCTACAACGAATCAACAGTTGTGAAGTAAGCTGAACTAATAATAACAACATATCAATTATATATCAAAATTTTGAAACTACGTATTGACTATAAATGGGGATCAGTCGACAGACTATGAACATTATTTTCTATTTTCGAAAAGGTTAAACAGAACTTCATCTGTAAACCGTCATAACTTACAGGCACGCGGGTGATCAACCCATTATGCCCTGTATTGATCAATACTACATGTTCGAACGATATTTTCGTCCAGCATATCCGCCTTAGGCACAAAAAAATTTCCCAGATTTGGGATGTTCATACTAGTCTAGAATCCAAACCAAAACAATTTGGTTGGATACAATAAAGTTCTATCTTGTTCAACAATATTTTTAAATTTGTGTCTAGCTGAATCACTACAAAAAAATGGGACTTCAGCAACAACTGATTTTTGTTGCTAAAGGTGCCAAATTTCGTTGCAAAAGAATTTTGGCAACGACTTTCTTGTCGTTGCGTCTTTTGTTGCGCAATGAGCGTTGCTAATTGTTCCGCGTCAAACGTATTTTTGTCGTTGCCAAAAGTAATACATTTTGCAACGAAATTTGACTTCGTACAGAGACATCGATCCTTTAGCAACAAAATATATTGTTGCGGAATAATTAAAATTGCGTTGCTAAAAAGCCCATTTCGTTGCAAAAGCCTGCTAATTGGCAACGAAATGAATTCTTTTTTTTTTTGCAACGACCATGCATTTTTGTTGCAATTGACACCATTTTGCAACGACATTTTTCGTTGGAGTAAATTATAAAAATTATTGCCTAATCTTGCTTCGTTGCGGAATGTAAACTTTTTAGCAACGATTTTCGTTGTTAATTATATTATTTGGCAACGACATTATGTTGAATCAACAACAAAAATGTTTGTTCTTTGGTTATTTTCAATAGCAACGAAAGTCGTTATTAGCAGCGACATTATATGTTGTTATTTTTTTTATATGTGCTGAAAAGTTGATTTGATTTGCAACGATAAAAAATGTTGTCTTTTATTTTAGTATTAACAACAATATCCTCTCCGTTGTTATTAGATTATTTTTCATTGCCAAATATAAAGTTTTTAATGCCATTAGCAACGAAAAATTTGTTGCTAAATGTAAACTTGTTCAATGCTTTGGTAACGAATTATATTGTTGTCAAATCAAAATTTGACATTCTTTTTGTGTACCTGACTGGCTCAATATCCCCATAGCAAATAATGACAAAAATGAAAAAAAACTAAAATATTATTAACTTAATAAAATCATCCACTACATAATCATTCATTATCTTTAGAATTAACCATCTAAAGCTACCACAGTTCTTCAATCAAAGTATATATCTACATATATAGGGAGAGTACAGTTCATAATTTCGTCCCTTGTCTTCCGTAAATGTAGCACAGAAATTTGATACCCAGTATTGTAAGGCAAATCGTAGAAGCAGTCTTCCTGCACATATTTAAAAATAATAGCAAATCAGGAAAATGAAGCAAATAGGTCACCAGAGGCACTTAGTGCTAAAATCAATACACAAAGACAATAGAGTTGCTACGTGGTACTAATGTACACCGTATTGCTCATAAGCAGAAAAAGACAAATAGGCAATCACAATATCATTTGCTACAAATCCAAATAGAAAAAGAACCTTCAGTGCGACTATATGTTGCTCAGTTACAAGACAAAATTGGAATCTTAATCGACCATTTCATGAATTAATTTCAGTAAGTATAGTGGTAAACATATTTTCTGTTACAAGACTTGTAGATTATTATTATTATATGTTGATCTCAAGTCAGAATTCAATCACATTCAACAACCATGGTCTTCCAAACTGTCTAGAAAAGCAGATTAAACAATAGTCTGGAGATTTGTAATAGATTAAATAATAGTCTGGTGATTTGCAGATTTTGCAGATTGGTGATATTTACATTGTTTTAGAGAAGTTCTTATGTTCAACAGATGATGATAAGAAGTGAGAAGGGGATAAAAAGGAAAGATGCGAAGATTTAATTATAATTTGTGGCTTTTTGGAAGAAAAGCCACTACGAAGTTGAGTTTGAGATGAATGTTTGTTTTTTTTAGTGTTAGAAACAACATGGTATGTATGGGTTATATAAATATAATTTTAGGAAAAACTGAAAAGTAAAAAATAATTTGTCCCATAGCATTGAGAGAATAAAACAACTGAAAGTGATGTAGTTTAAGAAAAGCTTGCCTTATTTAGAGCTGGTTCAAGATTAGCAGCTCCTTAACGTTGAGGAGAAAATATCCAACTTCACTTCCTTAAATATAAAGATGATGTTAGGGACACACCATTTTAATGAATACTAGTTGTTGGAGAAGTACTGTAATAATGACGTAAATTTGACATGAGTTGCAAAAAAACAAGACCTAAAAATTTGTACAAAAAGGATATTGTATTATTGTTCACACAAGGGAGTTAAATACTACATTTTTTTTTGCTAAATAAATACAACATATTTCCAGCACAACAACAAGAATATTTTTCACATAATTTTACAAAATATGATCAAACTCCTTTTTTAAGAGGCTCATTTTCGTTACATCTCACAGTCTTCCAAAATTTTTATATTTAACAAATGTTACAAACATGAGAGGCTTGTGCACCAATAGGATTGGAAGAAAAACAAGCACCAAAAAGGAAATATCAGAACCGAACTTCACAATCTTCTTGACTAGGAGTAAGTGCATTATGCAGTTACATATGTGTTAAGTAATTTAGAAGTAACACTTCAAAGGAAATTTCGACCAAATTTAGAAATTCATTTCAATTCTGAATGGAACGGCAGGTTACAAAAACTTGGACCACTAGCCTTGAAATAAAATTGAAAACTCAAAACAAAGTTAGGCTGGATATCTGGCCTGAATCCTCAAATGAATACAGTACTCCATAATTACTTTAGTACAGAATAATGACCCAGTGAACAACAAGTAATTGAAAGTTGTTAACAGTGCAAAAAAATTGCTTATAAATATGCCATTATTATGCAAAACTGGACAATTTTAAGTACTTCATTGATGACAATGAAACTAAAGATTACTTAATTTTGATAAAATAAATTTTCTGCTGTTCAAGTTTACACGCGATGTGTCTTTGCAAATTGAAACCTCGTGGATGAAAGGGACATCACATGTAACTTGAAGGGAGCAAAGTTTTTTAACCGTGGATTTTCAAGTTCAATTTGGACGCATGTTAACCTTGCCCAAAAGATGATTAGCATAAAACATTTTATCCTAATGACAATAAATAACTGGAACCCGTAGCGTTTTGTGTTAAAGCAATTCTTGACCAAATGATTCTCCTGAGGTAAGAAAAGAGACAACATATTCTGTTTCATGACAATCATCAGGCAACAAAGGTCGAACTCTGCAAAATACATGAATATTCCCTTTCAGTTCCTGCAGTAGGAAATAATTAGTACCAATAAAGTAAAGAAGTATGGTCCAACCAACAAGAGAAAATAAACTTACTTACTAAAATTGTATTATGAAGTTTCTTCCTCAACTTTTCTCCCTCATTAATTTGATATTCTACATCCCCAAGTGCTCATGTAATTCACTCATAACTCGCTTTTGCTCTTCAAATTCAGTCCTTATTTCAGAGGTGGATAAATCGGCCATCTATAAAAACAAATAATAAGCATTGAGGGTCATAAAGTGTCACATAAAAGCACACATCACAAAAAGAAACATAACCATTTTTTTGGGACAAAAAGAAACAAAAAGAAATTGTCCACTGTAGAGTTGCTAAAGAAAGTTGAAATACTAGGGACACTTGATTATGAGATCATGTACTCTAAGTTAGCAAAAATTTGAGATTTAATTGCTTATTCTAATAGTGATTGGGCTGAAATTGTTGATGACATAAAGAGCACTTCTGATTATAAAGAAGGAACAAAAGGTACCTGCACAATACCTATGTTCAATTGAATATGTTGAGGCAATTTATCAAGCTATGTGATTAAGGACATTGCTTAAAGATGTAGGTAAGAAGTAAAATAAATGGACATTTCTTTTAAGCAACAAACATTGATACGCCAGAGAAAAAAAATGTTAAAAAAAAATAATCTAACGAGCCATGAAAAACTAAACATATTGCCTTCCGGTATCATTTTATCCAAGAAGCATATGAAAGGCAGAATTATTATTCGCTAAAAATAGGAGAAAGAGAATAATACTGCAGCATTGCAAGTCACAAGACCAATGTTAGCGTATGTTTAGTTACACGATGTTTGGAACATTTAGTGTGTTTAGAGGGTTTAGTTAAACGATATTTGGAATGTTTAGTGTGTTTAGAGATTTTGAAAGTCCAAACGCACTTACAAATCTTGTTAATCTACAAACACCTTATTTAACTTACAAACACATTGTTTAATACTCAAATGCAATGGACCAAAAATGATGTTGTGTGTTTGGACTCTAAATACCGCAAACGCTACTAACCAAACAAACCCTTAGACAGCTCATTGGATTTATGAAACAAGGGGGGTAGCATTGAAAATAATGCACTTTCTTACTCATAGTTCTCTTAATTAAGCCGATAGTAATGGGTATATTCACTTCATAATCTGAAGGAGTGCCTTCCAGAGAACAATGTATATAAAATTAGTGCAATTCTCTGCATAAGCCTAGAATGATCTATTACATTTAATATGCATCGGGGCTAAGTAAACCTCAAGAAAATATTGATCCAAAATTTCAAGTTGAATCCTTTTTCTCTTTGTTTGTTATTGAGTTTGCTACATCACCACATCATCAATTAATCTTACACTTCAATTCAAATTTATAAGTATCACTACTGTTACTAGGCCTACAAGAAGCCGAGCAAATTGAAAGTTTGGTCTGGGGAAAAAATGGCAATGAAGGAACGAAGAAAAAGATATCATATCAAAGTTAATCTCTTCTCTTTAATATATCTGATACCATCCCCAAAAATTAATAGTGATGGTGAAGGCCAGAGATGATTCAAATATCATTTAATAAGATATTATGTTCTATGTTAATTCTGTGAGTTTTTTGTCTTAAGACACCGAACATCACAACTAAAATCAGGATACATAAAACATAGGATATGAACAATCCAAAAAGCGGTACAAGACCAAGAGAAGAAATTTAAACATCAAAAGGTGCATATAAAGTAAAGACTAACTCAGACTTACAGTCTCATCATAGGATTACGATCCTGAACAATCACAAAAACTGGCATTAGGTTACACTTGTTACAATTCAAATGTTACTAATTCCATGCCATAAGACACAACATAATTGCCCATAATGGAGAAAATGGCTTCCTTGCAAACAACCCAAATATTCATCACAAACACCACAAACAAAAAATAAATATAAAAACAAACATAAATTGAATAGCAGATATTAATATTTCGTTAGAATAAACTTGAGACAAAGGGAGAAACCAAATAATATTTCCATAACATATAATTGTACCAATAACAACTATAATGGCCATACTCAAGGGCCAAGAATATAACCAGAATATGAAAATATCATCAAAAACTGTAAAATCATCAAGCACAACTAAAAAATAAAAATAAAAATAAAGCCCTAAACAGTAAACACTCATATATAGACAAATCCACATAAGTAGAGATAAATTCATTGACTAAAGTTTAAAATAAACTCAATTTATATACCATCCGAACCCAGTTGGTAGAAAAATTACCTCAGAAATTTTTGGAGTCGGCGACTGGCGAGTGAAGAGACGACTGAATCCTTTGAAGAGAAACGAAAAACAAGAAATCAGAAGATGGATCAGTGACAATGGCCGGTGGGAGAGGATGGATTGGAGACGATTGGGATACAGAGAATGGTTCGAGCTTTTGAGGATGGATCTGAGATCTATTTGGGGGAATAAACTAAAACTGTGAAAGGATAAGAAAATTGAAATATTATTTATGTAACCGGTCCAACTGGCTCGGTTATAAATGATGTAAAATATTAATAAATAAAATTATGAGTGTGGGTGTAGAAAATCAAACAATATTTAATGATTTAATATATATATATATATATATATGAATTACAAGATTAATGAAATTATAAAATCAACAATTATCTAAAAATTGTTTGTGATAAATTAATTTTGTAGAAAGTAAATATAATTTTTATTTTTATGATTTATATGCAAATAAATTTGTACAATATGATGAGTTCGCTTATATTTTGTATATAATGAATTTTATACTATTTACATATAGTCAAGTGTTACGTGTTGGTATATTTAAAAATGTACATGTATAATTTTGATTGCTTAAGTTAAATAATTTTATGGAATTTCAAAAAATAAGAGTTTGTTTTCTTATTTGTGGGTGTTACAAAAGATTTTTATGTTGAAGCAATCAATAACTATATATGAATAACTCTTTTTTTTGTCGTTATTCTAATATATAAAATGTACAAGAACTTTTTTTGTTCGAGAAGCGTTACTCAATATTACGAACTTTGTCACATAAAATGTTAATTAACTTAAAATTTATTTTAAGTAGTGAGCATAATATTGTGAAATTGCAATTGCGAGACAACTTTTATTAAGTTACAAATTTTGCAATCCGATTGATTAAAAAGCTCCAACATAGTGCTATATACTTCCTTATATTTACTCTAAGGCTATTTACTCCTCATTTGGAGATTTATTATTTTTTTATAAATATAAAATTTAAAATATCTCAAATCAATTTTTAAAAATCAATAATAATCGTATAATTTGGAATAATGATATATTAATTATCTAAAATTACTCTTGATTTGGAGATTTATTATTTTTCATAAATTTTAAAAATAATCTTATATTAAAGTTTTAAAATATCTCAAATCAATCGTCAAAACTCAATAATAATCTTATAATTTAGAATAGAGATATATGATACATGTTTGAGCTTAACTATTCAAAAGTCAAGAATAATATTATAATTTGGAATAAAGATATATTATAAATTATCTAAAATTACTCCTCATTTGGAGATTTATTATTTTCATAAATTTTAAAAATAATCTTAAATTAAAGTTTAAAATATCTCAAATTAATTGTCAAAAGTTAATATATGTTTTCTCTTAGAGCTGATAGTATTATAATTTAATTGTATAATATATTTGGAAAAAGGTAAAGGAGAACTAGGAATAGTAGGGGTATATTGTCTGATTCTTATTCTTCTTTTTATGTTTTATTTTGGACTTAAAAAATGTGTTCATGATTTAAGTTACTCTCCTCGAAATCTAAGAATAAAAGTTCTTATTATTTTATGTAATCTTAAGTTAACTATTTACTTATATTAAATAATCTATTTTTTACAATAATTTGTGTAATAATATCCTTAGTATTAAATGTCATATTTTTATTATTTATATAATATCACTAGTCATGTATAGAAAATATGCAATTAGATGAGAATTTAAATATGAATAATTTTATCATTTGGCATTTTTTTTTAAATTAGCATAAAATCAATCATCACTTTCATTCTCGGAGTGAGGGAGTACTTGTAAGTATATATATTTATAAATTTATCTCTAAATATTCTTATAAATATTTATAAACAAATATTCATATAAATTTATCTTTAAAATTTATAAACAAATATTTATTTATAAATTTATAAATATTTCATCTAAAATTTATAAAATTTAGATATGAATATTTTTTATAAATATTTATATGAATATTTAGAGATAAATTTATAAATATTTATACAAATATTTATTTACATATATATATATATATATTCATTTGTTTTACTTACTTTATATATTTTTTGTTTAATATTGAGATTTGTTTAGTTAACTAATAAATTAGAATAGTTTAGTGGCCCAATAACTCATATGTCTTAGTTTTGAAACCTAGCTGTGATATTTTTGCTTCTTATGTTATATTTTTGTGTATTAGATAAATTTTATTATCATCTATATATATATACACATCTTAAATCTCCATATTAAACTAAATATATATAAAGTAACTATGAATATTTATATATAAATAACAATGAATATTTTAATATATATATATATATTTATAAATTTATCTCTAAATATTCATATAAATATTTATAAACAAATATTCATATAAATTTATCTTTAAAATTTATAAACAATTATTTATTTATAAATTTATAAATATTTCATCTAAAATTTATAAAATTTAGATATGAATATTCGTTATAAATATTTATATGAATATTTTTTACATATATATATATTTATATATAAAAATATTCATATATAGTTACTTTATATATATTTAGTTTAATGTTGAGATTTGTTTAGTATTTTATTTAATTTGATAAGAAATTTTGAAAAAAATATATATATATATATACACACACACATATACGTACATATCATATGTGGACGGGCTGATGTGACGAAATTTGTTGATGCACATATTTGAACCCAAGACCTCTAGTTTGGAATATTGATCCAATGACCACCCGAGCACCTAGGCCTAGTTGCTATTATTTTGCAAGGATTAGTATTATTATTATTATTATTATTATTATTATTATTATTATTATTATTATTATTATTATTATTATTATTATTATTATTATTATTATTATTACTGTTATTATTATTATTATTATTATTATTATTGCTATTACTATTATTATTATTAACATTATTATTATTATTATTATTAGTATTATTATTATTATTATTATTATTATTATTATTATTATTATTATTATTATTATTATTATTATTATTATTAGTACTACTATTATTATTATTTTTGTTATTATTATTATTATTATTATTATTATTATTATTATTATTATTATTATTATTATTATTATTATTATTATTGTTATTATTATTATTATTAGTATTATTATTATTATTATTATAACTTTATTATTATTATCATTATTATTATTATTGTTATTATTATTAGTAGTACTATTATTATTATTATTATTATTCATTATTGTTATTATTATTATTATTATTATTATTATTATTATTATTATTATTATTATTATTATTATTATTATTATTATTATTATTATTATCTTAATTTAAGGAAACATTTTAATAGTGCGTTGCAAAAAGTTGTATAAAATATCTGACGAAAATAAAAATTGTTGCCAATGAATGTGGTCCATATTAAATGAACGAAATATAGCAACAAAAAAACTTTCGTTGCCCACGATGAGGAGAAATCAAGTGGTTAGAAATTTCTAACGAATTTTGCAACTACTTATGAATTTCGTTGCAAAAAGTGAAAGCCTGACACAATCTGCCAGCGAAGGGCGAGTTTCGTTAACTAAACATACACTTTTAACAACGACTTATAAAGTCGTTGCACGGAAAATCGCTTCTTTAAAGCCCCATTTTAAGAAAAAAAACTTCGTTTCAGCGATGACGGAAAGCAAGTGGCCTAAAATTTTGCAAATTAATTTCTAACGAAATTTTTTCCTTGATGAATTAATTAATCGAAATTTTGCAACGACTTATGAATTTCATTGCAAAAAGTGAAAGTCTGACACAATATATAACGAAGGATAAATTTTGTTGCTAAACATATACTTTTAGCAACGACTTATAAAGTCGTTGCCTGAAAAATTGTTGCTAAAAGGCCATTTTTTTGTAGTGAATCAAATAGCTTAGACGGCTTTTAAGTCAATGTATACATACTGGAAACCAATAAGTATGTATCAACATGTGATAAAATATAATGATTATCCAAGTGAGGTCACTTGTATAACCATGCTTAGAAATTAACGAACAGAATATATATTTTAATTTATAATAACAGATTTAAAAAACTTGTACAATAGATTATAATTTAATAAGTTACTTATACAGAATCATTGCATAAGTATATACAAGGTTATAATATTTGAACAATGAAAAAGAATAGTTCAAATATTAGCTTACACATGTCCATTGCATAAAGTGAATGCAAGGTTAAGATACTTGCTTGATCTGCTGCTTATATAACTTAGTTTTATCTTTTATATTAAAACCTATCATTAATAAGATCATTCGTTCGATTAGAATAATATATTATAACACATAGTACTGCTATATGCAGTCAGCACATAACCTAATCACATTATCACATATGTTTAACAGTCATTAGGACAGAAACAAACATTTATACAGACAAATTATATAAGTTTAGATTAATTTCTGAAACATTTCGGTGTACCGACAGCTTTATCGGGTACTTATCGAGTCTAAAACTCTATCTTGTAGTTCAATATCCGATTAGATAATTTAAATATCAGTTATATTATTTTTGAATTACTTATAATAATTTTTAACTAATTATTTTAATTTATCATTATTTTTCAAACACTGGAATCATTATTAAATGATTTAAATATTAAATAATTCTATTTTCATTAATATTTAATTAATATTAAATTATTAATGAAACCATTGCCAAAATATTAAAATTATTTATAATAACTCAAAATATTTTTAAAGTATTAATATTACCCTTAAATAATTTTTAAAAATAATTAAAATTATTTTTAAATAATTATCATTAATATTTAAATATTAATGCATTATTTATCAAAATATTAAAAGTCCTTTATTATAACTTAAAATATTTTTAATTGATTTATATCCTTTTAAAATGATTTTTAAAATCAATAAAATTATTTTTAAACTATTTATTTAATATAATTAATAAATAAATCTAATATCATTAATATTAAATTAAATTTAACTTTAAATATTAAAAGTTATATTTTATAACTTAAAATATTTTTAAACACTTTATTTTCATTTAAAATAATTTTTATAATATTAAAATAATTTTTAATTAATTTATTTTATATAATTATTAAATAAATCTAAATATCATTAATATTAAATAATTAATGAAATTTACTTTAAAATATTAAAAATTATATTTTATAACTTAAAATATTTTTAAATACCTTATTATCATTTAAAATGATTTTTAATATAATAAAATCATTTTTAATTAATTTATTTAATGCATTTATTAAATAAATTAAATATCAATAATATTTAAATAAATACTAATATTTATGGAAAATATGCCAAATTATTAAATGTTAATTTTTATAACTTAAAATTATTTTTGTAATTTTCAGAAATTAATTTCTATTTTTAAATGATTTTCAAAAAATAAATTAAATAAAATTAAAAAGTCTGTCGCTATAGCCTTTAGCGACAGAAAGCGTCGCCTTATGTGTTCTTGAGCACCAAGAACATTCATAAGACAGTTTTGGGTGGCTATGTTTGACCAAGCATAATTCTTTGATCAATGTGTTTCTGGGCATATTTTTGGTCAGATCTTGTAGTACTAATGTAACACTACAAGATCCAACAATAATTACAGTCCAAATGCATCAAACAAGCAAGATCTAGGCCATAGAACAAGGTTTATCGAGTCATTATTCATTTTCCGGGTTACCCGAAATGAAGAAACGATTCGGCCCAAATTTTTTGGCTTCCACAACTTGTTGTTCGTGTAATATTTTTCTGATCTAATGCTTTCAGTGTGTAGCGAGCATGACAAGGAAGAGATCTATCACATAAAATCACTATAACAACATTAAACTTTTCAGATACGGTCCGGTCAAACCATGTCAGAAGTCACATTCATAAGCTTTCTGGGTTACCCCGAAAGCGTGTGTTGTGATCATCCTGCTTGACGTTTAGGTGTTCTAATAGCATGAATCTATAGTCTATATAACATACAACAACCTTGTTACAACAACAAAATGAAAACAACAAATAACTGACAGATCAAGGCTTGACAAAACCTTGTCAGACACTGGTTTTAAGTTTTTGGGTTACCCAGAAACTTTTTGGTCAAGCTCGGTCAACGGGGTTTGACCATGAATAACTTATATCCTATGCATAATCTAGTCCTGCTACAACTCTAGAACACAGATCTTATAGCATACTACATGTTTAAACATCTAAAACACCAAAAAATAAACAGCAAGAGATCTAGGAGACCTGACATTCGTTGTTAGACATCATTTTAAAAATTTTCCAGATTTTGAAAAACTTCAAATTCGTGCACTTAGATGTTATAAATCTACAAGATACCAACTCAGATCACTTAGTTACACATCATATAACATGTTTTAACACAAAAATCTAACATCTAATAGAGGATCAAAGATCAGATTTTGTTTAGGGTTTATACCTTTCTATGAACAAATTCTTGAATCTGAGCTTCTGATATGTTATGGGTGATAGTAGGGCTTGATTTGGGAACTAAATCACCTTTGATTTTCGTGGGTTTAGAGAGAGAAGGTCTTGGATGAGAGTTGGTGTATAAATGAACTAAATAATGAACATTTCTCTCTCGATCAATATATATAACTTGTATGTAATGGATTTGGCTGGGAAAAGGCTGAATTGTAGAGTTTGTAGGCACATGGCTAAGCTTAGGGTTGCTCAACCACTAAAGTTTTGGTAAGTTTGACAAGTTAGCCACAATAATGCAAGAGGGGTAATTTGGTCATTTGCCTTATGATTTTAATTATGACAATAATATAACTTGGCAAACCCTTAGGGTTTGACCATAAGGTTTTCAAAAATTTAATTTTTCTAAGATTTTTATTTAGGGTTTAAAAATAAAAATTTTAGTTTCTAAAAATGAAAATTAGTGTTTGCTAATTAGTTAGGTTTTCTAATTACATTAGACTTGAAAAATTAAGGTTTAGAAATTTACTAATCATAGTTAGCTTTCCAATTTCACGATTAGGGTTACCAATTTAGCAGTTAGGGCTCCTAATTTAGTAATTAGGGTTTCTAATTTCATGATTAGGGTTTTGAGTCAATAATTAGGATTTTCTAATTTAGATTATAATTCTAATACTTGTTATTAATCACATTAACACAATTTTTGACCGATCTTAAACTCCAGATTGAGTTTCAAATTAGGGTTTATCCCGATAATGCTAGGGTTTGACACGATACACCATAATTGACCAACCAATATCAGTCTATACACATACAGTACATATTTATAGCACTGAAATAAAAATAATATTATATTATTATTCTCATTCCTTGTTCAAAATTTAAAATTAGGGTTTGGATTTCATATTTGATTTATCGATCTTGCATATATAGCATTACTAATTAAGTTAAAATAATTAACTTAACTAATCTGAATAAATTCATATAATAAAATAATAACTATAATAATTCCAATAATCATTTCATATATTATTTAAATAATATATAATCATATTTTCATGATAAATTAATAATAAAAACATTTCTACTATACAATTAATTATTATAAGAATATAATTTTTAATGATCAATAATTCTAAAAAAAATTATTTGTAATTATTCATGTAATAAATAAATTTTTATTTATCACATAAATACATAAGTTTTACCTTATACATATTCCCACCTTTTAAAATAAAAAAATTTATACACAAAATTTCTGATTTACTTATATAAAAAATATCGGGTTATTACATATCTTCTTGCTCTTGTTCTTCTATGATTGATTAGGGAGCTTTGAGCATACAACTCTCTCCCTTTCTCTCCTTTATGGCTGTCGCCCCTCTCATCTTTCACTCTCTTTAGTTTTCTTTCTCTAGCAAAATAGGAAGTGAAAGTAAAGAGAAAGAAATAGATTTTGTTTAATAAAATGTATATATATGATTTGTATATCTATCATACATCCCCCACATTCTCTCTTGCTTTCTCTCTCTCACACTTATTAGATGGTTACTTGCACACTTCAACAAAGGTTGTGGCTTATTTCACGAGGTGACACCTAAGGAGAGTTGGTAAGCTTTGGTAAGAGTTAGTAGATTATAATCATTACATACATGCCCCCTTCTCTTCCTTCCTCTCTTGGGCCACCCCTCTCTCTCTTTTCTAGCCCATTTGTGATTTATTTTTAATGCTCTATTTAGCTTATCAAATGTCCAAAATGTCTTTCTTCAATTGGTTTAAAAGTTAGGCTTTGCATTTAATTCTTTTGGGCTCTCTAATTAAAATATTTGGGTCATGAAATTAACATAGTCCAATACTTTTAATTTTATCTTACCCTGATCATTTACTTAGGGTTTTCATTCACTCAATTGTAATTCAAATCCTTGTCCATGCACATTTAATTTCTTAACCCAATTAGACTTTCTTTAATTATGTTAAAAAAATTAATTAGTTGAGATGTATAAAATAAATTTTTTAGGGTTAGTATATATTTTAAATACTATTATTCTCCAATGCCATAACCCTCAAGTTATTCAGTTTGTCATTCCTACTATATAATTACGTTACATTAGTTTATTTTATTTGTTTATATAATAAATAAATATAAACAATCACATAATATTCATATTCATTTACTCACACATTCATACAAATTAATTTAATAGGTTAAGACATGTTTCACAAATTTCTTAGATTAGGTCACTAGTATATAATTAAAATACTAGGACCACTAAATAAAGATAACCCTTTAGGTTATATAATTTCAATACCTAATTTATAACATTAGGTTGCAAAGCTTTCTTTAATCCTCTTTGTATAAAATACATATTTACAATATAAGTATTTCCTTAACCTCACACATGTCCCACATAAGTCATAAGGTATTTACCTTTATCATTTCTCTTGTTAAAATATAACACATTACTAAAATATATATGTACCTATACATATACACATTTTCTTATAGCATATCTTCATTTGAATTTTATTTCCTTAATAAAAAAATTCACGGTCATAATCTCTTTTTCTCTTTTCAAAATTTCTATCATTTAAAAATTCAAATCAAACTATATAGGTTCTTTAAAATTTTTAATTAATTCTCTAATTCTCATCTAGGTTTTATTCTTTAACCTTTATTTTAATCATTCATGATCATCTAAATTTTCGGATTGTCAAAAGTTATTTCTCTGAAATTCTCCGAACGATCTTTAAAATCCTAAATGGCAAAAAAATTTACAACGTAGATCAAATATAATATAATTTATATATTTGAGTGAAAAAAATTTATTTATTAAATTATATATTATTTAATTAATGAAATTTTTATACTTGATAATTGTCATCACAAGTATTTTGCACACAAATCTTATTCATTCATAAAATACTTATTGCACTATATATAAGTTATTTAAACTTATATATATATCTGAACTCAAAGCTAAATCTTTTTATCATAAAAACACATTTTTATCTATAAAAAAAATCTTTTCTAAATTTGTTTAAACCAAAGAAACACTTTCTTTATTTGAGAATAGAAAATATTTATAAAAGTGTATCAATTTACATATCTGCTTACACAGAAGCTCACCACATAAAAGTCCTGAACTTTTATTTGATCTTAAACTATATATATGCTTATCTGAGAAGTATCTAATATAAAAGTTATTTAAAACTTTTATATAATTTGTAATAAATTTTATCTGCTTACTTTAGGAGCAAAGTCAAACCAACTTTTTTTGTAAAAAGGAAAAAATGGTAGATTTAGTTTATTTTATGTATCTGTGAGAAAGATAAAAATTCTTTGACCAAGACCAGAGTTTTAGAGAGGTTAGCTGGGAGTTGGGTCTCTAATGTACTTGTCAGGTAAAGAAGAGATTGTTGTTTCAAGACCATATAATAGAATAGTTCTGAACTCAAAGGAAGGTACAACTAAGTTTGATGAATGAGTTCGGAGTTCGCTGTCCAAGATAAGTTAGTTGTAAGTTAATGTTTAAAACTTTGTAAACGCGTATCTGCCTATTGAAGGAGTTTTTATTACTGGGAGTAATATGATCTCAAGTCCTGGAGAGGAGCTTGAAACTGGACGTAATAATATACCCGAGTTGTATATTGTGAACCAGATATCTCTGTGCATTGTGTGATTGAATTTTTCGTATCTTGTTTATTAATTTCTGACACTATAAATTGATTTGCTAAAAATTCTAAAAGACCTAAGATAATTTTTTAAATTGTGATAATCTATTCAACCCCCCTTCTAGATTATTATTGGACTTTCAAAAAAATTTAGTTTGTTTTAAAAAAAAATCGAAATTAGGTTCGAGTCAAACTGGGTTGAGTTGGTTCAAAATTTGATAAAAATGGATCGGGTCGATGTCAAATCGATTAAAAGAAATAGAAACACTAAAAAATATCACTTTAAAAACTTAATTGATGAAAAATAAATTTTAGAGATGACTTTAAAAGTGGATGACAATTTATAATTTCAAAATTGATATTCAGCCATAAAATGAATCTCAAAGAATTGTAATAGAATAGGTTCTTAAAAAATAAATTAATATACTTGTTGGAAATTTAGATTCTTAAAAATCATAAAGTAAGGAAAGAATTATAAGCATATCTTGAGTACGATTAGTTTCAAGTCTAGTATCATGATACTGCTATATAGCCTTTTCCCATAAATCTTGATGCATCATTAATTCAGATATCATGAGAGAAATCTTTCTGAATGTGCTAACTAGATGGGTTAAGTACTTCGCCACTTCTTCGAAATTGTGTCTCTAGTTAAAACTTCCCTCACTTTAGCCTTGACCCTGATACTTAATTTTAAATGGAAGTTAAGAAAAAGAATTGGACAGAAAACATACCCTCTACTCTAGATTATAAACATAATAAAACTAATATAAAAGTAATATAGTAGCTTAAATGTAAAGCTTAATTTTTCTTTATGAAAAAAATAAATATATAATTTTTTTATTCATTTTCCTTTCATTATAAATTAAATTTTCTATTCTTTTCTTTGTCGTATCAAATTAAACATCGTTAGAGATAGTATTAAGAAATCCGAATAGAAAATGTACTTAGAATTTAGGAACCCTACGAACAAGCAGGCAAACTTAGACTAAATCATAAATTGTTCCCCTATAGTTTTGGCTTAATCGATTTTCATCCCTCTTTTTTTTACTAAAGTAGCCTAAACTTTGAGTATCAAAATAATTTGCACCTCCGTGTTAAAGTTTAGGATGCAATTTGTTTAAGTGCACAAAATTTAGAATGCTTTTTGTTAACGTCATAATTTATACGCCTGACGAAATCACTAAAACAGCAGGACAAAATCGCATTAACGGTTGATTGTATTGTTGTGAAATTAAACTCACGAAATACACTCACATAAACATAAACAAAGACATATAAAATATGAACACAAGAATTTACGTGAAAACTCAATTGGTAAAAAATCACGGAGAGAGAGAAATCCAATATAATAATATGGAGAGTACAAAGTGTTTATGTGTCATATGCTATTGTGCTCTTTTGTGTGTTGTCCAAACCCTTGCTTATTATTGTATTTATATATATCATGTCCACCTGAATCTAATTAGGAGTAAGAATCCTGTTTAGAATCACCTTATAACTGCAATTAATGGTTGATCAATTCCTTCCCAAATTAGATCTCGTTATCCCACCAAATAAGGAAATATAATCTTACTTTAATAAGGACTCTCCCACTCGTCAATATATATATATATATATATATATATATATATATATATATATATATATATATATATGGGTCAACACCAAATCGATCCATTAAATAAATTGGGCTACACCTTAGCTAGACTCAAATAATCACATCCCAACATTGTCCCCAGATCTCTTATTTATGAGGAACTTAAAATAAGAGAGTATACAAATTTATCTCAACCAAAGATCCGTATTTGCCGAAGACGAACTGTCTCACCCAAACACCATACGCTGGACAGATGACTAGCTTTATCAGAACCGAAGACAAATAACCAACCTTATCAAAACCAAAGATATA
This sequence comes from Panax ginseng, assembly GCA_020205605.1. NCBI lineage: Eukaryota > Viridiplantae > Streptophyta > Magnoliopsida > Apiales > Araliaceae > Panax > Panax ginseng. Next base: position 114,163,731 of record CM035139.1, read on the forward strand.
GATAACCAACCTTATCACAACCAAAGATATAGATAACCAAATTTATTACAATCAAAGATATAGATTACAAACTTTATCACAATGTAAGCCAAGTTCCAAGCCATGAACATGAAAGCCCAAACGATGTCCGATTTGCTTTTCTTTGCGTTTTTCCTTGATTTTTCTTACCAATCGTCGGTCACACCGCTCCCAAACGAATAACCTACAAAATGAATATAAAATGCATGAAAAGTAACTAAGACACATGAATATAAGCAACTAATTCAAGTGAAAGATACCGGATAAGTGTATATAAAATTCACTTATCACACTACCGAAGATATGGATAATTAACCTTATCACAATCAAAGATGTAGATAACCAACCTTATCATAACCAAATATATAGATAACCAACCTATACCGCCTTCATTGTCTTCCCGACCCCTGTGGGAGGTATCAAATAGAGATTCCGAAGAACTGGTTTTAAAAAATAATGAAAATATTTATTCTGAAAAACTGAATGTGTTCGTTAATGTTGACCGTTCGGGAGGATGTTGTTAGTTCTCGGGGGCACACAAGAAATCTAGAAGGGTGGGTTGAATAGATCCTTTAAAACTTTCCTTTTCTTTTATCTAGTTAAGTGATAAACAAATAATGAATAGAGGAATCAATTTATGCACAACGAAATAGATTAAGATCCCCTTCAAGAATATAACATTAAACACAATTCTAATGATAGATTAGTTGCAAGCAGATATATCAGTTATAGTACTGAATGAAAATGACATAAAGTAAATGACACTAAAGGTTTTAAGTGGTTCAGAGACTAGATGCTCCTAATCCACTCTTTTGCTTCAACAAACAGGGATTCCACTAAAGATTTGATCAACTTCGAATCACTAAGATTCCTTCAAGACCAACAGCCTTGGAACACTAGTTCACTAAGAACTCTTTAAGATAAACAGCCTTGGAAACTATAGAATAAGCCCGACAAACTTAGAATCTCTTGTACCCTCTGGTACTCAGCAAGCCCAGCAGACTTAACTTTGGTTTAGTCACTAAGACAAAGACCCTGCAGGCCCTGGTTGCTTGGTTGTTTGTTTTTTGTTGTTGGGCTGCTAAGATGGCGTTCAACTTGTTCATCTTCTTGTACTTAGCAACTTCTTATGATCATTAAGCATTCAGCATTGGTGTTTAATCACATCTAATGGACTCCTAAGATGTACGTTCAGCTTGACATCTTGTTGGTACTTAGCAATCTGACTCATCCCTAGGTGTTGTTGTTCTTTGTTATTGATGTTTCTCTTCATTTGATATTCAGCATTGCATACTATCACCGTTGAGGTACTGCTAAGTCTTTGCATATCAGTTTGACTTCTTTAGGTACTTAGCAGTCCTTTAACACTGATTGTCTTGTGCACAGATTCGGCTCTGTATCTTCTTCTTTTCAACTTAGTGTGTTCATGGTGAAGCGTAGAGTGGCTCAAGTATTCTTCTTTCTGATCTGCCACTCTAGTTGTTGTCTTCTTGGCCTTCCGGCTCTCAGTACAGATGCTATTACATTGTCATAATCCTTTGTATAGAGTGAAGCTTTTTCATTGTAAGACTCTCATTAGTTGTTTCACTATTTTGTGGTGGTCTCACTCTCACTGGGACCTTTTCTCTGTTAAGCTCTATATGACTTAGGATAGAAATAATTCGATGTAATCGATGCATAATCTCAACTTCCCATTTTGTTTCTGAACCAAAACCACATTAGCCAGCCACTCGGGGTAGTCAATTTTGAAGATGAATTCTGCTTCCAATAATTTGGTGATTTCTTCGTCTATGATCCTCTGCCTTTCTGGAGCAAAAATCCTTCTTTTTTGTATAACTGGGTTTTCTCTTCGGGTCCACATGCAACCTATGTACTACCACCGACTCACTCACCCCAGGCATGTCACTAGGTTCCCACGCAAAGTGTCGGCATATACCCGAACCAATCTTGACCAATTTATCTATATTCCCTCGGACCAACTCCACATCCTCCGTTTCTTCGGCAGGAAGGGCCAGCGGTTCTGTACTGCTCTCAGTGAACGGCTCTATTTCAATGGCCATTGTCTGCTTCTTCTTGCTGACCTCGACCCCCAAAGAAATCAAAGTATTCCGATAACACCTTCGGGTGATGTCAAGATCACCTTTTACCTACCCAATCCCGTTCGTTGTCGGAAACTTGATTTTGAAATGAGGTATGGATGTCACTACTTGTAAAGCTTCCAGGGTCGGCCTTCCCAAAATAGCATTGTATGCTGAATCCACCTGAACCACAAAGAATCGACCAAAGATATCTACGCTTGTTGGGGTCTTTGATCAACTCGACAGAAATTCAATGGTACCCGACACATGCACCGAATCCCCGCTGAAACTGTATAATGGGCCTTCTCCACCCAACTCCATCTTCTTCCCTTCCAAATCCATCCTTTGATAGGTGTGAGTGTACAGTATGTCAACTGAGGACCCATTGTCAATCATCATCCTCTTCATGTACACCGGCCTGACTTGAGCAGTTATTATCAATGCCCCATCATGCGGTTCTATAAGATCTGTAGGGTAGTCTTCTTCTGAGAAAGAGATGGATATTCCCGGGTAGGCCCGATCTTTTCTTGTCGAGGAACCCACAACTAATAATACATCATCGAGGTGTCCACTTCTCTTCTTTCTAGTCACCCACCCTACAGAACCACCTGAAGTCACATCAATTACGCCTTGGGGTGGCTGGCTCTGTTTTGGCTGGGTGTCCCGAGTCGGCCCTCTACTTTCCTCCCTCGGTGCCTCAAAATTCTGCAGACCAACCACATACTGTGTGACGCCCCCAAAACAGGTATACATCACCCATCTTGAGTCGCCAAATACATGGTACATAATACAACTATAAACTTCTTTATACAACTGTCGTGCAAAATACGACAAAACATAGCTGAGAGTTTAAACACGAATATTGCCTTCTAGACAATATCCACACTCAATGGAGTCCTGATTATAATTATTATCACACTATTTCATAAAAATAGTGAGGACTACTATAGCCCCCATCTCGTACCATCAATCCATTCTCCGACGCGTCCCAGCTATATTCTCATTTCCTGAAGAGAACAATGAAAGAAAAGGGTGAGCTCAACTAGCCTAGTAAGAAATATTATGACTAAGATAATGCAGAATAAATTATCCTTAGCCTTCAACAGTATAGCAACTGATAGAATACAATAGACAATAAGTTTAACTACAGCGGAATAAGTAATCCATTAGAAGAGTCAAGTAGAACATAATGTCTACTATCTCCTCTAGATTAAAAGTCCATCTTTAATATTTCATTCCTATAATACTCATCAACATTTTATTGTTATACCCAAGACAAAAAGAACTATCATCACCTATCTTCACCTGAACCACCAAAGATTATAGTTAAATCCATAATTCATATTTATAATCATGTAAATCAACAGTTTTTCCTTGCCACAAAGGTTTAATAGAACGTTTACTCAATATCCTTACCCCAAAGGCTAAAGATATTTAAATGTAATAACAATGATCATACCAATCAGTTGTCTACCTTTGCACTACGGGCCAAAGATATTCAACTATAAAACCAATGGTCATAATCATACCAATCAATTGTCATTGGTGCACTACTGACGAAGACATTCAATCGTTAACTAATGGTCATGATCCTGCCAATCACATCATCGAATTATCCATGCACTATGGGCCAAGGATATTCGTTATTATCACCAGTGGTCATGATCATGTCATACACCTGTCCATCTTTGCACGTAAGCCAAAGATATACAACTGTAAAACCAATATTCAATAGTCCATCTATGCACGTAAGCCAAAGATGACTTTCATCACAATATAAACATGAGGATGATGACAATGATATAAGCATTAATCAAACGAAATCAAGGATAAATATTAAATACTTTAAATTTATCTAGAGTTTAAAAATATCCAAATTGTCAACATGATACTGCTTTGTGGAGTAAAATTCAAGAATAATATTCATGTACCAAAAATAATTTGGACAGAAAAGAAATATATGTTTCGGGTAAATAGTACCCCGTGAATAGTAACTCATGAATAGTAACTCATGAATAGTAACTCGTAAATAGTACTTCGTATTCGTACATAGTACCGTATACATAAATAATGTCATATACACAAATAGTGCCATATACATGAATAGTGCCGTATACGTAAATAGTGTCATATACGTGAATAGTAATCTCAGTACAAAAAGATAAAGTTTCACAATAAAATCCATATCAATATTTATAACACCTTAATCCAAATATTATCAATCACTTAATAATCTCATACTCTAATATTATTAATATTACCACAATATTTTAATCATTTCTTAAACTTATAAACAATTTATTTTAATTGTTTACACTTTACTAATTAATGCATTTAATCATCCTAAAATGCCAAACTTATAAGATTTCATCACCAATAACCAAAACTCTAATCAAAAATCTGCATATACCTTATATAGGATTCTCAAGCCATAAAATCCTATTTTCTAATTTTCTTACTTCACATAACATATTTAATTCATTTACTCATAACTAGTCCATTTTCATGAAAAATACCAAATCAAGACAAACAAATTTTCTTTTTTCTCGATTTAGCGAAATATAGTCCCATATTGAATATATATTTTTCTCAGAATTTTTAAAATTCATTTACTATTTTTTATATGGCTAAAACTGTCGAATATTTAGACATTTATCAAAAATTGTACTTTTATCTAAAAATTCTGAAATTCACAGGGTATACTCCTGTTATATACATGTACTCCCAATAAAAATTTCACCAATTTTGGAGTTAACCACAATGAGTTATAAGGGTTTACTTTTAAAATAGTCTTTTCCCATAAAATTCATAACTCTTAATCTATACATCCAAAAATCGCCATTTTTGGACACAATTTAGAAAACTCAACAAATTATCATTTCGAATTTTTCCAGAATTTTTGAGGGTCGGAAAAATGATGAAACTGCAAATGGATTTTCACCCGCCATGCAGTAATCTACATAGACAGATCATTTCCATAATTTAATAAAGAATGAATACGAAGGGTCATTCACCATGCATGCGGTAGTCTACGTAAACAAGTTATTCCAACAGAATAATAAAGAATGGAATAACAGAAGAATTCACCATGCATGCAATAGATCGCATGCATGTGTTATTCCCAATGAATAATAAAGAATGGAACTGTGTCATGTAAATCCGCACAAACAGGATATTCCAACAAAATAATAAAGAATGGAATAACAACAGAAATTCACTGTGTATGCGATAGATCGCATTGCACAGAAGTTATTCCAATGAATAATAAAGAATGGAATAATGAAGAATTTCACCATGTATGCGATACTTCATATAGACAGGTTATTCCAACATAATAATAAAGAATGGAATAACAACCCTTATGAGTATTGAAAGAAAATAACTCTCTTCATGAATATGAAAGAATAATACCCCTTACTATAATAATAATATCCCTTACCTTAGAAGAAAACTGGATACTGGAATAGTGAGCACTACCCACCGTTATAGTTCTTCTTTCCAGAATTATCTGATCTCCCCTTATTGTTGTCTGAACGTTGATAGCTCTATTTTTTGTGATCATTAGACTTCTCGTAAGACTGGGAATACGGTTTGAAGTTTCCCATGGCCTCTTCTATGGCAATGAATTCTTTAACTCGATGGAAGGCATCAGTCAGGTCGATAGGAGGATTAATCACCATATCTTTCACCAATTTCTTCTACCTTCCAATGTCCAGACCCGTTGTGAAAAATTCCAGAGCCTAAGGGGAGTTCAGTTCTGCCACCGATCCCATTGCCTCCCGGAACCTCTTAACGTACTGACCGAGGCTCTCGTCCGAATGTTGTCTCACCTGCATAAGGGAAGCAGTGATTTTTCCCCTTCTTTTATTACTCCCAAACCGCGCATAAAACTTTTCCCAAGGTCATTCCATGAACTGATTGAACCAGCTGCCAAAGTCCCCATCCATTCTCGGGCGTTCTTCTTTAAAGTTGTGGCAAACATGTGACATTTGGCAGCGTCCGAATGCCCATAGTAGGTCATCAGCCTATCATATCTGTCAGAATGGTCATACGGGTCCCCCAACCCATCATATGTCTCCATCGGGGGCATTTTCTTCTTTGGGTCGGCTGTGACCTGATTGATTTTGGGTGAAAATGGTGAACTGGGGCAGCCAACAGATGTTCCCATCGGGCTTTATACCGCCAGTAGTTTCTCCAACTCTGCAACCCTTTGAGCAAGGGGATCGGACTCCTCTTTACGAGGGGACGATCTGTGTCTGTCCCTCTCATATTTGGGAGACATGACCCTCCTCCTCTGCCTCAATCTGCCCTGGTACTCAGACTTCCTGTCCACCGAACGACTCCTCCTTCGGTTTATACCTTCTCGAGAGCGACTTCTGGGCCTACTCTTTCCTCTTCCCGCCTCCCCCCATCGAGGTGATCGGGATCGGCTTCAATATTTGCGCCTTTTCATAGAGGCCTCCTGTTCTCCCGCCATCTTGGCCATCTGCTCTTCGAGCTCCTCCTGTTGAAGACGTAGTGCCATCATGGCATCTTGATTTTACTGCATCTTTTTCTTCAGAATGAACTCACGCTGGTCCCGGTTGCCTTCTCCTCGATCTCTCCCTTGCCTTTCATGTGCCCGAGACTGGTTATCATCGGTGTGACTAACGGGTTTGGGTGTGTGTTGGCTGTCTGAGAAGAGTTTTTGCCAGAGAGAAGGGGCCGGTTCAGCCTGACCCCCACTGAGTTTTGGATCCCAACCTATCTTTAACTGACCCCTCACCTGAGTGGTTTGGTGAGTCTTAGCCTTTTCCTGGATAGAGGCACTGTTATCTCCACTCGCCATAATACCTTCTACCGGAAAAGTTTGGTGTGATTGTTAAAAGCACTAAAAGTCGTCCTTCTAGCGCCAATGTTAATGCCAAGTTTCGCCGGCGCGTCTAATCACCAAATCCACACACTGAATCTTGCACAATAATAGATCACACGAAGCTTGACGGTTTGTGCCGCCGGGGGATAGCTCCGGTGTGAGAATAAGTACAGATCGTTCACAAGGTTAACAATGGAAGCTTTAGTGTTTAGTGCTCAAAGATCTATTACCTGTTAGTTGAAACCCAAGCCATGTATTTATAGTACTCTTACCACCTTAGAATCCCTCTCCGAGTCGGATTAGGACTCCTAAATATGGTAGTTACCATTATTTGGGTCCAACATAATCTCCTTAAAAGGTGCAAGTGGAATCCAATCCAAACACTACCTTTGGAGTTAATAGTCCGAATACAGTTAGGATTGGAATCCTAACCATTTAGAGCCCTTTTGACTTCGAACTCCATACGCGGGCTAACCCACTGTACATGCCCAATTCTACCGAACTCATATAGAATAGTCTGGGCTTCGGCCCAATGGACTCGGATGCCCGACCTCGAACACCATCCACCAGAAGAAGGCTCCCGCCTAGAGGACTTGGATTCCCGAACCCGAACACCATCAAACTGAAGAGGGCTCCGGCCCAGAGGACTCGGATGCTCGAACCCTAACACCTTCAACATCCAGGATGGCTTCGGCCCAGTGGGCCCAACATAACCTTATGATGTCAGGCATTCGGCCCACATGGAGGTTGGTAAAATGCTCTCGAACACTATAATTATAAAAATTATAAACTACCTAAAAAATACTAATAATTATAAAATTAATTATTTGCAAAACTAAATGAATTATATTAATTTTAAGATTTAAAATATATTAAATTGACTTTCAAAGTAAATATTAATCTCATATTTTAGAAGTGAAGGAGTTTTATCAAATTAATTTGTTCAAAACATTTTAGAGGTTTAAAATTACTTTCATCAGAAATTCAAATTCTGCTCAATTATCAAAAATTATCCTCATTAAATATTCAATTTCAAGTATAAGCCTTGGTTCCAATTACTTCAACTGATACATTTGAATTCTTAACTGTCCATATCTTTTGAGTGCACCGACTTGGATGTTGTGCCACGTGTCACAATCTTATATCTTGACCTCTTATTTGTCTATTTCCTTGATTGTCCATCACTTAATTTAATTACTCCATCCCTCTCACAATAAAAATTCTGGTTGACTTTTTGCACATATTAAAAAAGATAATAAAATAATAAAATTATCTATATTTAAATTTTTATTTAATTGCGTAATTTTTTGCACATTACTAATGATGTTCCATAAATATGCATAGAGAATAGAAATATAACAATTAATAATAAAGGTATTATAGGAAAATTATTATAAAAATAGATCATTTAAAGTAAGTAGACATTTAATTTGAGACTACTTAAAATAATAATAAAATTTTTTATCCTGAGACGGAGAGAGTATAAAAATACTTATAAGGGCTATTTGGTAGTTCAATATGTTTTATTTTATCTATATCTATTTTATCTATATTATAAAGCCTCCATGGGAGGTTGGTGATTTTGAGTCAATACTTTCTTATCTTATCTTTTTTCTTATTTGTCCCTATAATTTTAGATATATTATTATTTTATTTTTTTAATATTCATTTTTTTATCTATTTATTTAATCTTCCAAATTAAATTATAAAATTATTATTTTATTTTATAATTGACACACGTATACCACAATATACTTATTGTGTATAAATACATATAATGATGATATCATCAAATGAAATCAATTGATTTTTTTTAAATGATAAAATCATCAAATCAAATCAATTGGATAAATGTTGAGTCAACTCTTAATTAATTAAGTGAGTTAACTCACTTAATTTGATAACTCATCTATTTTTTTCATTCTTTTATATATATATATATATATATATATATATATATATATATGTGTGTGTGAGTGTGTGTGTGTGTGTGTGTGTGTCTGAGACCCCGAATTTTATGAAATAAAAGTATTCAATTTTTCTATTTTGGTGAATAGTTAAATTGATAAAAGTTTAAAGTTAATGGTGACATTTGAAAATTTTTCAAAGTAAGCAAGTTATCATAAAATAATCGGCGATAAAATATGCGTGGTTGCATGTAGCACGCGGTATTGATTATTAATGCTTACGTGAGAAGTCACTTAGTTTGATTCAATTATTGTCGATATTTTATATATTATTAAATCAATAATTGAGATAACAAAGTTATTAATATTATTATTTGCAATATTAACGATGTCTGTAAGTTACGCCAGGAGAGGTTTGGTCACCTAATTGCGCGCCCAATAGGGAGAAATCTTTATTGAAAGCCCCTCTTTCTGTAGAACGACTGGTTGATTAATAATGTGAATTATAATAATGATGATGAAGTTTTGTTTTATTAGTATTATTAATGTAATAAAACAGAAAAGCTTTTATATAAAATGCGAATACTTTTATAAAGTTATTCGTTTTATTAGACTATAAATAGAATATATTATATTCTATTATGTATAGTGTTTTTGCATAGTAAAATCTTTTTATATAAAAATGTAATACTTTTATAAAGTTATTTATTTTATTAGACAATAATTAGAATATATTATATTTTATTATGCATAGTGCTCATACATAGTGTTTGCATATTAAAATCTTTTTATATAAAAACAGTAATACTTTTATAAAGTTATTCATTTTATTTGATTATAAATAGAATATATTATATTTTATTTAAAAGATTTTGTTTTATTAGAATATTTTATAGTAAACCAATCTGGACCGTCCGTTTAAAAGTAAATCAATCTGGGACTATTCAGGAATTAGTTACTATTCAGTCTATTCTCCTATAAATAGAAGCTCTTTCCTTCATTATTTCTTACGAATTCACTGAAACTGCAGAGAGAAACTGTAGAGAGAATTCTTCTTCTATAATCTTGAACGTATTTTTTTAGAGTTTAAGAAATCTTTGAGCGTAGTGCAAGTTTTCTTCAAGTATATCCCCGCCCTACCCGTCGGAGTACTCTTCTTTATAAGGTAAGTGATATTATTTGTTGTACCGTAAGGGATATTATTTCTTTCGTATTCATGGAGAGAACTTCTGTTATTTCATTCCTTATTATTCTGTTGGAATAATCTGTATACGCGGACTACCGTATACATGGTGAAATTCTTCTATTATTCCATTCCTTATTATTATGTTGGAATAACCTGTCTATGCGAAGTACCACATACGTGGTAAAATTCTTCTATTATTCCATTCTTTATTATTCTGTCAGAATATCCTGTCTGTACATTTACGCATGACCTGGTTCCATTATTTATTATTCTGTTAGAATAACCTGTCTGTGCGATCTATCGCATGCATGGTGAATTCTGTTGTTATTCCATTATTTATTATTCTGTTGGAATATCCTCACAAGTCGTAATTACGCCCGAATTCGGTTTACGTTTCTTTATTATTCATTGAGAATAACTTTGTCTGCATGCGCCTATCGCATGCATAGTGAATTCTGTTGTTATTTCATTATTTATTATTCTGTTGGAATAACCTGTATATGTGGATTACCACATGCATGGTGAATGATCCTTTATATTCATTTCTTATTAAATTGTGAAAATGATTTGTTTATGTGGATTATGATGAAAGTCATAATATAAGCATTGGACTGTTGATTATGATGAAAGTCATAATAAAAGTATTGGACTGATGAAAATCATGGGTATATGTAGTATTAGTAAGTGTTATGATAAGTTATGTTGGTTATTATGTGAAAACATGAAAGTTTCTTAGAAATCACAAAGGGTTAAAAATCAGATTTTGGTGGAAATGGAATATGAAATTCAATTGACCATATCTCCTATTATATTTTGAATTTTTAATTGTGGTCAAGTTCAAGAGTTATATCTATGAGTTTTCTAACTTATCCAAGTGGAATCACTGGAAAAGGTGTTATAGATTTTCATGTGGACTGATTTTAGAAAAGGAGTCAAAAGCTGCAAATTATGAAAAAGCTACTGCTCAGAAATTTAAAAGGGCATTTTTGGCCACTTAATTTGTGAGAAAAATTTTGGCCTTTTGGGACATGAAAATATATGGTATAAAGTACCTCCTGTCCAAAAATGAGCTCATTCCGACTTAAAATGAGCAAGTTAAGACTATTTCAATATTTAGTTTTTTTCCGACGAAAAACGTTATAACTGGAGTTCTACAACTCCGATGACCACGAAATTTAAACTGGAGGCTCACGTTAACATGTGTAAGATCCTGCCAAGATTTGGAAATTTTTTGAGTTAAACTTGAGGTAGCTAATTTCTTAAGGAATTAATTAGAAATTGATTTTTGAAAAATAGTAAATGAATTTTAAAAATTCCGAGAAAAATATATGTTTAATATGGGACTATATTCTCATTAAATCCTTAAAAGAAATATTTTTGGGACTGATTTGGTATTTTTCATGAAAATGAACTAGTTATGAGTAAATGAATTAATATGTTATGTGAAGTAACAAAATTGGTAAATAGGATTTTATGGCTTGATAATTCTATATAAGGTATATGCAGATTTTTGATAAGGGATTTGATCATTGGTGATGAAATCTTATGAGTATGACATTTTTGAATGATTAAATGTATTATTTGGTAAAGTGTAAACAATTAAAATAAATTGTTTATAAGTTTAAGAAATAATTAAAATATTGTTATAATATTAATGATATTAGATTATGAGATTATTAAGTGATAGATAACATTGGGATATTCTTGAACCCTGGATAATTTATATTATAAATATTTAATATTTATCCTTTATCTCATTTGATTGATTCTTTATATCGTTGGCATGATCCTCATGCTTATATTATGTTGAAAGTCATCTCATGACTTACGTGCATAGATGGACTTGGTATGATTATGACCGTGGATTATTCTTTATAATCATGGCCAGTAATGTTACAAATGATGTGGTAAAAGTCATCTTTGGTCTGTAGTACATAGATGGACTTGGTATGATTATGACCAAGGATTATTCTTGTATAATCATGATCAGATTGATTGAAAACGAATATCCTTGGCCCGTAGTGTATGGATAATTCGTGGTCGTGATACTCTTAAGCCGAGTCTCAAAGATTATTGATTTTATAAATTGTATATCTTTGGCCTGTAGTGCAAAGATGGATCTGGTTATTAGTTTTACAATTGTATATCTTTGGCTGTAGATGTAAAGATGAACTATTGGTTATTGGTTATACAGTTGTATATCTTTGGCCATAGTGCAAAGATAAATTTATTAGTATGATTATGAGCAGGAATTGTGATTTGGAATAACCATGATTTTTGATGTTTCAGGTGAAGATAGGTGATGAAAATTATCTTCGTCCTGGGTGCAAAAAGGAATTCAGAATCACAATTATGATTATGAGTTATTCATATGATTGTGGACATGAATTGTTGATTGATGTTACAGGGATAAAACATTATTGGTGGACTTTTAACATGGAGAAAATAATAGACCTGCTGGTCTATTTGACTCTTTTAATGGATTGCTCGTTCCGCTGCAACTATGGTTGAAAAGTTTTATCATCTACCATATGTTCTAAATCTCTGATTTATTATTGAAGAAAGCTATTGATAATTTAATTATCTTTAGTTATGATATTCTTTACTGGGCTAGTTGTGCTCACCCTTTTGCTTCACAATTCCTTTCGGTAAATAAGAGTGTTCACGAGTCGAGCGGGATAACGGGAATAGAATCGGTGGCTTATAGTCATTGAGGTTCTCCCTAAATAGTATGGAAATAATTTTATTGAGAACTTTAGATAAGTGTGTCGGATTGTATACGTCATTTGATATTTAATTTTGGTGAACCGAATAGGGTGAGGTGAACCCAACTTTGAAAGGGTGTTTTGCCACTATCATACAAGATGTCTAATGACATACAACCTCGTGTTATCGTAAGACAGGGTTGTGCACATTCACTTGCTGAGTATATCTACGAGCACTACCTATATGATCTTGGAGTTTATTTGAAATATAATTTTCTCTTGGAGACAATGGAGATAGTTATATGTTAAGAGAAGACTCACCATTGGAAAGAAGATGATAGTAATCTTCTCGCTTTTCTTTAGGGGTCTATTAATCAACCAAGGATAATTCATGGACATATGATATCTATCATAACCTGTACGCATGGCCTTCCATGTACGAAGGTTTCCTTGAGCACTTCCCAAAGATTTTAATTTCTAAAATAGTTTTTGACTGTACTTTTATGTAACGTACCATTGTAAGGTTGTGGTCGAGGCACCATGAGAGTTATATACATTTGTATTAAAACTCACAGTTTAACTGTGGTCGTACTCTGCACGATAGTTCAATAGTTGTATAAATGAAGTTGTATTTGATTTTGATAGAGTGATATCTGGCGACTCAGAATGGGTGATGTATACCTATTTTGGGGGCGTCACACACACACACACTATATCAAATCATATGTAAATAAGAATATCATTCACATGCTTATTCCTGACATATATATATATATATATATATATATATGAATGAATATGCAAGTATGCTTGCATTAAGAAAAGCTGTAAAGTCCTGTGATAAATAATAGAAACATATGTACAAGGACTTAGAATGAATTGATCAAATGTGTTAGGTTGATCTTATGATGTAATAGATAGGCTTGTCTGGTCGTCGAGCACTGCACCAGAAATCGTAGTCTGCCAGGAGAGTCAAGGAAAACTTGAGAGCTATCGAGGCAGAATCGTAGTCTGCAAGAAAGTAGATCTCGGAGTTCGTAGACTTCCAGGAGAGATGAGGAAGGATCGTAGTGTGTCGAAGAGAACTTCCTCAGGGCTTTAATCTGTTGAGGAAGTCATGTTCAGAATCGTAGAGACAGCCTGCCTATGAGCCGACCGAGTATCTGCCAAAGCCAAGTTAAGAATCGTAGACTACACTCAGAGTCGTAGAGTCTACTAATCATACCAGAGACAGAGATTGTAGTCAAGCAAAATCAGATGAAGACAACAAGCACAACGACAGAAATTGTAGAGTGTCAAGATCTAATCTCGGAGTCGTAGTGTCTGCACAGCCAAAGCTGAATAGTAGAGTGCAGAACTAAGACCTCAATAGATGTGCTCACAATGCCAAGGCAGAATCGTAGAGCAAATACAATTCTCAATGAATGAGCACTCCCAGAATATCCAAAGGAATGAAGCCTCTGGTTGGCACTGCATAGATACGTCCCACCTAAAGGAAACCAGAGAGCACTCAACGAATGGAATGCAAGCTAACATAAGATCTAAGCACCAACGTAATCAGCGTCAAGATTGAGTTGTGAAGCCATTTGAGAGGAAGTCTTCCATAAGGAGATCAGAAGAAGACTTCTGTAACTAACTAAGGAAAGTCAGCAAGTGCAATAGCTGTCAAGCAGACAGAAGACAACAATCTTGGAAGTTACCAGGATCGTAGTGTTTTCCAAACAAAGAAAGGACTGATGGAGTGCATACAGAGATACTGGGTCAGTCCATTGATGATAAGTGAATGGGAGATCACAAGGAGAAAGCGAGCTGGACACGCCACAAATCTGAAGTGTCTTGTTATTCTGAAGGGGCCAGAGCAAGGAATCAAGCCATCAGTATCTGAGAGCTCCTTAGGCAAACAGAAGTGTTGAAGCACTGCACAAGAGAAGGAAGAGGTGTTCTACATTGAAGATCCAATCAACACTCTTCAAGATTGTAGTGTTGTCTCTACCAGTCAACAAGACACTACGATCAGGTCCATGAAGACATGCATCAGAATCGTAGAGTTCGAATAACTGAAGACTGAAACATTGGCAACGGTTCAATCTGAAGGGTAATATTAGGACAAGAGCTTATTGAGAGCATCGATGCAAAAGGACAACCTCTGATCGAGAAATCAGAAGGAGAAAATAAAGTCTTCGACCTGCCCAAGACATTAAAGTGACATCTCTGATGGGTTAGGTGAAATAGTAGACTGCAGTGTCAGAAAAGTATGACACATCACATCTGCAATGTACCTCAGTCAACTCGAGATCTGTGAAGATATTTGAATAGCTTTCAATGGCTACTTTCCAACGGAAGGATTGGGAAGGAGTATAAATCAGCAAGAGCTTCAAAGATCGAGGGTTGCTGGAGTTGCTGAGTTTGGAGAAGTGGTGGACTAATCTAACCAACGTAAATAGTGAGTGACCCATGAAGGTCTGAAGACTCACTCTACGATCCACCAAGAACACTTAAAGACATAAAAAGAAAGAAGTAGAAGTGAGAGTTCTACTACAAAAAAGAGTGTTCTGAACTGCCGAGAGATAGAAGAGCATCAATGTCATCTTGGTGTCCATCATGACAAGACTCTAAGTACCATAGAGGAGAGCTCACAGTCATCTTAGCAAGTCCATCATGAGAAGGCATCAAGTATCAAGAAAGAAGATCACCAACGTCATCATGGTGGCAAGCATGAGAAAGTTTCTAAGTACCTAGCAGAAGAGCTTACAGTCATCTTAGAAACCCATCATGTGAAGCCATCAAGTATCAAGAGGAATGATCTTCAAGCCAGTTCATCAAGGGATCATCAAAAGTGGTTGAGTAACTGAAGAAGCTGAGCATCATGCAACACTTAACTACACTTCAAGGATGATCACGCCAAGCTGCTAAGTACAGAAGATGTTTAGAGCTTAAAGACATCTTAGCAGCTCAGCACCAACTCCAACAAACAAACAAACAACTCAACAACAAGAACCCAGGGCCTGATGGGTCCTTGTCCGGTGGGACTAAATGAGTTTCCAAGCTCATTGGCTTGAAGAGTTCTGGGAACTAGAGAAGTTCCAAGGTCACGGCCTTGAAGAGTTCTTAGTGAATCAAGTCCCAAGGTCACTAGCCTTGAAGGAATCTTAGTGATTCAGGTCTTTGCCTTCCTTAGTGGAAATCTCGCTAGTTGAAAGCGAAAGAGTGGATTAGAAGCTTGAGTCTCTCGAACCACTTAAAACCCTCATGTCTTTTACTTTCATCATTTGCATTATGTACATTAACTGCTATAACTGCTATGAATGTTTTAACTGCTTACTACTAAATTAACTCTACGAACAATGTATGTTTGATTATGAATATGTCATTGAAAGGGATCTTTTAATTATTCTGATGTGCTTGAAAAGATTCTTATGTTTGTCATTTCCTAATTAACGAGCAATACAACTTAATAGAGAAAAAGTATTTGAAATTGAAATTCTAAGGATCTATTCAACCCCCCCTTCTAGATCTATATTATGCCTAATGGGAACTAACAATATATATATATATATATATATATATATATGTTCTAGAGCGTCACACTATATATATATGTTATGAATAAGCATGTGAATCTATTCTTATTTACATATGATTTGATTATATATATATATATATATATATATATATATATGAATGAATATGCAAGTATGCTTGCATTAAGAAAATCTGTAAAGTCCTTTGATAGATAATAGAAACATATGTACAAGGACTTAGAATGAATTGATCAAATATGTTAGGTTGATCCTACATAAGTAAAATAGCTTTGTAAAGTCCTTAAAAAGAAATGATGTACAAGGACTATAAATATAGAAAGATCAAGCATATTAGGTTGATCTTATGATGTAATAGATAGGCTTGTCTGGTCGTCGAGCACTGCACCAGAAATCGTAGTCTGCCAGGAGAGTCAAGGAAAACTCGAGAGCTATCGAGGCAGAATCATAGTCTGCAAGATAGTAGATCTCGGTGTTCGTAGACTTCCAGGAGAGATGAGGAAGGATCGTAGTGGGTCAAAGAGAACTTCCTCAGGGCTGTAGTTTGCTGAGGAAATCATGCTCAGAATCATAGAGACAGCCTGCCTATGAGCCGACCAAGTATCTGCCAAAGCCAAGTCAAGAATTATAGACTACACTCAGAGTCGTAGAGTCTACTAATCATACCAGAGACAGAGATTGTAGTCGAGCAAAATCAGATGAAGACAACAAGCACAACGACAGAAATCATAGAGTGTCAAGATCTGATCTCGGAGTCGCAGTGTCTACATAGCCAAAGCTGAATCGTAGAGTGAAGAACTAAGACCTCAACAGATGTTCTCACAATGCCAAGGAAGAATCATAGAGCAAATACGATTCTCAATGAATGAACACTCCCATAATATCCAAAGGAATGAAGCCTCTGGTTGGCACTGCATAGATACGTCCCACCTAAAGGAAACCAGAGAGCACTCAACGAATGGAATGCAAGCTAACAGAAGATCTAAGCATCAACCCAATCAGAATCAAGATTAAGTTGTGAAGCCATTCGAGATGAAGTCTTCCACAAGGAGATCAGAAGAAGACTTCTGTAACTAACTAAGGAAAGTCAGCAAGTGCAATAGCTGTCAAGCAGATAGAAGACAACAATCTTGGAAGTTACTAGGATCGTAGTGTTTTCCAAACAAAGAAAGGACTGATGGAGTGCATACAGAGATACTGGACAGCTTCTAAAGAACAAGGCTAAAGTGATTAAGCATTGGGTCAGTCCATTGATGATAAGTGAACGGGAGATCACAAGGAGAAAGCGAGACGACACGCCCACAAATCAAGTGTCTTGTTATTCGGAAGGGGCAGCGAGCAGGAGTCAAGCCATCAAGATATCGAGAGCTCCCGAGGCAAAATGTAAGTGTCAAGCACTACACAAGAGAAGGAAGAGGTGTTCTACATTGAAGATCCAATCAACACTCTTTAAGATCGTTGTGTTGTCTCTACCAGTCAACAAGACACTACGATCAGGTCTATGAAGACATGCATCAGAATCATAGAGTTCGAATAACTGAAGACTGAAGCACTGGCAATGGTATAATCTGAAGGGTAATATTCGGAAAAGAGCTTATTGAGAACATCGATGCAAAAGGACAACCTCTGATCGAGAAATCAGAAGGAGGAAATAAAGTCTTCGACCTGCCCAAGACATTAAAGTGACATCTCTGACGGGTTAGGTGAAACAGTAGACTGCAGTGTCAGAAAAGTATGACACGTCACATCTGCAGTGTACCTCAGTCAACTCAAGATCTGTGAAGATATTTGAATAAATTTCAATGGCTACTTTGCAACAGAAGGATTGGGAAGGAGTATAAATCAACAAGAGCTTCAAAGATCGAGGGTTGCTAGAGTTACTAAGTTTGGAGAAGTGGTGGACTAATCTAACCAACGTAAATAGTGAGTGACCCATGAAGGTCTGAAGACTCACTCTACGATCCACCAAGAACACTTAAAGACATAAAAAGAAAGAAGTAGAAGTGAGAGTTCTACAATGTAGAAGTGAGATTTCTACTACAAAAAAGAGTGTTCTGAACTGCCGAGAGATAGAAGAGCATCAATGTCATCTTGGTGTCCATCATGACAAGACTCTAAGTACCATAGAGGAGAGCTCACAGTCATCTTAGCAAGTCCATCATGAGAAGGCATCAAGTATCAAGAAAGAAGATCACCAACGTCATCATGGTGGCAAGCATGAGAAAGTTTTTTAGTACCTAGCAGAAGAGCTTACAGTCATCTTAGAAACCCATCATATGCAGCCATCAAGTATCAAGAGGAATGATCTTCAAGGCAGTTCATCAAGGGATCATCAGAAGTGGTTGAGTAACTGAAGAAGCTGAGCATCATGCAACACTTAACTGCACTTCAAGGATGATCACGCCAAGCTGCTAAGTACAGAAGATGTTCAGAGCTTAAAGACATCTTAGCAGATCAACACCAACTCTAACAAACAAACAAACAACTCAACAACAAGAACCAAGGGCCTGATGGGTCCTTGTCCGGTGGGACTAAATGAGTTTCCAAGCCTGCTGGGCTTGAAGAGTTCCTAGGGAACTAGAGAAGTTCCAAGGCTGCTGGCCTTGAAGAGTTCTTAGTGAACTGAAGTCCTAAGACTGCTAGCCTTGAAGGAATCTTAGTGATTCAGGGTGCTGCCCTTCCTTAGTGGAAATCCTGCTAGTTGAAAGCAGAAGAGTGGATTAGGAGCTTGAGTCTCTGAACCACTTAAAACCCCTTGTGTCTTTTACTTTATGTCATTTATATTATGTACATTAACTGCTATAACTGCTATGAATGTTTTAACTACTTACTACTAAATTAACTCTACAAACAATGTATGTTTGATTATGAATATATCAATGAAGGGGATCTTTTACTTATTCTGATGTGCTTGAAAAGATTCTTATATTTGTCATTTCCTACTTAATGAGCAATACAACTTAATAGAGAAAAAGTATTTGAAATTGAAATTCTAAGGATCTATTCAACCCCCCCCCCCCCCCTTCTAGATCTATATTGTGCATACTGGGAACTAACAATATATATATATATATATATTGTTCAGGAGCGTTTGACCGACCTTCGTGAGGGCTGAAGGCTTGACACTGGAAGGGGTTCATGAGCCCATCGGGCCGAAGCCCATAGGAAAGTTGATTGTGTTCGGGTTCGGCATCCGAGTCTTTTGGGCCGGAGCCTTACCTTGGTTGAAGGTGTTCGGGGTCGAGCCTACAAGTCCTTTGGACCGAGGCCCGCACTGGATGTGAGTTCTACCGGTCATTGGAGGCTTGTGCAAAGGCTCTCCTGCGCACAGAGCCTGGAGTCATAATCATAATTGAATAAGGTAACTCCAAAGGTAGTGATTGGATTGGATTCCACTTGCACCTTTTAAGAAGATTGTGTTGGACCCAAGTTATGGTAACTACCATGACTAGGAGTCCTAATCCGACTCGGAGAAGGATTCTAAATGTGGTAAGTACTATAAATACAAGGCCAAGGTTACAATTAACATGTAATACCTACTTTTGAGCACTAAACACTTAGCCTCCATTGTTAAACCTTGTGAATAGCCTGTACTCATTCTCACACCGGAGCTATTCCCCGGCGGCACAAGCCGTCAAGCTTCTGTGTGATCTGTTATTGTGCAGGTTCTAGCGCGTGGATTCTATGATTGGACACGCCGGCGAAACTTGGCGTTAAAATTGGCGCTAGAAAGAGGGGTTTTAGTGCTTAATCAATCACAACTGACTTTTTCGGTAAGAGGCTATGGAAAGTAGGGAAAAAGGTGCTTCTAACCAGGAAAAGGAGAAAACACACCAGACCACCCATGTGAGAGGGTCAGTCAAGGATAGACTAGGTTCCAGAATCCAGGGAGATCAGGAGGAACTAGCTGCTTCCCTCTGGTGAAGACTCTTCCATGACAGTCAGCGTACTCCTAACCAGGCTAGTCAGGCGGATGAGAATCACTCTCGGGTACTTGAGGCGCATGGAAAAGGCCAAGACGAAGGCAGTCAAGATCAAAGAGAGTTTATCTTGTAAAAGAAGATGTAACAGAACAAAGATGCCATGATGGCCCTGCGTCTTCAGCAAGATGAACTCGAACAACAGATGGCAAAGATGGCTGAAGAGCAGGAAGCGTCCTCCAAATGGCGCAGACATCGAAGCCGATCCCAGTCACCTCGACGGGGAGAGGCTGGAAGGGAAAAGAGCAGACACCGCAGTCGGTCTCGGGAAGGCCAAAGTAGAATGAGGAGCCGTTCGCCAGATCGAAGAGCGGACCATCCGGGCAGATCGGGACATAGGAGGAGGGATGCGACCCCTGAATACGGGAGGGACCGACCCCGATCGTCCCCTCGTAAGGAGGAGTCCGACCCCCTCGCCCGAAGGGTGGCAGAATTGGAAAAGTTGTTGGCGGCGAAGAGTGTGTTGGGAACACTTTTGGCTTGTGTAGGGTCGCCCTTCTCGCCTGAAATCAATCATATGACGGCCGACTCCAAAAAGAAGATGTCCCCGATGGAGACCTACGATGGGCTGGGGGATCCATATGACCACTCAGACGGGTATGATAGGCTAATGACATACTACGGGCATTCTGATGCTGCCAAGTGTCATATGTTTGTAACGACTTTGAAGAAGAGCGCCCGAGAATGGATGGGAACTTTGGCGGCAGGATCGATCAATTCGTGGAGTGATCTTTGAGAGAAATTTCATGCCAGGTTTGGGAGTAACCGAAGGCGAGGAAAGATCATTGCTTCCCTCATGCAGGTAAGGCAGAAGTCAGACAAAAGCCTAGGTCAGTACGTCAAAAAGTTCCATGAGGCTGTGGGGTCGGTAGCAGAGTTAAACTCCCCGCAAGCCTTGGGATTCTTCACTACTGGCCTAGACATCGGGAAATCGAAGAAGTTGATGAAGGATCTAGTGATCAACCCTCCGGCAGATTTGACAGAAGCCTTCCACCGAGCCGAGGGTCATATAGCAATAGAAGAGGCGATCGGGAATTTTAAACCCCACTCCCAATCTTACGAGAAGTCTAAAGATCGGGATAAGTAGAGCTACCAAAGGTCTGATAATCAGGGGAAATCTGATAATTATGGTAAGAAAAGCTACAATGGGGGAGGTTCGGGCAGCGAACGACCATCTTTCCCGAATAAGAATGTCAACAAAGTTTATACCGCACTCAACACTGACCAGACCAAAATATTGGAAGAGATGAGGAACAAACCTTTCTTCGAGCCAAGCTCAGCGATCCCAAAGCCTGAAAAGAGAGGTCAGAACAAATATTGTGCATACCATCAATGTCGGGGGCATACGATGGAGATGTGTAATGATCTGAAAGATTTGATAGAAAAGAACGTCCAGAATGGGCAACTGGTGCAGTATGTGGTCGGTCGGGAAGATTCAGAGGCACCCCGAGAGGAAAACAAGGGGGCCAACTCGGGAAACACAGCCACAACTGCACCCACAAGCCCGAGGGGTGATTGGTGTAATTTCGGGTGGGTCGGTAAGGCGTGTAACCGAAAGGAAGAGAAACGGACATCTCGAGGCCGTGCTATCAGTAGCAAGTTCATCACCCAGAAAGGACAGGGCCTACTCAGGAGTATCCATCTCATTCTTGGATGAAGACTATCTTACCGATCACATTGAACCACATGACGAGGCACCAAAGAATAACAAAGACAAAGATGTGCCCGCCAAGAGACATGAAAAGGATGATGATCGATAATGGATCCTCGGTCGACATATTGTATACACACGCCTACTAGAGGATGGATTTAGAAGGGAAGAAGATGGAATTGGGCGGAGAGGGCCCATTGTACGGTTTTAGTGGGGACCCGATGCATGTTTTGGGCACCATTGAGTTACCAGTTAGGTTCGGCATAGCCCCCCAACAGTAAGAAGTTCTGGTCAGATTTTTTGTGGTACAAGTGGACTCGGCATACAACGCTATCTTGGGGAGATCGACATTAGCAGCACTGCAAGCAGTAACGTCTATACCACACTTCAAAATCAAGTTTTCGACACCGAACGGGATTGGGGAGGTAAAAGGTGATCTAGACATTGCTCGAAGGTGCTATCGGAATACCCTAATTTCCTCAGGGGTTGGGGTCAGCAAACAGAAACAGACAATGGCCATTGAGATAGAGCCATTTACTGAGAGTAGTACTAATCCAATGGCCCTGCCCGCCGAGGAGACGGAAGATGTAGAATTGATCCCTGAAAACATAGAAAAATTGATCAAGATCGGGGCCAGATTAATAGAACCACTGCGGACAGGATTGGTGGACCTGCTTCGGGTGTATGCCGACCTCTTTGCTTGGGAGCCTCGCGATATGCCAGGGGTAAGTGAGTCGGTAGCGCTACATAGGCTGCATACAGACCTGAAGAGAAAAACAGTGATACAGAAAAGAAGGATTTTCGCCCCGGAAAGGCAGAGGATCATAGATGAAGAGATCGCTAAACTGCTGGAGGCAGGATTCATTTTTGAGATCGACTACCCCGAATGGTCGGCAAATGTGGTATTGGTTCAGAAGCAAAATGGGAAGTGGAGGTTATGCATCGACTACACAGATCTGAATAAGGCATGCCCAAAAGATTTCTATCCTCTACCCAACATAGACCAACTAATTGATGCCACTTCGGGGTATGGCATGTTAAGTTTCATGGACGCTTTCTTGGGATACCGCCAAATTTCGATGAACAAGGAAGACATCCCGAAGATAAGCTTCATCACTCATCGGGCCATATATGCGTATCGGAAGATGACCTTAGGATTGCTGAACGTGGGGGCAACTTATCAACGGATGATGAACTTTGTATTCAGAAAGCAGCTGGGCTGAAGCATGGAAGTGTACGTGGACGACATGATCGTAAAAAGTATGTCAGTCCTGGATCATCTGGAGGACCTAGAAGACTGCTTTGAAATAGTAAGAAAACACAAACTGAGACTGAACCCAACCAAATGTACCTTCGGTTTGGGTTCAGGAAATTTTTGGGATATTTGGTCAGCAAAAGGGGAATCGAAGCAAACCCAGAGAAAATTGTGGCGATCTTAGACATAAAATCTCTGAAGACATTCAAAGATGTGCAGAGGTTGACGGGCCGGATAGCTACCCTTCGGAGATTCGTGTCAAGATCAGCCGAAAGATGCTTGCCCTTCTTTGACACTCTCAAGGGGCCGAAGAACGAGAAGAGTTTTTAGTGGACATCGGAATACGAAGACGCGTTCCAAGGGATCAAAAAATATCTATCTTCGGCACCATTACTGATGGAACCGATCCCTTCGTAGCCTTTATACTTATATTTGGTTGCAAGCCTGATGGCAGTGGGGGCGGCATTGGTGAGAGACAAAGGAGGAAAACAGTTCCCGGTATACTACGTCAGCCATGTTCTTCGAGATGCAGAAACAAGATACTAAAACCTGGAGAAATTCGTGTATGCCCTAATCATTTCAAGCAGGAAGCTTCAACATTATTTCCAAGGTCGGATGATGGTGGTATATCTGATCACCGTTAAAGAAAATATTGCATAAGTTTGGATGTGTTTGCCCACTTAGCGAAGACGGGTGATGGAGCTAACACAATTTGCTATAGAGTATCATCCCCGAACGGCAATCAAGGGTCAGGCATTGGCAGACTTCATCGTAGAATGCTCTTTCACGGAACCAGACGTGAATATAGTGATCAAAACTCAACAAGGGCCGATCGTGTGGACTTTATATATGGATGGATCATCGACGTCGGACGTCAGTGGGGCAGGGGTCATTCTGACAAGTCCTGAAGGGTTCAAAGTCCAGCAGGTGATTTGATTCCAGTTCAAGGCCAGGAACAACGAAGCAGAGTATGAGGCCATCCTAGCAGGGATACGGTTGGCCCGGAGCTTGGAAGTACAGAAGTTGGTCATCTACAGTGATTCGCAGCTGGTGGTCAAGCAGTTATCGGGGGAGTATGAGGCTCGGGGGGCAAGAATTACAAAATATCTGGCCGAGGTGAAAGATAAGCTTATGTACTTCACATCACATAATTGTCAGGGGGTGGCCCGGTCAGATAATACAGTAGCAGATGCCCTAGCTAGGTTGGAAACTATCGAAGCTGACTCCTTCAATGGGTCGGTATATCTGGAGGTTTTAGAATGACTAAGTGTTCCGAAGACAGATGTGCTAGCTTTGGACGTACTCTTCATTCATGGCTCACACCTTATGTAACGCATTCTGCGGATGGGGTTCTACCTTCAGACCGGATCCTTGCAAGGAAAATAAAGCATCGAAGCTCAAACTTCGTCCTCATTGACGGGGACCTGTACCGAAGGGCTTTCAGTTCTCCCCTACTCAAATGCTTAACTCCGTCGGAAGCAGACTATACACTTCGGGAAGTACATAAAGGAATATGTGGGGATCACATGGGGGCCAAGTCACTAGCAGGGGTATTACTGGCCGACTATCTACACGGAGGCCAAAGAATTCGTCAGAAGGTGTCCCAAGTGTCAACTGAACAGCACCATCCCACATCAGCCTCCCGAAGAGCTATATTCAATCTTATCCCTGATTCCCTTTGTTGTATGGGGAATCAACATCCTAGGGCCTCTGCCAAAGGCTAAGGGATAAGTTAGTTTTGTGATCGTGGCTATCGACTATATGACGAAATGGGTCGAAGCCAAACCATTGCAGAAGATCACCGAACAAGAATGCCTGAAATTTTTCAAAGAAGGAGTAGTTTATCGTTTTGGCATTCTGATGGCAGTGGTCTCTGATAATGGAAGACAATTTATGGGGTCCAAGTTTGAAGGCTTTCTGAAAGATTTGGGAATTCAGCATCGCAAGACTTCAGTCGCCCATCCTCAATCGAACGGTCAAGTAGAAGTGACCAATCGAACCCTGCTCAATGGGATCAAAAGAAGGCTGGATGAGTTAAAGGGTTGGTGGCCCGAAGAGCTACTCAGTGTTTTGTGGGTGTATCAGACTACTCCGAGGACAACAACTGGGGACTCTCCGTTTTGACTGGCATACAGGACCGATGCATTCATACCAGTTGAAATCGGGTCCCCTACTCGTCGAGTCAGTCAGTACAAAGAACTATACAATGATGAAGGTTTGAAAACAAATTTGGATCTGGTGGAAGAAGTTCGGGACTCAGCTATGATGAGGTTGGCTATCTACCAGCAGAGAACAACCCGACACTACAATCAGAAGGTGAAACTGAGGAGGTTTGAAGTTGAAGACTTGGTCCTCCAGGAGTTAGAGGCATCAACCCCCCAGAACACTGGCAAGCTGGTGCCTAACTAGGAGGGGCCCTATGAAGTAGTAGAAGTGCCAAAGCCAGGTACATTCCGGGTTCGAGCAATGAATGGTTCGGAAGTAAAGAATACATGGCATGCTGGAAGACTTAGTAAATTTTACCAGTAATAGTTATGTCATTCTTTTCTTTACCCATGTAACCATCTTGATTTCGAATGAAATAAATGAGAATTCTCTTCGGAAATTTAATCTTCATCTCTATTCATATGAGTTTAGATACTCGATCAGACACACTTCGGGCACAATCCAATCAGAAGGTTCAAAAAGACACAACTGGTCGAGATAAGTCACGAGTATAACTGATCGAGAAAACTATAAACAAAAAAAAACTATATTTCATTCATACTTTGAAATTTTTACAAGACCCAATTGTGTAAGGATCGGGCGAAGTAAAAATAGAAAAAAGGAAAAAGTATAAAAAATTTACAAGTCTAAAAGAAGCTATTCGGGAGGAGGGTCATCCCCGGCCTCGAATTCCTCGTCTAAAGAGTTAAGGAGGGAGGCGTCGAGCTTAGCAGCTATCAGCTTTGCCTTAGCCTTTTCCCGATAAGTCTCGTACCCTTCACCAAATTGGGGCATGACCTTATCGTTCAGGACATCAGACTATTCATACTCGGTGATTGCTTATTGTTTGGCATCGACGAGTTTCTCTTGAAGGGTGTTGACCTTAGCTGATAAAGTGTTGTTCTCTTGGATCACTTGCATCATCTTGTCTTGCATCTCCAAAAACTTCTCAGTGATGGAGTCAACTGCCTTTTCTCGATCCTTGACTTCTCCAGACAGCCGATCCTTCTCCTCCAGAAGCCTCTTGGCATGACCCTCCAAGCTGACGAACTCCTGCTGGATAAGAGAATGTTGTTCCTTGAGCTCATCGGCCTGTCGTTCAGCCCAGATCGCCTGATTCTGGGTCTCCTCATGGAGATCTTTCTCCTTCTTCAAGTCTGAGTTCAGGGCCAGAACCTCTGCCTCAAGAAGCTGCACGTCCGACTTCAGTTGAATTTCTTTTTTGGTCGTTCGGCAAGAGATTTAATAGCTCGAAGCGAATGCAGGCGTTCGCAAAGAAAAGGAGTTGAGTCGATTACACGTAATTAAGCATGAAGACAATCAAAAATGTTAACCAACTTAAGAGTTACCTGACACTGAGCCCGAATGTAGGCTACCAGATAGTCTTCGGAGGTGAACCCCTTAAAGTGGTTGTCATCACCAGGAAGTTTGAAATGATTGAACAGCTGGAAAGGGAACACTTCCGAAGGACTCCTCGGCCAACAAGTGGTCGGCGACCCATGTGACGAGCTCAGCTTGGATGTAGGCGTGGAAGCGACGACAGGATCAGCCTCGACACCTCATTGTTCAGGAAATTGTTGCTCAGGTTCTTCAGTGAGTCGCGGTTTCTTGGGTCAGGGTTTGAGAGGAACCTCTTCGGTCTCCTCCAAATCCTCGATCACCGCGACTTGAGCAGGGGGTGGAGGAGTCGGTTTCAGCAAGATGGCAGAAGTGGCCTTGGCAAAAACCTTTGCCGAAGGCTGGGAAGGCTTCTTTGACTTCTTCAATAAGGCCATCTTCTCCGATTGGCTCATCTTGAGGGTACTTTTATTAGTGGTCAGAGGTATGGGATCTGATGCGGAACCCACTGAAAGCTTGGCGATGGGGATGGTTTCCTGGTCAGGAGAGTCATCGGTCACCAGAGGGTGGATTAGTTCGATGGCATTGGGGAGGGGCACCAGGTTGTCATCGGCACCTTCAGGATTGAAAATCGTCACTGAACAGAGAAGATCATGTTAAGACTGAAGCTATCAGAGCAAGAGGAAAGGAAATTAGGGGATCGGGGGATCAGTCAGAAATGAGATACTTACATCCGTGTTTATATAACCAGGCTTCACTGGACAAAACTGCTAGATTCCACTCAGTTTTGCTCCATCTCTTGTAAAAGGCCTTGAAGGCATCGGCTCGATCCTTCGGGAACTTGGAAACTTTGGCAACAGAGTCCTCAGGGTGGGCCCAAAGAGGAAGAAGTTGGAGGTCGGTACCCTTAGCATAGAACCATTTGTCGTGCCACCCCTTGTTACTCGAGGGGGGTTTTGATGAGGACGGGTCGGTTGGCCAGTTTGTTCAGCTGTCGAAGGCCGGGCTCTTTCGACCCAGTGATGGTGAACAAGGTGAAAAAGAAGTTGAGACCAGGAGTGATCCCGATCTCTTGACATAATGCAATATTATAAATAAAATTAAATTTACTCTATTTATTATTTTGAAATAGTAAGGGTTGATTTGATTAATGTGGTTAGTTATGGGTAAAATGCGCAAATATTTCAAGTATGTAAGTGGTTATAAAATATTCATTTTTATCGAAGAATATTCATTTGGTCGTGGAATATTCTTACCGCTCGGGAATATTCGCTCGACGCACCAGCAGCTTTTTGTGGGGCCCCATAACGGAAAGCGATTGGATGAAGAAAAACGACAAGTATAAGTTGTTTTTAAATAACTGGCAGAAGTTGTTACCAAGTATCACTGTTGGAATACCCTATGGTTAAAATACAAAGAAGACACTGTATTGCACCAATTATTGATTCTTACGTAGGAAGGCATTACTCAATAATTGTTATAGTAGTTACTGTTCAATATTTTATTTTATTGATTCAATAATTGCTACGTTGATATTTTATATTATTGTTGTTTCAATAATTGTCACTACACAGTATTTTCATTATCAGATCAATAATTCATATTATTTGAATAATATTATTAGATAACATTATTGGCAATGTCTAGAAAGTTCTATCTAAGGAGAGGTTTGGTCACCTAATTGCGGCGCCAAAGAAGAGAGAAATCCTTATTGAAAGCCCCTCTTTCGGGAACCGCATAGTCACAGATTTATGATTCTCAGATAATATTATTTGTGAATAATTAATTATTGATTTATATGATAAGGAAAATATTCATTTTATATGATATAGATGGAGAAAATTTTTAATGTGACAATTGTTGAAAAATTGTTATTTTATCTTTTCCGATAAATAATTTATTTAAATATATTATTATATTTTAATAATATAATAATGGTGATATTTTTACAATGAATGTGGGATATACGAATATATGAGGAGAAAAGAGTATTTTTGTTATAAAAAATATTTAAAATATGTTAAACATGTTTGTGGGCCCCACTTTGTGATTGAAATTGGATTATAGTTCGTAAAAATCGCTTGCTTATGGATTTCTCATCAACTTCGCTTGAATTTGGAAAAACTTAAACTTACAAAGTTGTAGAGAATGGAATTTCCTATGAAAAGGACATAAGATTTGAATTTTTCCGATAAAAGGGCTATTTATTATGAATTATCAAGCTCAAAAGTTCCTAATAAATTGATTTTTGGAAGTTTTAATTGTTTTATTTAAGAAAACGTTTTTTTGCAATCCCACATGTGATATAAATGTGCTGAATTCAGTTGGTCTAAGGTGGGCTTGAATTTGTTTAATTATATTATTATTTTATTAAATTTTTTGCTTTGGTGTTCTAAGCATTTTCCTATAAATAAGGTGCTTAGGTTAGAATTGAAAATCACACCGTAAACCAAGTTTTCTCTCCCTTTCTCTCTCTATATTATCGAGCGTATTCTTGTGAGTATTTTGATACTTTGAGTGTTGCTATACGGTGCAAGTTCCTTCAAAGACTATATCCTAGATTCCAAATGTAAGTACACATTTTTCAAGGTAGGGATGTTATTTTCTTCTTAAATGATATTATTTTCTTCAATATCATTATGCCGAAATATTGGTTTGAACTTTTAATCAAATTTAGAACTTTTTTGTGTTGGGGTTACTATTCACGATACGGCCTTTATTCACGATACTAAGACTATTCACGAATCACAACACTATTCATCAAAAATGAAATTTTTTCCTTTTCGTCTAAAATATCTATTATGGATACTAGCTTTGATTGTATCCATGTTTTGATCATTCTTGAATTTTACTCCACTATGATTATTTATGAGGTATTTTTTGGACATGGACAAACCAAAATACAAATCTTAATATTTATTCTTTTGTTTCACCGATTCGCTTTTCTTTAAAATATTTTTCATCATCCACAATCTAAAATGATGATATTATTGAATATTTTTGGCTCAGTAGTGCAAAGATTAATGTGATTTTATGATGAATATCTTTGGTCAGAATGCAAAGATGTACAGTGTGTTGAGATGAACACGACCAATCGATGAATATCTTTGGCCCGTAGTAAAAAGATGAATATTTGATTCCGTATGATGTATATTGATTGATGTTACAGTGATAAAATATTGATGATGGACTTTAAATTCATAGATAATAGTAGATTTTCATTCTCTACATAACTCATCTATGAATTATTATTTCACCATGAATATTGATCTCAAAACTTGTTGTTTATTGTATTTTATCATATTTTTCCTCGTTGAAGACTAACGATAATTTGTTCTATATTATCTTAGTCATAATATTCTTTACTAGGCTAGTTGAGCTCACCCTTTTCCTTTTTGTTCCATTTTTCTTCTCGTGAGGCGAGAATGTAGAAGTTCTAGCCTGGGAATGGAAATGATGGTTCTAGAAAGTTGTTTTAGTAGTCCTCACCATTTTTATAAAATAATGTACCAATAATTATAATGAGGACTTATTTGGGTGTGAATATTATCTAGACGACAATATTTGTATTTAAACTCACAGTTTTCATGTTGTATTAATAAAGTTGTAGTTGTTTCTGTACCATGTTATTGACAACTCAAAATGGGTGATGTATACCTATTTTGGGGGCATCATAGTTGGTATCAGAGCTTAGGGATATGATCTCTCAAGTGGAGATCGGGGAATAGAACTAGGAGGGGAGAGACGAATAAATCCTTCGCTAGTGTGTCCTACCTAAGCTTATTTGTTAGTTGGTCAGTATATAGGGATATTATGTGATATGTTGATTTCTTTAATTAACCCTTATTTTATGGCAATATTTGAGAATGTGGACTGAGAATGTTAACAGTGGAATAAATGAGACCGTGGAGACACCTTTACTCATCAACGAGGAGAACGTGCAACAGGCTGGCAATGTTCCTCCTGTGAACAACACCATTGAGCATATGATGAACGACGAGATGTTTAGAAGCTTTTTGCAGTTCATGAAAAATCAGACGAGGGAGACTCGTGCACAAAATACAGGTGGAAATGATAACAACGCACGGTTTGTCACAGCCAAACAGTTCAAAGAGTTAGGACCACCAAAATTCTGGGGAAAGACGGATCCGATTAAGGCAGAAATGTGGGTCAAACAAATCACCAAGATATTCGATGTCTTGGGATGCACGGAGGAACAGAAGGTTCCATTCACCACCTTTATGTTCCGTAATGAGGTAGATTATCGGTGGAAATCATGGAAGCGCACTCCATCCAAATTCCACTCAAAGATGTCTTGGGAGATGTTTCAGAATCTGCTCAATGACAAGTACTTTCCTCAAAAGTATTCGGCTATATGAAGGAAGTGGAGTTCATTAGACTAGAACAAAATAACATGATTGGTCCCAAAGACGAGGCAAAGTTTATAGAGTTATCCGTGTTTGCACCTCATTTGGTGGAGAATGAGGAACGATGACGCGGATGTTTCGAGAGGTTTGAAACCCGACATACGCCAATATCTCATTTCTCATAAATTTTCTCTATTCGTTCATGTTGTCAATGTGGTTCAATTATTAGAGAAAGATAACGAGTACGCTCAACCGAGGGACCATAACCAGTGGATCATATCGGTGACAATAGTCATCGTAACAACGATAACCAATGAGAAAGAAGAATACTACTTGACAAAGGCGGAACCACTCGGTGTAATCATGGCCATGAAAATAGAAGAACGCGAGCCTGGAGGAGATTTTAAAAAGAGGAATTCAACAATGACATGTGCGAAGACGCCAAAGACCAAAGAAAGAATCGGTTCTAAGGGAGGAGAACCACCACAGTCATATGCTATAAATGCGGGAAAGGGGACATATCAGTCCAAACTGCCCACAACAGTTCAAGGTATGTAATAATTGTGGAAAAGAAGGACATATCGCTCGAGATTATACAATAATGAAACCAAGTCTAACAGGGATGGTGACTCAAAAGGCTGTCCCAGAAAAGTCAAAGTCAATGGTTCCTTGAAGAGCGTTTGTCGTGACTGGTCAAAATGCGAGGAACCCAAACGAGGTGATCACGTAAGCTAATCATAAATTCTTGCAAAGTTTATACCTTACTAGATACCGGCTACCCATTCATTTATCTCTCCCGCTTGTGCTCAACGCTTAAACTTAACTCCTGAGAAATTAGACTTTGATTTATCTGTGGAGACTCAATGTTAGAGAAACTTTCATCACATCCACTCGCTTATAAATCTTGTTTGATCCAAGTTGGCACCATCACATTACCTATTGATCTTATCTCTTTAAAGATACTTGCTTTTGATGTGATTTTAGGGATTGATTGGTTAACTACTCATCATGCCAAAATTAATTTTTTCGTAAGGTTGTTAGTTTTCATATTCCTAACCAACCCGTTATACTGAATTCAAGCAACTAAACCATTAAAATCAATCATTATCATATATAGTCATAAAGCTATTCATTTATTGAAAAATGGATGTCAAGCTTTCTTAGCCCATGTTATGGATTTAAATAAAGACACGCCGATTTGAATAATATTCATGTTGTTAGTAAATTTCCTAACGTGTTTCAAGAACTTCCTTGCCTACCCCGTAACGTGAAGTTGAATTCTTTATTGATCTTGAACCCGGTACAAAGCCCATTTCTAAAACCCCATATCGAATGGTTCCTATTGAACTTCAAGAGTTAAAGGTCCAACTACAGAGTTGTTGGACATCCGCTTCATTTGTCCTAGTACATCTCCTCGGGGTGCTCCTTTTTATTTATAAAGAAGAAAGACGAGAGTATGCGACTTTGTATTGACTATCGAGAATTGAACCATGTCACCATCAAGAATAGGTATCCGCTACCTCGTATTGATGACCTGTTTGACCAGTTGCAAGGAGCACAATTCTTTTCAAAGATCGATCTTCGTTCTGGATATCATCATCAAGATTAGAACCGAGGATATTCCAAAGACCGCCTTCGTAACTCCTGCAGACGGGCATTATGAATTCTTAGTCATGTCTTTTGATTGACTAATACTCCTGCGGCTTTCATGGATATGATGAACCGAGTATTCAAGGACTATTTAGATCAGTTCGTTGTTGTCTTTATTGATGACATTCTCATATATTCCAAAAGCCGTGAAGATCATGAGCACCATTTTAAGCTGGTACTCCAAAGGCTTCATGAAAACAAGCTATATGCCAAGTTGAAGAAATGCGAATTCTGGCTTGAGGAAGTAGTAGCATTCCTTGGGCACGTGGTGTCAAAACATGGAGTATCTGCTGACCCGGCCAAGATTGAGGCAATACAAAGTTGGGAGCAATTGAAGCCAGAATCAAATACGTAGCTTTTTGGGCTTAGTTGGTTATTATCGAGATTCATGGAAGGATTTTCTCGAATCGCTACTCCATTAACTCAAATTTAACTCGGAAAGATACAAAATTCAGTATGGAGCGAGGAATGCGAGAAGAGTTTCCAAGAGCTCAAGAGGAGACTCATTTCGCAGACTGCTCGACAATACCATCTAGTTCGAATGGATTTGTTATCTATGCCGATGCTTCGTGCAAAGGGTTAGGATGTGTTCTCATGCAACGGGGAAAGTCATAGCCTATGCCTCGCGATAACTTAAAGAATATGAGAGGAATTATCCTACTCATGATCTAGAGTTGGCATGTAGTTTTTTTTACTAAAGATCCGGAGGCACTATCTATATGGGGAGAAAGTGGAGATATATTCGCACCATAAAAGCCTCAAATATTTCTTCACCCAAAAGGAACTCAACATGCGACAACGACGCTGGCTCGAGCCGTTAAAAAGATTATAACCACACCATTCAATACCATCCGGAAAAGCAAACGTGGTAGCCGACGCGCCGAGTAGAAGATCATATGCAGAATGAGTGCGATGATATCAAGTATATGAGAACCAACTTTAATCGATAAAGTTAAAGTTGCTCCAAGCCACCGACCCGGAGCTGATGCGTATGAAGAAGAAAGTACAAGAAGGTGCTATTTCGGAAGCGAGAATCGATGAAGAAGGAATACTTTGAGTCCACTCTAGACTTTGTGTTCCTAACGACTGATTTAAAATACAAGATCATGATTTTATAGGCACATAATACATCATTTGCAATCCATCTCGAAGTACCAAAATGTATCGTGATCTTCGACATACATTTTGGTGGAACAATATGAAGAGAGAGATTGCAAAGTTTATCTCGAGGTGTTTAACTTGTCAACGTGTAAAGCGCGAGCATCAAGTACCTAAGGGTCCGTTGCAACCACTTGAGATTCCGAAATGGAAGTGGAACACATTACCATGGATTTCAAGTATGGTCTTCCTACTTGCTTCTCAAGGCATCGATGCTATTTGGGTTATTGTTGATAGATTAACCAAGTCTGCTCATTTTTTTACCGACACGGAGACTTATTCCCTTAAACGCCTTGCTCAGATGTATGTACGTGAATGAGATTGTGAGATTTCATGGCATGCCAAGATCCATAGTTTTGGATCGTGACCCAAGATTCACTTCACGATTTTGGGTTAGCTTTCAAAAGCTATGGGCACGGATTTATTTATTGGCCTTCGCATACCATCCTCAAACCAGACGGACAATCGAGAGGACTATTCAAACTCTTGAAGATCTATTAAGACTCGTGGTCCTAGATTTCAAAGGAGTTGGGATAAGTATTTACCATTGGTGGAATTCTCCTACAACAATAGCTTATCGTGCAAGTATAGGTGTGGCTCCATTCAAGCATTGTAGATGGACGAAAGTGTCGCTCTCCAATATGTTGGGATGAGGTGGGTGAAGCAACATTGTTGGGACCCGAGTTGGTACGTGCGATATGACTACGGAAAAGATCCAAATGATTCGACAACGTATATAAACGGCTCAAGATCGACAAAAGAGTTATGCGGATCTTCATCGAAAGGACGTGGAATTTAGTATCGGGGATCATGTATTGTCATTGGTGTTGCCCCATGGAAGGGGAGTTACAAGATTCGGAAGAGAGGAAAGCTCAATCCATGATTTATCGGTCCATTTCATATTCTCGACCGAGTAGAAAATGTAGCCTATGTACTTACGTTACCTCCAAGTATGTCTCGTGTTCATAATTTTTTCATATATATGTGCTTCAGTAAGTATGTGAAAGACCCAAACCACGCTATTGAAAGTTAAAACCGGATGAGATAGCCAAGACTTAACGTGACGAGGAGGTACCACAAGATCTTGGATAGAAATGAGCATGTCTTACGACAAAGGTCATACCACAAGTTAAAGTTTTGTGGAGAAACCATGCTATTGAGGAAATGACCGGGAGTTGAAACGGAAATGAAAGCGAGGTATCCTCACCTTTTGAAACACTGTGCACGTACGTCAATTTCGAGGACGAAATTTCATAAGGAGGGAGGTCAGAAGACCCCAACTTATTATAAATAAAATTAAATTTCTCTATTTATTATTTTGAAATAATAAGGGTTGATTTGATTAATGTGGTTAGTTATGGGTAAAATGCGCAAATATTTCAAGTATGCAAGTGGTTATAAAATATTCATTTTTATCGAGAATATTCGTTTGGTCGTGGAATATTCTTACCGCTTGAGAATATTAAATACGATGACGCCAATGCAATATGTGTGTGGGCCCCATAACTAAAAAGCGATTGGATGAAGAAAACAACAAGTATAAGTTGTTTTAAATAACGTCGAGTAGTTGTTACCAAGTATAATATCGTTGGAATACCCGTGGTTAAAACACAAGAAGACACTTATATTGCACCAATTATTGATTCTTACGTAGGAAGGCATTACTCAATAATTGTTACAATGAATTACTTACTCAATATTTTATTTTATTGATTCAATAATTGCTACGTTGATATTTTATATTATTGTTGTTTCAATAATTGTCACTACACAATATTTTCATTATCGATCAATAATTCATATTATTTGAATAATATTATTAGATAACATTATTGGCAATGTCTAGAAAGTTCTATCTAAGGAGAGGTTTGGTCACCTAATTGCGCTGCCAAAAGAAGGAGAAATCCTTATTGAAAAGCCCCTTTTCCTGGAACCGCACTCGTCACGTGATTGTGATTCTCGTAATATTATTTGTGAATAATTAATTATTGATTTATATGATAAGGAAAATATTCATTTTATGTGGATATAGATGGAGAAAATTTTTAATGTGACAATTGTTGAAAAATTGTTATTTTATCTTTTCTGATAAATAATTTATTTAAATATATTATTATATTTTAATAATATAATAATGGTGATATTTTTACAATGAATATGGGATATACGAATATATGAGGAGGAAGAGTATTTTTGTTACAAAAAAAATATTTAAAATATGTTAAACATGTTTGTGGGCCCCACTTTGGGACTGAAATTGGATTATAACCCGTAAAATCGCTAGTTTGTGGATTTCGGTCAACTTCTGCTTGGAATTTGGAAAAACTTAAACTTACAAAGTTGTAGAGAATGGAATTTCCTATGGAAAGGATATAAGATTCAAAATTTTCCTATAAAAGGGCTATTTATTATGAATTATCAAGTTCAAGTTCCTAAATAATTAATTTTGGAAGTTTTAATTGTTTTATTTAAGAAAAACGTTTATGTAATCCCACATGTGATATAAATGTGCTGAATTCAGTTGGTCAAGGTGGGCTTGAATTTGTTTAATTATATTATTATTTTATTAAATTTTCTACTTTGGTGTTCTAAGTATTTTCCTATAAATATGGTGCTTAGGTTAGAATTGAAAATCACACCAAAACTCAAGTTTTCTCTCCTTTCTCTCTATATTATCGAGCGTATTCTTGTGAGTATTTTGATACTTTGAGTGTTGCTATATACTATGTAAGTTCCTTCAAAGACTATATCCTAGATTCCAGCTAAAGTACAGCCTTTTCAAGGTAAGTGGATGTTATTTTCTTTTTAAATGATATTATTTTCTTCAATATCATTATGCCAAAATATTGGTTTGAACTTTTAATCAAATTTGGAACTTTTTTGTGTCGGGTTACTATTCACGATACAAAAGACTATTCACGATACTGCACTATTCACGATAATAAGACTATTCATCAAAAATGAAATTTTTTTCCTTTTCGTCCAAAATATCTATTATGGATACTAGCTTTGATTGTATCCATGTTTTGATCATTCTTGAATTTTACTCCACTATGATTATTTATGAGGTATTTTTGGACATGGACAAACCGAAATACAAATCTTAATATTTATTCTTTTGTTTCACTGGATTCGTTTTCTTTAAAATATTTTTCATCATCCATACCCCTAAATGATGATATTATTAAATATCTTTGGCTCAGAGTGCAAAGATTAATGTGATTTTATGATAAATATCTTTGGTCAGAATGCAAAGATGTACAGGTGTTGAGATGAACATGACCAACTGATGAATATCTTTGGCCTGTAGTGCAAAGATGAATATTTGATTCCAGATGTATATTGATTGATGTTACAGGGATAAAATATTGATGATGGACTTTTAAATTCATAGATAATAGTAGATTTTCATTCTCTACATAACTCATCTATGAATTATTATTTCCGCTGCGAATATTGATCTGAAACTTGTTGTCTATTGTATTTTATCAGATTTTTCCCTGTTAAAGACTAACGATAATTTGTTCTATATTATCTTAGTCATAATATTCTTTTATCGGGCTAGTTGAGCTCACCCTTTTCCTTTTTGTTCCATTTTTCTTCTCGTGAGACTAGAATGTAGTGAGTTCTAGTCTGGGTGTGGAATGATGGTTCTAGAAAGTTGTTTTAGTAGTCCTCACCATTTTGTAAAATAATGTACCAATAATTGTAATGAGGACTTATTTGGGTGTGAATATTGTCTGATTTATAATATTTGTATTTAAACTCACAGCTTTCATGTTGTATTAATAAAGTTGTAGTTGTTTCATGCAGACATGTTATTAAAATGGGTGATGTATACTATTTTGGGGGTCAAATATCGGGTTACCAAAGACCTATTTTGTACCGGGTTGGACTTGTGCAATGGGCTCTCCTGCGCACAGAGCCTGGAGTCATAATCATAATTGAATAAGGTAAACTCCAAAGGTAGTGATTAGATTGGATTCCACTTGCACCTTTTAAGGAGATTGTGTTGGACCCAAGTTATGGTAACTACCATGACTAGGAGTCCTAATCCGACTCGGAGAAGGATTCTAAAGGTGATGAGTACTATAAATACAAGGCCAAGGTTACAATTAACAGGTAATACCTACTTTTGAGCACTAAACACATAGCCTCCATTGTTAAACCTTGTGAACGGCCTGTACTCATTCTCACACCGGAGCTATCCCCCGGCGGCACAAGCCGTCAAGCTTCCTGTGGTGATTTATTATTGTCTTGAGGTTCTAATATGGATTCTGTAATTGGACGCGCCGGTGAAACTTGGCGTTAATATATATATATATATATATATATATATATATACACACACACACACACATAATGATGACATCATCAAATCAAATCAATTGATTTTTTTTAAATGATGAAATCATTGAATCAAATCAAATGGAAAAATGTTGAGTCAA
Organism: Panax ginseng; assembly: GCA_020205605.1. NCBI lineage: Eukaryota > Viridiplantae > Streptophyta > Magnoliopsida > Apiales > Araliaceae > Panax > Panax ginseng. Next base: position 114,202,068 of record CM035139.1, read on the forward strand.
CTCTTAATTAATTAAGTGAGTTATTTTATTCTTATACATATATATATATATATATATATATATATATATATATATATATATATACACACACACACACACACATAATGATGACATCATCAAATCAAATCAATTGAAAAAAATGTTGAGTCCACTCTTAATTAATTAAGTGAGTTAACTCACTTAATTTGATAACTCGTCTATTTTTCTATTCTTATATATAAATACACATAAATGATGATGTAAGATAACATCATCAATTGAAATCAATACCTACATATGTTCAATTGAAAAATTCACTGAGTTAATTAATGGTTAACTTTGGTTTATGTTAAGTAAAAGGCAAATAATTTTTTATTTTTATTATTTAACAAGAGAAGAAAAGTCTAAAATATTTTCTATTTTTCGTTCTACCAAACTTATTATAATATTTTTTATTAAAAAAAATTGTTTAAGATAATATATCTTGACCAATTTTATGTAAGATAATTTAATTATTATAATTTTATTAAGATATTCAATTTTTAGATATAGACAATTAAAATTTTGAAAATATCATTATTAAATTAATTAATTGAAATATATAGTGTAGGTTTTCTTTCTCAAATATTACTATAATCAATTTAATTTAGCGCAAAAATTCATTAGGAATTAGTATTCCAATTAAACTCAAATATGGCTACTTGATTAGTGGAAAAATTTATTAAATGATGACATCATCAAATCAATCAATTGGAAAAATGTTGAGTCCACTCTTAATTAATTAAATGAGTTAACTCACTTAATTTGATGACTCATCTATTCTTCTATTCTTATATATAAATACACATAAATGATGATGTAAGTTGACATCAATTGAAATTAATACCTATATATGTTCAATTGAAAAATTCAGTGAGTTAATTAAGGGTTAGCTCGGTTGTTAGTAAAATGCAAATAATTTTTTATTTTTATTCTCTAACAAGAGAAGGTAAGTCTAAAATATTTTTTATTTTTCGTTCTACCAAACTTATTATAATATTTTTTTATTAAAAAAATTGTGTAAGATAATATATCTTGACTAATTTTATGTTAGATAATTTAATTATTATAATTTTATTAAGATATTCAATTTTTAGATATATATAGCCAATGAAAAATTTGAAAATATTATTATTAAATTAATTAATTGAAATATATAGTGTAAGTTTTCTTTCTCAAATATTACTATAATCAATTTAATTTAGCGCAAAAATTTATTAGGAATTAGTATTCTAATTAAACTCAAATATCAGTATTTAATTAGTGTTATTAGGCATTTACGGGTAAAAATAATTACTGAATTATGTATTATTTTTTTGACATGAATATCTGACAAATTATTAAAATTATTATTCAAACTAGTCTGTGCATTGCACGAATTATTAACCAGTACTAATAAAAATAGAATATAGGCCCAACATATTTTTATTATTAAATTAAGTAAAATGCATTGAACAAAGACTAACCATCATATTTTTTCCACCACAAATTCAGACTGACTATCAAATTAAATCTTAACATAAGAACCAAATCTTTCCTAGATTTACTTGGAATATTTTTAATCACGCCGTACGCTAATCATCAAAAAAGACAAAAATAATCTTCATTAATTAATATTAATACTACTAGATAAGAGAACACTAATAACTTAAAATATGTGCACGAGGACCAAGTAATAGTCTCTTTAATTAAAATATTTTTCCAAGTGTTTCCCAACTCATTGTGCATCTTCATGTTTTTCATCTAATCTCTTTGCTAATGGTTTTCTTTTATTTGATTCATTCTATTTAATATAAGGGAGCAACCGACAGTTTCCAGCAATTACTTTAAGGTGTCGTATGTAGAAAACATTTTGATCTTTTAGAGTTTGTTTCTCTATCAAGGTTTGCGATGCTTGTATCTTCAAACGCAATGTACCAATTTTAATGTGTTGTGTTTGAAGTATAAATGTTGTATTTGTGAATTAAATAAATTATGTTTGAAATAAATTGTTATTAGACGATAAAATTTTTAAATGCGTTTGAATTTCAAACGCTCTAAACACACCGTTTAAATTTTCAAACGCTTTAAACACACCAAACGTTACAAACACTGAGTAACCAAACAGTTCAACAAATATAATGACATAACTTGTACATAATTTTAATTTTAAGAAAATTTTATCTTGCTTTTTATCAGCTGAAAAGTCGGCACATTTTTATCAAAAGATATATAATTTTTTGTTTTAATCTAAAATGGAATTTTTATTTTTCAAATGTCTGATGATCAGAGAACTTTCATTTAATGCCATCAATCTATTTAATTAATTTAAGCTAGGAGATTTGAAGGGAAAATAACAAATTCTCTTAACCAAGATGCATCTCTACATTACAAATGGACTAAACTGGTTAAATTATATCATCATCAGCTGTTGTTGCCCTTCTCTCTTTGGGGTTTGAACCAGTTTGAGTTGTTTTTTTTATTATAGGCTTCATTTTTTTGTTATTAATAAAGAAAACTCTGGAAGTAACATAAACTTTACATGTAATTAATAAAGAGACATTGGATATGGAGTATGAGAGAATGTGTAAGAATTTTGAATTAGGGTGAGAATATTTAATAAAAACTTATATTAAAAAAAACAGAGTCAAATTAATACATATAATGTCAGAGCAAAAATATATATATATATATATATATATATATATATATATATAAGTTTCATCCACAAAGAACCAAATTTCTTTGTGGAATAACTCCTTTTTTGCTCATTGATATATTTTTTTTTCTAAATTAAAATTTCATCGGTCAAAAAAGAATTGCTTCCACAATAATGGGTTTATTGTGGATGGAACCTATATATATATATATATATATATATATATATATATATATATATATATATATATATATATACACTTACTTTAGCGAAGCACTTATTTTAGACACTTTGCTTTGTTATTATTAGCGGCCGGAGAAATAATGTAATTTCAACCTCGAATAAAAATTAAGGTAAAATTACAACTAAAATTTCCATGTACTTTTCTAACATAAAATGTACAAAATATTATTACTCCAAGAATATGCATACTCAAATCTCAACCAAAGGTAAAAGAAAAATCAACTAGAAGATGAAAAATGAGATTGAAATATATAGTTTAGAACTTAGAGCTTCAAAGACAAGTCAAGCTTTAGCGACGCTTCCTGTTTAGTCTCCTTCAATCCGCCACCATATCCCAAAATATACCCACCAATCTTTTCCTCCGGCAAGAAACCTATTGTACTCCTGACCATCTCAAATCTACCCACACTGCCGCCTCGGGATGATGGATCCGTCAACACACTCGGCAGAAAATTCTCCACTGCTAGCCTCCCGACAGCCGGTTGTTGATCAAAGTGTCGGTAAATGTTGTTGTGTCGGTAAAAACTAGACATATAGGAATTAGAATTAGAATTAGGCTTGTGAATCATTGAATGTGTCTGAATTCCAAAAGACCTATTACAAGAAGCTCCATAAAGAGGAAGAGAAGCCATGTTAGAATAATGGTAAGAGTGCCCGAAAGCCGCGGCGGCTGCCATTAAAGGTTGGCAAAATCTTTGCCCTCTTTTAGCCAAATTCCTCTCCTTTTTGTGAGCATTTTGATGACCCCCCAAGGCTTGTAAACTATAAAATTTTCTTTGACAATAATTGCATGAGAAAATTCTTGACTCGGAATTTTCGGATGGTTTTAGGGTTTCTGGTGAAATTTGGGATGAGCCCAAATTCAAGCTATCAATAAGATTGAGCCCTATTTCTTCTCCTTCTAATTCTTGTATGTTTCTTCTGGATTTGAAGAAATATTGCTTGATGACAATTCTTTGCTTCGTGACTCCATAGGAAGGAAAATTCCAAGGCTTTTGGTGGGATTGTGAAATTTTGTTATGGTAAGGAGAAACAAAGGATTAAAAGGAATTGTGGAAGTTAAAGTTTTATACTATAATATGCGGAAGAAGACTATGTTTACTAAATAGGAAAGTGAGTGAGAGAAAATAGGTACAAAATAGTAACTCTCCGAGTATTACATCAGTAATTTAGTAGTCTATAAAGGGTGTAACTGTCATTTTCAATATTTCTAATGCGAGAGTGATATATTAAGAGAATTGTTAATTCACAACATTTTTTATTATTTACACAATAAAAATGTCGGATTTAACAATTTACTATATATATATATATATATTTAATCAAAGTTATTTAAAGTAAGATTAATTATATTAGTCAAGCTCATATATTTCTGTAAAATGATTCTAAAGTAAAGGCCAATTTTCAAATAAAGTTTATATATTTTTTTCATTTAGGATGGTGTATTCAATAAAAAATTTTAAATATTTTTTTTAAGTTATAGACTTTTGTAGAGTTTATAGATTTTAATGATTTTTAAAATTATTTTTAAAGATTCCATGAAATAAGTAACATATTTTTATAGACTTTTTACCAAAAGTTTGATAAATTTTTGTATACTTCTAATATATCTTGCACCTTATATTAATTGTTAAAAAGCCAACAAAGATCTTATATTTTAGATGAAATGAGTACGATATTAAATAATATTAAAATATTTTGACAATGTCACAACCTAATTTAAAATAAAAGACATGATTGAAGTTAAATTATTAGATCATACCAAGTCTATTACAAGAAAATGTCACATTTCATAAAAAGAAAGAAGTAATTTTTTACTAAGAATAACATAAAAGAACAATTTTGATTTTAAAATTGTTCATTGTCGTTTTGTTATCAAGTCATTATTACTAAACTAATAATGTAAGACCCCAACTTATTATAAATAAAATTGAAATTATCTCTATTTATTATCTTGAAATAAAAAGGAGTTAATTTGATATAATACTTTGGTTATGGGTGAAATGTGCAAATTTTACAAAATAAGCAAGTGGTTATAAAATATTCATTTCTGTCGGAGAATATTCGTTTGGTCGTGGAATATTCTTTTTGTTTGAATATCCGTCTGCAATAGCCTTGATCGATTGAGGGCCCCATAAACTTGGAATAAGCTTGATGAAGAAAATGACAAAGTTGAGTTTTATAAATAACGGCATAATTATTATCATTAACTTTTTGTTGGAATACCCGTGGTTAAAATACGTAATATGCGTGGTTACAAAGATAGCACTACGGTATTGCATAGTATTATTGAATTATTGATTAAATGCGTAAGAAGGAACTACTCAATAATTGTTACGATGAATTCTTTATCAATATTTTATTGATTCAATAATTGCTGCGTTGATATTTTATATTATTGTTGTTTCAATAATTGTCACTGCACAGTATTTCTCATTATCATATCAATAATTCATATTATTTGAATAATATTATTAGATAACATTATTGGCAATATCTAGAAAGTTCTGTCAAGGAGAGGTTTGGTCACCTAATTGCGCGCCAGTGAGGAGAAATCCTTATTGGAAAGCCCACTCTTTCTTGGGAATGGCCTGATTGTCATAATTGTGATTCTGTAATATTATTTGTGAATAATTAATTATTGATTTATATGATAAAGAAATATTTATTTGATGTGGATATAAATAATGGATTTATTTATTTTATGTGGTTATAAATTATGGAATTAATGCTGAGGTATTTTATCAGTATTTTATCAGAATAGAGGTATTAAAAATCATCCGTTTGCGGATTTCGGTTATTTTCTGTTTGGAATTTGGAAAAACTCAAAGCTACAAAGTTGTAGAGAATTCGATTTCGTATGGAATGGACATAAAATTTGAATTTTTCTGATAAACGAGCTATTTTCTATGAATTATTGAAATTTTGGAAAATAAAATAATTTTTATTAAAATTATGGGTGGGACCCACTTTTGTTTTACAATATGTGGGCTGCTAATTTGGTTCAAAGATGGCTGGCCTTGATTTTCAACCTAGCATGCGTGGAAGAAAGAAATAAAAATAATATTATTTTATTATTTAGTCTCACATGCCATGCGTTAAAGCATTTTCCTATAAATGATCGCTTAGGTTAGAATTGAAAATCACACGAAACAAGTTTTCTTTCACTCTAGATTATCGGCGTATTTTTTTGTGAGTATTTTGATACTTTGAGAGTTCTTTGTTAAGTATTAGTTTCCTTCGACTTTCTATCCGATATTACGATCGGAAATCACCGTTATTTTGAGGTAAGGGATATTATTTTCTTCTTAAATGATATTATTTTCTCCAATATCATTATGCCGAAATATTGGTTTGAACTTTTAATCAAATTTGGAACTTTTGTGTCGGGGTTACTATTCACGTATACAACACTATTAACGTATACGGCGCTATTCACGAATACGACACTATTCACCGAAAAATAAAAATTTTCCTTTTTATCCAAGATGTCTATTATGGTTACTATCTTTGATTGTATCAATGTTTTTTATTCTTTATTTTGAATTCTCGCTTCACAATTGGTTATTATGAAGTATTATTGATCTTGGATAAAACGTTATACTGAATCCCTAATATTTGTCCTTCTTCGTTTCGTTTTCTTTAAAATATTTTTCATCATCCTCGGTCCTAAATGATGATATTCTTTGAATATCTTTGGCTGTGAGTGCAAAGATGAATGATTAATCGATGAATATCTTTGGTCCGTAGTGCAAAGATGAAACAGTGTTGAGATGAACATACTGATCGATGATATGAATGAATATCTTTGGCCTGTAGTGCAAAGATGAATATTTGATTAAAGATGTATATTGATTGTTGTTACAAGGATAAAAAATTGATGATGAACTGTTAAATCTTAGAAGATAGTAGAATTCATTCTCTACGTGACTCTTCTAATGGATTGTTGTTTCCGCTGCAGTTGTTGATCTAAAACTTGTTGTCTATTATATTTTATTAGATTTTTCCCTGTTGAAGACTAATGATAATTTGTTGTATATTATCTTAGTCATAATATTCTTTACTGGGCTAGTTGAGCTCGCCCTTTTTCTTTTTGTTCCATTTTTCTTCTCAGGAGGTGAGAACATAACAGGATCTAGTCTGGGTATGGAGTGATAGTTCTAGAAAGATGTTTTAGCAGTCCTCACTATTTCTGTAAAATAGAGTTTGAATAATTGTAATGAGAACTTATTTGAGTGTAGATATTGTCTAGAAGATAGTATTTGTATTTAAACTCACAGTATGTGTTGTCGTATTTTGCACGATAATTGTATTATTGAAGTTGTAGTTTGCTTTCTGTACCATATATTTGACGACTAAGAATGAGTGTTGTATACCTATTCTAGGAGCGTCACAAATAATTTATAATTTTCAAAAAATAACAAAATTAACAAACTTATTACATTTAAAAATAAACATAAAACAAATTATGAGAGATAAAAAATATAAAACGATGTTAAAATATTTGTTAGCTCCATTTATACCATTGGTTCTATTCCGAACCCTTAACGCTACTTCCTCTTTTTAACCATTCCTCCTTTTTCTCTCTCCTCACCTGCTATAATAACTCTCTTTTTTTTTGGATTTTTATTTTGAGAGGACTGAGGTAGAGAGAAAGAAAGTGAGAAAGCTATATATATATATATATATATATATATTGTTATCTGTTATCTTCTTTGTTTGATCTACTCTATTTCTTTCTCTTTCTTCTTTGTTCATCTTCTCCGTTTCTCAAATATTTGGAAGTTTTTGAAAGTTTTTAGAGATGAGGTCAAACTTTGAATATGAGTATCTCTTCTTCAAAAGTCTGTCAAACTCTACCAGTTGATATAAATCTGAAAAATCTATAACTTCTTTAATACCAAAATATTTTTATAAACTTTATAAAAGTCTCAATTCAATACCACTTAACTTTTAAAGACATTATAAAAGTTGTAATTGAATTCTAGTAAACTTTATAAACTCTTTAAATATCTTAATTAAATATAACCAAACTTTTAAAATATTTAAAAGTCTTTTAAAATTTTAATTAAATATATTCTACTTAATTAACCTTTTTATTTAGATACATCATTAATTAATATTGGCTATTGATGATGAACAATGCGAGAACAATATTTAGGAATAAGAGACATTAAAAATGTAAATTACGCTGAAACGAGTATAAAAGTATTATTAATATTTACTTTGCATCATAAATATTAATTTGCATTATCAATAACACTAAAATTAAGGAAGATAATTTGATTTGAAACCTTATCAAAACTAGGTAAATTGTACTCCCTTCGTTTTTTAATATAAGTCATTTTAGAAGAGTATTTTTGTTCCTTAATATAAATCGTTTAAGAATTTCAAGTAAGCATTAATTGCTTAGTTTCCAATATTATCCCAAGTATTAAATATAACTTTAGTTCTCTCACTATTTTTTGCCCAATAAATAACATTTTCTTTTATCAATACAAGGACAATATATGTTATGTAAGACCCCAACTTTTATGAATAAAGATGAATTTTCTATAATTATCATTTTTAAATATTATGGAATGAATTTGATATAATGTTATAGTTGTGGGTAATATTTAGAAATTTTGCAAAGTACGCAAGTTATTTATAATATTCGATTGTTCGGGGAATATTCGTACGACGGCACAATCATTGGTGGACCCTAGCAATGTAATTATTGTTTCCGGATTGAGAAAACGACAAAAATATTTTTATGAAAATAACGGCGGAAGTTTTACCATTAACTGTTGAAACACCCAGTGTTAAAAGTACATGAATACGCGTGGTTGCATAATAGCACACGGTATTGATTATTGACGCTTACGTAAGAAGTCACTATGTTTTGTTCAATTATTACTTCAGTAATTGTTGCATAGTATCTCACGTTAATTGATTCAATTATTGTTGATATTTTATATTGAGATGACGAAGTTATTAATATTATTATTTGCAATATTAACGATGTCTAGAAGTTCTTTCAAGGAGAGGTTTGGTCACCTAATTGCGTGCCAATAGGGAGAAATCCTTATTGGAAAGCCCCCTCTTTCCTGAGAACGACCTGGTCGATTAATAGTGTGAATAATAATAATGATGATGAAGTTTTGTTTTATTAGTATTATTAATGTAATAAAACAGAAAAACTTTTTATATAAAACAAAATACTTTTATAAAATTATTCATTTTATTAGGCTAATAATAAAATCTTTTTATATAAAACAGAATACTTTTATAAAGTTATTCCTTTTATTAGACAATGATTAGAATATATTATATTTTATTATGCATAGTGTTTGCATAGTGCCTGTATAGTATTTTCATAGTAAAATCTTTTTAAAAGTTATTCATTTTATTAGATTATAAATAGAATATATTATATTTTATTGTAAACCAATCTGGACCGTCCGTTTAAAATAAATTGATATGGACCGTTCATGGATTAGTTACTATTCGATCAATTCTTCTATAAATAAAGCTCATTCCTTCATTATTTTTTACTGAATTCACCCAAACTCTGAGAGAGAAAGCGGAGAGAATTATTCTTCTATCTTGAGCGTATTTCTTTAGTATTTAAAAAGCTTTGAAAGCGTAGTCAAGTTTCTTCAAGTATATCCCCACCTTACCGTCGTAGTACTCTTCTTTATAAGGTAAGGGGTATTTTTTTTTCATATTCATGAAGAGAACTTCTATTATTCCATTCTTTATTATTCTGTTGGAATAACCTGTATCTAGATCTACCCATACTTGGTGAAATTCTTCTGTTATTCCATTATTTATTATTCTGCTTTGGAATAACTTGTCTATCTAATCTGCATACATGGTGAAATTCATTGTTATTCCATTCTTTATTATTCATTGGAATATCACATACATGCATTTACGCAGGACTGGTTAAAATCTTTATTATTCTGTTGAATATTCATGCATGCATTTCACGCCTGACTGGTTCCGTTATTTATTATTCTGTTGGAATAACTTTGTACATGCAATCTTGCATGCATGGTGGTTTCTGTTGTTATTCCATTCTTTATTATTCTCATTTGAATATCCCGCTTGGTGACATTACCGACTTTGTTCCGATTATTTATTATTCGTTGGAATAACTTTGTCATGCGGGCACCGCATGCATGGTGATTTCTTTTGTTATTCCATTCTTTATTATACTCAACAGTTAAAGTTTTGACTTTTTACTCCCCTCAAATTAGTGGAATATCCTTGATATTTATGCTTCATCCAAAGATCTTTTCATAGAAATATTCTTCTGAGCATTCTTGAATTTTACTCTACAAAGAAGTATCATGTTGACAATTTGGACGTTATTAGTTCCTGAATAAATTAATTCTTGACTTGTTTTATTGAATTCTTATATTATTGTCATCATCCTCATATTTATATTTTGTTGAAAGTCATCTGTGGCCTGTAGTGCATAGATGGACTTGGTATGATTATGACCAGGGATTATTCGGTGTAATCATGACCGTAATGTTACAAATGATGTGGTAAAAGTCCTCATTGGCCCGTAGTTCATTGATGGACAGTTGTTGGCATTATCATGACCATTAATGAATACACAAATATCATTGGCCCGTAGTGCATGGATAAATTATGGTTGTGATACTAATGAATATCCTTGGTAGTAATCTTGAGGATGATGTGGATTATTTATTAAGCTGAGTTCCAGCGATAAAAGTGATGAAAACCTTTTAAATCATAAAAGATAGTAGATTTTATTCTCTACTTGACTCTTTTAATTGATTGCATGTTCCGCTGCAGTTAAACTTTATATCTGTGGTATTTTATCAGTTTAACATTGTTGAAGATTAATGATAATTTATTCTGCATTATCTTAGTCATAATATTTCTTACTGGGCTAGTTGAGCTCACCCTTTCTTTCACTGTTCCCTTCAGGAAATGAGAACGTAGTCGGGACTAGTCGGGGAAGGGAGTGACGGTCCAGATGATAGTATTAGTAGTCCTCACTATTCTGTTAAATAGTGTGTTAATAAATGTAACGAGGACTTATTATGAGAGTGGATATTGTCTAGAAGACAATGTTTGTATAAAAACTCACAGCTCTCTTGTTGTATATTTAAGATTGTATTTGTATTCTGTACCATGTATTTGGCGACTCGTAATATGTGATGTATACCTATTTTGGGGGCGTCACAGTTTGGTATCAAAGCTTAGGATATGATCCTGGTGAGATGTGAGACAAGAACTAGGAGGGAGAGACGGGGAATTCCTTCGCTAGTATGACCTACCTAAGTTTATTTGATATTTAATTGGTTGGTCGAAGTATAGGATTATATGTGATATGTTAATTAACCCTTGTTTTGTGGCGGTATTTGAAAATGGCATCCGAGAATGTTGAGAACATCAATGGAGCCTGAGGAGACCGTTGAGTCTCCACAGATCAATAATCGAGGATAATGTGCATCGTGAAGGCGACAATCCTAATGCAAACAACAACACCGACCAAATGATGAACGATGGAATGTTCCGAGGCTTTATCACGATTCATGCAACATCGGTGAGAGGCGGGCTCATCCAAAATGCGGTGGAAACACTAGCAACTCTCGGACGGTCACCGCCAAACAGTTCAAGGAGCTGGGACCACCGGAGTTTTTTGGAGAGCCAAAACCACTTAAGGCGGAGACGTGGATAAAGCAGATCAACAAGATATTTGATGTCTTGGGATGCTCCGAGGAGCAAAAGGTTCCCTTTGCCACCTTCATGTTGTGGGCAGAGGTAGATTACTGGTGGGAATCTGTAAATTGTACTCAACTTGCCGCACTGAAGATGTCTTGGGAGAAGTTCCAAGAACTGTTCAAGGACAAGTACTTTCCCGAAAGTATTCATCACATGAAAGAGGTAGAGTTCATTAAACTAGGACAAAACAACATGACCATGTCGTAGTACGAAGCCAAGTTTGCCGAGTTATCCCGGTTTGCGTCCCATTTGGTTGATAATGAGAAGAGAATGACGTGAATGTTTCTAAGAGGTTTGAAACCCGAGATACGTCAATATCTTATCTCTCATAAACTGTGTTTGTATTTAGATGTTGTTAATAGGGCTCAGTTATTGGAGTGCGATAATGAGTTAACACAACCAAAAGAGAGTAGCCGACAAAATGATAATACAAGTGATAATAGTCATCGAAGCGGTGACAATAAGTTTGGAGGGAATCAACGTGCCAGAAATGGTAACCATTTCGGTGGTAATCATGGCCAAAGCAATAAGAATGGACATTTCAAGAAGAGGAGATTCAACAATGATGGAAAGACGTCAGCACCTGCTCCTGTTGTTAAGGAATGAGAACGACCACCTATCATATGCTTCAAATGCGGAGGGGAGGGAAATATCCGTCCAAACTGCGTGATGCCATCTAAAGCATGTTATAATTATGGAAGAGAAGGTCACCTAGCCCGATTTTGTCTTTCACCGAAGACAAGTTCAGCTAGGATGGAAGCACCAAAGGACGCCCCAGAAAAGTCAAAGCCAGTAGTGCTAGGGAGAGCGTTTGTCGTGACCTCCCAGAAAGCAAGGAACCCGAATAAGGTCATCACGGGTAAGCTTATCATAAACTCTAGCAAAGTATATACCTTATTTGATACCGGTTCTACCCATTCCATTATTTCTCCTACTTGCGCTCAACGTTTAAATTTGACTCCGGAGAAATTAGACTTTGACTTATCTGTTGAAACTCCGTTGGGAGAAACCTTCATTACATCCACTGTTTATAAGTCTTGTTTGGTTCAAATTGGTACCCTCACATTACCTGTCGATCTTATTTCATTGAAAATACTTGCATTTGACATAAATTCTAGGGATTGATTGGCTAACTACTCATCATGCAAAAATTGATTGTTTTCATAAGGTTGTTAGCTTTCATATTCCTAATCAACCTATTATGCGAATTCAAGCAACCAAACCATTAAAATCAATCACTGTCATCTCAAGACATAAAGCTATTCGTTTATTGAAAAATAGATGTCAAGCTTTCTTAGCTCATGTCACGGATCTAAACAAAATACGCCGCTTTTGAATGATATTTCTATTGTTAATGAATTTCTGATATATTCATTTGAAGAACTTCACAGCCTACCCCAGTAACGTGAAATTAAATTTTGTATCGACCTTGAACCCGGTACAAAACCCATTTCCAAAGCCCCATATTGAATGGCTCCTATTAAACTTCAGGAGTTAAAGACCCAACTGCAGGAATTATTAGACATCGGCTTTATTCGTCCTAGTACTTCTCCTTGGGGTGCTCCTGTTCTATTCGTGAAGAAGAAAGATGGGAGTATGCGACTTTGTATTGATTATCGGGAGTTGAATCATGTCACCATCAAAATAGGTACCCATTACCATGTATTGATGACCTGTTTGACCAGTTGCAAGGCGCCAAATTCTTTTCAAAAATTGATCTTCGTTCTGGATATCGCCAATTGAAGATTAGAACTGATGACATTCTAAAGACGACTTTTAGAACTCAGTATGGGCATTATGAATTCCTAGTCATGTCTTTTGGATTGACTAATGCTCCTGCTACCTTTATGGATATGATGAACCGAGTATTCAAGGATTATTTGGATCACTTTGTGGTTGTCTTTATTGATGACATCCTTATTTATTCCAAAAGCCGTGAAGATCATGAGCAACACTTGAGGCTGATACTCCAAAAGCTTCGTGAATATAAGCTTTATGCCAAGTTAAAGAAATGCGAGTTCTGGCTTGAGGAAGTAGCATTCCTTGGGCACGTGGTATCAAGTCATGGAATATCTTTTGACCCAACAAAGATTGAAAAAATTCAAAGCTGGGAACAACCTAAATCAGTGACCGAAGTATGTAGCTTACTCAGCTTAGCTGGTTATTATCGGAGATTCGTAGAAGGGTTTTCTCGAATCACTACTCCATTAACTCAGCTGACTCGGAAAGATACAAAATTCGGTTGGAGTGAGGAATGTGAGAAGAGTTTTCAAGAACTCAAGAGAAGACTCATTTCAGCACCTGTTCTGACAATACCATCTGGCTTGGAGGGATTTGCCATCTACAGTGATGCTTCAGGCAAAGGGTTAGGATGTGTTCTCATGCAACATGGGAAAGTCATAGCCTATGCCTCTCGACAGCTCAAAGAATATGAGAGGAATTATCCTATTCATGATCTAGAGTTGGCAGCTATTGTCTTCACACTTAAAATTTGGAGGCATTACTTGTATGGGGAGAAAGTGGAGATCTTTACGGATCATAAAAGCCTCAAATATTTCTTCACTCAAAAGGAACTAAACATGCGACAGTGATGTTGGCTTGAACTGTTGAAATATTATGATCATACCATCCAATACCATCCTGGAAAAGCGAACGTGGTAGCTGATGTATTGAGTAGAAGATTATATGCGGGTACGAGTACGATATTGTCAACGCAAAGGCCCATTTTGTATGACTTGCAAAGGATGGAGATAGAGATAAAGACTCCAGGGACCCAAGTGATGATGACAAATATACAAGTAGAACCGACTTTAATCGATAAAGTTAAAGCTGCTCAAGCTACAGACCTGGAGTTGATGCATATGAGGAAGAAAGTACAAGAAGGTCTTTATCTTAAAGCAAGAATCGATGAAGAAGGAATACTTGAGTCAACTCTAGACTTTGTGTTCCTAACGACCTCGATTTAAAGTATAAAATCATGATGGAGGCGCACTGACACACCGCTTGCAAATCCATCACAGGAGTACCAAAATGTATCATGATCTTTGATATACATTTTGGTGGGGCAATATGAAGAGGGAGATAGCACTGTTTATCTTAAGGTGTTTAACTTGTCAACGAGTCAAGGAGGAGCATCAAGTACCAAAAGGTCCATTGCAACCACTTGAAATTCCAGAATGGAAGTGGGAGCACATTATTATGGATTTCGTTATTGGTCTTCCCAAGGTTTCTCAGGGTATAGATGCAATTTGGGTCATTGTTGATAGATTGACCAAGTCTGTTCATTTTTTACCTATACGAGAAACTTATACATTTGAACGTCTTGCTCGTATGTACATAAACGAGGTTGTAAGATTGCATGGTATGCCAAGATCCATAGTTTACGATCGAGACCCAAGATTCACTTCACGATTTTGGGTTAGTTTGCAAAAATGCTATGGGCACAGATTTACGATTTAGTTCGGCATATCATCCTCAAACAGAATTTGACAATCGAGAGAGGACTATTCAAACTCTTGAAGATTTATTAAGACTACGTGTCCTTGACTTCAAGGAAAGTTGGGACAAGTTCTTACCATTGGTGGAGTTTTCCTACAACAACAGCATTATCAAGCAAGCATTGGCATGGCTCCATTCGAGCGTTGTATGGAAGAAAGTGTCGTTCTCCGATTATCTTTGGGATGGGTGGGTGAAACAACGTTGTTGGGATCGAGTTAGTAATGCGTATGACTCTGAAAAAAAGATACAAACGATCCGTGAACGTATAAAAACCTCCCAAGATCGACAAAAGAGTTATGCTGATCTTCATCGAAAGGATGTGGAATTCGATATTGGAGATCATGTGTTGTTACGTGTTGCTCCATGGAAAGGAGTTACGAGATTTGGAAAGAGAGGAAATCTCAATCCTCAATTCATTGGCCCATTTTTAATCCTCGATCGAGTAGGGACTGTAGCCTATAGACTCGCTTTACCGCCAAGTATGTCTCGTGTTCATAACGTTTTTCATTTATCAGTTTAACATTGTTGAAGACTAATGATAATTTATTCTGCATTATCTTAGTCATAATATTTCTTACTGGGCTAGTTGAGCTCACCCTTTCTTTCACTTTATTCTCTTTAGGAAATGAGAACGTGGCGGGACTTCTAGTCGGGAAGCGGAGTGGCGTTCCGGATGATAGTATTAGTAGTCCTCACTATTCTGTTAAATAGTGTGTTAATAAATGTAATGAGGACTTATTCTGAGAGTGGATATTGTCTAGAAGATAATGTTTGTATTAAAACTCACAACTCTCTTGTTGTATATTTAAGATTGTATTTGTATTCTGTACCATGTATTTGGCGACTCAGAATATGTGATGTATACCTATTTTGGGGGCATCACATGTTAGTTCCCAGAAGCACAATAGTTATCTAGCTAGAAGGGGGGTTGAATAGATATTTTAAAATCTTTCTTTTCAAAATACTTGTTAGTTTTGATAATGATTTTAAACACATCGGAATTAAGATTTGTTTATTTTCCCTTCAAGATATAATGAATTAATAGGAGTAAAGCAGTTATGACAGTTATAGCAGTTCTGACAAGAATATAAGAGACACAGTGATTTTAAGTGGTTTAGAGAATTCAAAGCTCCTAGTCTACTCTTCTACTCCTTTAGTAGGAAATCCACTAAGGATATCTTTACAACTTCTGAATCTCACAGATTCCTTCAAGACCAGAGTCTTGGAGCTTCTTAGTTCACTATTGAACTCTTCAAGTCCAGCAGACTTGGTACTTCTTAGTTCACTTAGAACTCTTCAAGTCCTTCTGACTTGGAACTTCTTCCTTTACTTGATAATAGTTGAGTTCTTGAATGGTGCTACTCAGTTGCCGTTAAACTTGTGTTTGAAAGAACTGAGTGGCTGAGCAAGCTTTCTTTTTAAGATTGTAAAGTTGAGCGTTGAGTGTTCTTCAGCATTTTTGTTTAGTACTTACTTAATCCTTTCATCTACTGATGTTCTGTATATATGTGATGTCTTTGAAATGTATCTTTTGAAGAGACCTGTTAAAGCATTAAATGCATTTGACATTTCTGAGCTTTGATGAAGACTTTTTGCACAACTTCTGATTAGCAGATTGGCCCACTAACATAGCTGACTTCTGTTTCACCTAACACCTGAAAAGGTGTTTTCTGTTGACCCAAAGTACTTTCCTTAGCTTCTTCAATACGTTTCTTTGTTACATACTAAGGATGACTGTTGTGTCATTTGGATTTTTGAGGACGTCAACGTCTATAGCTCATTCCATATTTATTTTGTTTTATCTTTAAACAAATGGACGAGGCTCGATGTTTCTGACACAGACAGATGAAGCTCTACGATTCTGATCGTGGTTTCTTGCCCCTTGGTGTTTGATCTGATACTGCTAAACGAGAACACTATGATTTCTCTTAAGAACTGGTACACTACGATCTTCACTTGTTTGACTTGCAGACTCTACGCTTCCGAGAGCACACTACGACCTATGATTTGGCTCGGCAGGCGTTTGGACCACTCTACGACTTCGGAGAGGCCATTCAAAGAAGATACACTACGATCCTTGATGCTCTATAATTCTACCTTGTCTTCTGCAATCTCTTGATCATCTCGATAGAGTATGATTCAGTGGAAGCCTATCTATTATATCTCAAGATATAGATCAACCTAACAACTTTGATCTTTTCTTCTATACATTCATTTACAGAATGGTAAACATTAAAGTCCAGATCAATCTAACAAGTTTAATCTATCACTACGTCCTTGTACATGTCTTCTTTTAAGGACTTTACATATAATCATGACCATTTACTTTTAACATCAAATTTTAAATATGCAATCTCCTAACAATCTCCCCCTATTTGATGTTGACATAACCAATGATATTTGTATCATGATTATTAATTTCTAGATGCAGTTGCTAGAAAGTTAATATGACTTAGTGTTTCAGTGAGTAGCTAAAACCTCTAGAGAATAAGCATGAATTTATTGATGTTTGTAAAGACAGATATTACAGTTAAGCTTAGTTACATCAATAAGAAATGAGATTCAACTTATGTCTATTTCTTCTACCTTTTGTTCCTTGGAGGATTTACATACTCTTGAGCTCTTCTTCTCCTGCTGACTTCATCTCTCCATGCTATATCTTCCATCTCACTTTGACTTAGCCTTTGTGAATGATCGTGTCTATTCATGAATGCAGAATCTCCAACTGGCATTCTTAGACCACTGGTGGTCACTTCTTGTGAGCTGGGAGAAGGCCTTTGACTCCTTAGTGGTTATGCTATGAGAATTTGCTGCTGTTCAGGTCGTGGAGTTTGATGGCGAGACTGTCTTGCAGGAGAACTTCTTGAGAATTGATCAATTTTGCCTTTACCTTTGCCTCCTTTACTCTTCCTTTGTCTCCTTCCCCTTTATTATTCACCCCCTTTATGTCAGCATCAAGGGTGCGAATATCTTCAGATAGTGGAGTCATGCCTTGTACGAGCTCGTGGAGTTGAGTCTTGGATTGATTAATGTCTACATGATTTTCCTAGATCAAAGAGTCAGTGCGGGCTTCTCTCTTTTGCAGATTGGCCAAGACATTTTCTGTTTGTTGCATTTTACCTATGGAGAATGCTTGAAATTCTTTCATTTGGGTTTTTAGACTTGTGAGATTTTCCATCAGAAGATTATTTTGGGCTTCCTGAGTATTTTGTAAAATAAGAACAACATCCCTGTGTTTCTTGGCAACTAAAAAGTTGATTTGATCCCTTTCATTGATACTCTGAATCATCTCTTTTATTATCTCCTTAAGCTTATTTGTCAGTTCAGAACTTTGGTTGCTTGGGAGAGCATTGGCAGCATTAATCAAATGAGTCATCCTCATATGAACAAGTTCAGAGTGAACTTCAATATCTTCTTGTATGTCCTTGGTCACTTTCTTAGTTGCTTCTGACAACTCCGTTTTGGTAGGGAGATCAGATATAAGCTCAAGGAGTTGCAGATTATTTGGAGGAGTTGCAGAGAGCAAGATCAAGATTGAAATATTCATTTGTTGATGAGGAAGGGACATCTGTTGGAGGGGCTGGTGTGTGTAATTGAACTGCAGGAGAGGGTAACTCCACGTTTTGAGCAGGTAACTCTACGATTGGATGTGGCTTAATAATCATAGAGTGAGAGATGATAGGAGATTAGATTAACACAAAGTTTGGCACATTTGGTTCATCAGTTACAAATTGTTGGGATTCTGTAACTGAAAATTGATTGAGTGGATGAAGTATCACTTCCAACCACCTTGGTGATTCATAGAATTGATTAAAAAATGATGGTGGACAGTGATTTACTCTAAAAGAGATAGGAATAGTTTGTACCTCATACCCATTTTTTGAAGATGGGTTGTTGGTGATCAGCTTTCGGGCAAAGTTGAGTTTGCCTGGGAATCCATGAGCTAGCACTGAGATTGCTGGATAGGGTTTGAAGGTCCAGAACATGTGATCCCAGGAGTTGATGATTTGGGCTTTGTGAAATGGCATCATAGGTAGATAGGAGAAAAGTTTATTATAGTTAGCTCTCTTATATCCATCACAGCCCATAACAATGATTTCAACTTCGTCATCCTCTTCTTCTTCTTCTTCTTTTTCTTCTTCTTCTCTGTCTTCATTTAAAATTTCCACCACATCAATTATCTCCATTTGACTTCTTTGTTCTTCTGCTCTTTCATATTCCATAGCTTCAATACTTTCCATTTCTATAGTTCTTGAGGCTAGAGTCTCTAGAGGGACTGTGGGAGATTCATGATGATCTCTTGGAAATTCTTCCTCAGTTGAAGTCTTTTCTGACAACTGTATTTCGTGAGGCTTCCCCTCAACTTGATCATCCTCTTGAATTTTGAACGGCTCCCCCTCAACTGGGGTATTTTCTAGTATAAGAACTTCAGGAAACTCCCTCTTAACTGGAGCCGTATTTTCCTTATCAGCTGTGGGTAGCCCTTTATCAGCACCTATCATTTTATCTTCTTCTTTTAACACCTTTTCATTGATAAGGATGTACTTCTTGACCAGTTTTCTCCTTGACTTTTTAGGCTGAGCTACATCCTTAGAACTTTTTTTAGCTTCAGCTCTGAAAGATTGATCAGGCTGAGAAGCTGTTGTAGCATCTTCTTCTGGAGTGGTGTCAAGCATGGACTTTACGATTTGTACAGACTCCACGATTTAAGAGAAAGAGGGCTTCTTTGACTTGTGACTCCGCTTTCCTTTCTTGAGCAGCTGGGAGATGGTAGCTCTGTCTTCTTCTTCTTCCTCAGACTACTGTTCTTTTCTTTTCAATTTCTTCAGAGTTTCAGTGCCTAAACTCTCTTGTGGTGCCTCGTAGTCGAGCCTTGAGGCTCCTTTACCACTTGAGCCTTCATTTTTCTTTTACCCTTGTTTTTTCTGATTAAATCAATGGGTTCTTCCTTGTTGATATCTTCTTCTTCTTCTTCTTCTTCTTCAATTTCCTTTATAATGGACATGTTTCCTAGTATCCCAGACTCCTTTGCATCACCAGTTCTTCCACTGGATTCAGATATCATCCAGACATTTTTAGCTGGATTTCTTTTCCAATTTTCAAATAGCTGCTAGGTCATCCTCCTGTTGGGATTAATGGATTCTCCTTCATTATCTCCAATTTTGTCACCCAGTGCTAACTGCAGGATGATGCTTATAAACCGCCCGTAGAGCATCTTACTAGAGCTCTTTGATTTCTTTGAATTGAGAATCCACTTCCCAATCCAATCGATGGGTAGGGCTCCAAAGTTAACTTGGATTCCATAGCATATTGCTGTCATAAGCTTCAGTTGTACTTCATTCATGGAGTCGTGGCTAGAGCTTTTGCAACATATTCACTGTCCAACAATGTCAGCCAAAAACTCATATTTTTTGGGAAACTCCTTCTTCTTGTACGCCTTGATAGTCTCATTCTTTTTGTTTCAGTCCTTCATGGAAGTCGATGACCTCTATCGACAGGAGTCCCTTTGACTTGAAGCCTAGGGCCATATTTATGTCTTCAGCCTTGAGTTTGATTTGTACTCCCCTGACTCTTGTGGTGATGGTGTCGTTCTCAAGAACTCCGTTGCTGTAAAACTCCTTTATTAGCTTTGGGTAGATCCATGTACTGGTGCCCAGAGCTTCTTCAAGACTAGATTTCTTTACCAGAGATAAAATTTTATGGAATTTGGGGTCAACTGTCTTGAACTCTTCGGAACAGAGTCGATAACTAGTGATAATATTTGAGGCCGCCATTGATTTCTTTGCACTAAGGATGATTGAGTGATTCTGAAAGCTAGGGTTTCTGCTGGTAGAGAGAGAGAAAGAAATAAGCTTTTTGAACTTCTAATTTCAAAAAGATATTTTCAAACTTGTACTTGTAACTTCCCTCTCCTCAATTTGCTTAGTGGGGCATGTGTCAAGTTCTGCTTGGCTCCACGATTTTAATCTTAGGTGTAAAATACTGATTTGCCCTTAGCTCCTTCTGAGCTAGTGTATTCTTTGGGAGAACTACGATCGTCGAGGTAGCACTACGATCGTTGAGGTTGTCATTGTAATCGTTGAGTCCACTGCTGTATTTGCTCTATGAACATCATCTGCTCTGGTCCTTGTGATGAGCTTTTGACTTAACATTTCTCTCGAGTTAAGGTAGCTCAAGAAGGGCCAACCTCTTAGAGTGAATTAAGGGTTAGGTTTGTCCCTGATGCACTTGACTGAGGGATTGCTTTGATTTTTTGGAACTTTTGTCATCACAGGATGCTTCTTTGTTCTGTTGAGGAAGCTCTACGATCATGGTCTTTTGTGTCACTGCAACTCTACGATCGTGGACTTCCTTTGGTCATGTCTACGATTTTGAACATAGCCTTTATATCTGCACAGTTAGTCCAAACTAGAGCATAGATTTTATGGTTGTAGATTTAGCATGCCTAGCTCACTAATTAATTTATTAAATCTGTATTCATCTAGAGGCTTTGTAAAGACATCAGCAAGTTGATTTTCAGTAGGGATGTATTGTAAAGATATGGTTCCATTTTGAACATGGTCCCTAATAAAATGATATCTAATTTTTATATGCTTAGTCCTAGAATGCATGACAGGATTGCGTGTTATTGCTATGGCACTTGTGTTATCACAATGAACACGTATAGATTTGAAGTCAAACCCATAATCTGCTAGCTGATTTTTCATTCATAATATTTGAGCATAACAAATGAAGAAGAATGTATTCAGCTTCTCATTGTTGATGTAGATATCTTTGAGTTTTGCTTCTTGCTAAACCAAGACACAAGTCTGCTTCCTAGCAAATGACAAAAGCACCACTACTTTTTTTCTATCTATTTTGCAACCTATAAAATCAACATCTCATATATCTAGTTAGTTCAAAAGAGGACTCTCGGGATACCAAAGCCCCAAGTGAGGTGTGCCTTTGAGGTACCTAAAAATCCTTTTTACAAAGTAAGCTAAGTGTGATTCCTTAGATTAGCTTGAAATCTAGCACATATGCATGTTGCAAACATTATGTCCGGTCTATCGGCGCTAGATATAGAAGAGAACCTATCATACCTCTGTAGATTGAGTTATATCAATATTTTTACCTTTCTCATCTTTGTCAAGCTTAGTTGCTGGAGCAATTGGGGTTTTCATGGGAGAGGCTGATTCCATGCCATACTTTTTAAGTAAGTCTTTAATGTACTTAGCTTGGTTTATGAAGATTCCTTCATCAGTCTGCTTTACTTGCAATCCAAGAAAGAAGTTCAGCTCACCCATCATGCTCATTTTGAACTTGCTTTGCATAAGCTTGGCAGACCTCTTACACAACTTTTCATCAGTAAAACCAAAGATAATGTCATCAACATATATTTGAACTAATAAGACTTTGTCTTTAAGCTTTCTAAGAAATAATGTGGTATCTACTCTACCTCTAATGAATCCATTTTCAATAAGAATGTTAGTTAGTGTTTCATACCATGCTCTAGTTGCTTGTTTAAGACCATATAAGGCTTTGTCTAATCTATAGACATAATTAGAGAGAGTTGAATTGATGAAACCTGGAGGTTGTTCCAAATATACTTCTTCTTGAAGTTCACCATTTAGGAATGCACTTTTGACATCCATTTGAAAGACTTTGAATTTCATGTGAGCAACAAAGGCAAGAAATATTCTGATGGCTTCTAATCTGGCAACAGGTGCAAAGGTCTCATCGTAGTCAATACCTTCTTCTTAAGAGTAACCTTTGGTCACTAGTCTTGCCTTATTCCTCGTTATTACTCCATCTTCATTCATCTTGTTTTTGAAGACCCACTTGGTGCCAATGACTGGATGGTTTCTTAGTCTTGGAACTAATATCCATACTTTGATTCTTTCAAATTGATTTAGTTCTTCTTGCATGGCTTCTATCCAACTGGAGTCTTCCATTGTATCTTCTATCTTCTTTGGTTCCATTTGTGATAGAAAGCTTAGTTAGAAACACTCGTTCTGAGTGGCAACTCTTGTTTTGACCCTTGCATTTAGATCTCCAATGATTAAGTCTTGAGTGTGATCTTTTTCCCATCTATTTCCTATTGGAACATCTGTCCTGATGCCTTCTTGTCTGAGACTTTAAAGATCAATTTATGCTTCTTGATGTGGAGGTTCGTTGTCTTGCGTAGGTCTCTCTACGATCTCCTCTTCTTGCTCTATGATTTCATTTTCTGGGACTACGATCGTGGTGTTGAGCTCAACGATCTCGTCTAAATTATCATTCTTAGTGTCTTGAGGCACTATTTTGTCCAAGTCTGTTTCATTAAAGATGATGTGGATCTAGACTTCAACACTCAGCTTTTTCTTGTTGAACACTCTATAAGCCTTATTGTCTGTGGCATATCCAAGAAAGATTCCTTCGTCTAACTTGGGTTGGAACTTTGTTAGATACTGCTTCCCATTGTTGAGAATGTAGTACGCACAGCTGAATACATGGAAGTAGCTGACATTTGGCTTTCTTCCTTTCTATAGTTCGTAGGGAGTCTTCTTTATTGTATGGTGTATAAGAGATCTATTCTGAGTTTAGCATGCAATGTTGAAAGCTTTTGCCCATAAGTATTCAGCAAGATGGGCTGCTGCTAGTAGAGTTCTTCCAGCCTCTATCATCGTTCTGTTCTTTCTCTCAGCTACTCCATTTTGTTGAGGAGTTCGTGGAGCTGACAAGTTATGACTATGCCATTGTCTGAGTAGAATTGGTCCACTTAGAGAAGTCGAATTCTCTGCTATGATCACTCCTTATAGCCTTAGTTTTCTCCCCTTTCCCATTCATCACTAGTCTAAAAATCTTGATTAGCTGGGAGCTCATTTCATATTTTGAGTTTAGAAAGAACACCCATGTGAATCTAGTGTAGTCATCCACTATGACTAATGAGTATCTCTTTCCTCCAAGGCTTGTTGTTGGAGTTAGCCCAAATAGATCCATGTGAAGAAACTGCAGAGGCTTGTCAATTGAGTTGACAGTCTTGCTCTTAAATGAGCTTCTAGTTTGCTTTCCAAGTTGACAGGCATTGCATGGCCTTTCTTTGATGAAGCTGAACTTGGGTAAACCTGCTATTAGATGCTCGGAGGCCTGTTTAGACATGCTTTTGAAGTTGAGATGAGATAGTCTTTTATGCCATAACCAGTTCATTTCTTCAGACGCTTTAGCCAAAAAGCATATTGTCTCGTCTGAGCTTAGTTGATCAAGATTGAAAGTATAGACATTTCCTTCTCTTGTTCCAGTGAGCTTTATAGAAGATGTCTTCAGATCTCTGACTTGACATTGATTATTGAGAAAAGTGACTTGATGGCCCTTGTCTCATAGTTGGCTTATGCTCAGAAGATTATGTTGTAGACCTTTCACATAGGCTACTTTACTGAAGGATACTGCACCATTCCTAGCTGAGCCATATCCTCTTATCTTGCCAGAGCTATTATCTCTGAAGATGACCGATGGACCTTCCCTTTCTATGTAATTAGATAGAAGGGCTTTGTTCCCTGTCATGTGCCTTGAGCATCCATTGTCCAGGTACCAGGTTGTGATCGTGGAGCTTGGTTCCTGTGGTAAAATAAAACTCTTATTTTGGTACCCATAATTGCATGGGTTCTACTTTGTTAGTACCCTTGGGAACCCAGATTTGCTTAATTCTAGGTCTCACATGTATAGGATTATGGTAGCATATTGCCGCCTTATGACCAGTCTTATTACATACGAAACATCTAATATAATGCATGCTTGTGTGTGTGTGTGTGGATTCTTCCTCCATTTGGACTTATGTGGGTTTTCAGAAATCCTTCGTTTATACTTATTCTCCTTTTTCCATGTGTCCTTGTGTTTCATGATTTGTGAAGAGTGAGGCTTAATTCTACTGTTCATTCCTAGTTTGTTCGTGGAGTCGATTTTGCTCTTCGAGGTTGGAGAGTAGGGACTGAGTTACTCTTCTCTTTTCTGAAAACTAGGCTAGCATGAGATCCTTTATTCATTGGAACATAGATTGGATCTGAAGAGGAGGGTTGGACTGGTTCTTCCTTCTATGAGGATTTCACAAATGTAATGCTTCTACTAAAGCTTGAAACATTATTAGAGCTAGTTTCCTTTATTTTGTTCACATAAGGTTCTCGAGGTGGATTCCCAAAACCTAAACTGTTCTCAGATGTACTTCTCCTGATCAAGATCGTGGAGTCCATGGAAGAAGAGGATTTATTCCATATAGAAATTGTCCTTTCTAGTTACTCAATTTTAGAGGTCAGACTTGACTCTCTTTGTGCATAAAGTTCATTGGTCTATTTTAAGAACTTATTCTCAGCTTCAAATTTGGAGAGAGAGTTAGTACTTAGAAGAGCTATTTCCAGTTTTTCCTGAACTTTCTCTTTCTCTTTTCAAAGAACAGAATAATCTTTGGACAGAACTCTAAACCATTTCATATATTGATGCAGATTAGATGTTATGCCATGTAGAGCAGTTCTTAAGTCATCAATATCTACATCAGGAGAGTTAAAGTCAAATACCTCATCTATACTTACTTCAAGTATGTCAGAGCTCTTGTTATCCTTTGCATGTTTGGCCATTAGACAAAGATTTACCATTTGAGGATCTTCATCATCTCCTAATTCGGAAGTTGAGTCATTGTCTGAATCACTCCACGATCCCCCAGCTACAAGACCCTTATCTTTCTTCTGGCGCCTCTTATTTCCTTTGAATTCTTTCTTTGTATTTGATTTTTTCTTGAGTTCTTCTCTAAGAGGCTTGTTGTAGTTTATAATGAAATGGCCAGCTTTTTGCAGCTTGTAGCATAAGTCATTTATTTGTTCCCGGTCAGTAGCTGTTGAACTTCTTAGGTTTGCTGTTTCTGCCTTGACGCATGAACCTTCTGAGTCTTCTCACCAACATTGCAAAGTCCTCATCATCATCTTCATCATAGTCAGAGTCATTCTCAGTGTTGGCTTTAAAAATGTTGTCTGTTGCTTTTAGAGAAATCCTTTGTCCTTCTTTCTTCCTTCGTTCGAAGAGTTTCTTCTTGCTGAGTCACTCCAGCTTCATACGTGAGAAGGTTTCCATATAATCTGCTGGATACTCATTTCATGAAGATTCTTTAATTCTCTGATGGCAGTGGTTTTGGCATCCCATTTACTAGGTAGGGCTCTCATGAACTTTATGATTAGATCTTTATTTGGATAGATCTTTCCAAAGGCTCGAAGAAAGTTGAGCAGAACATTGAATCTTTTATAGGTGGAAGTGACATTTTCTCCTTGAACGTGTGCAAACATTTCATATTGCTGAGTCAAGAGAGATTGCTTATTTTCTCTGACTTCTTCTATTCCTTCATGCTTGATGAGCAATGCTTCCCATACTTCCTTTGCTGTTTTGCTATTGACCACATTCTCAAACAGGTCATCTTCTAAAGATTGGAACACAATGTTCTTGGCCTTTTTGCCGAGTTGGACAACTTTCTTTTCGTTGTCAGTCCATTCTTCTTTGACCTTGATCTGAATTTTGTTTGGGTCGTCTGCAGTAGGAGCAATCTTGGTAGGAATGTAGGGCCCACTTTGAATAGTTTCAAATAGATCTTCATCTATTGAATCCATGTAGGCTTGCATACGAACTTTCCAGTTGGCGATTCTATCTTTGTTGCACATAGGTGGCTTGCTGCCTCCTCTAGTCTTTGATTCGCTTATCGATGTGCCATTGATCTACTTAAGCTTTGTAGGTCGCTTTGATAGAACTCGCTTTGATACTAATTGTTAGTTCCCAAAGGCACAATAGTTATCTAGAAGGGGGGTTGAATAGATATTTTAAAATCTTTCTTTTCAAAATAATTGTTAGTTTTGATAATGATTTTAAACATAATGGAATTAAGATTTTTTTGTTTTCCCTTCAAGATCTAATGAATTAATAGGAGTAAAGCAGTTATGACAATTATAACAATTATGGCAAGAATATAAGAGACACAGTGATTTTAAGTGGTTCAGAGCATTCAAAGCTCCTAGTCCACTCTTCTTCTCCTCGAATAGGAAATCCACTAAGGATATCTCTACAACTTCTGAATCTCACAGATTCCTTCAAGACCAGCAGTCTTGGAGCTTCTTAGTTCATTATTGAACACTTTAAGTCCAGCAGACTTGGTACTTCTCAGTTCACTTATAACTCTTCAAGTCTTTCTGACTTGGAACTTCTTCCTTTACTTGATAATAGTTAAGTTCTTGAATGGTGCTACTCAGTTGCCGTTAAGCTTGTGTTCGAAAGAACTGAGTGGTCGAAAGCAAGCTTTCTTTTCGTGATCGTAGAGTTGAGTGTTGAGTGTTCTTCAAAGCTTTTTTATTCAAGATTTGCTTAATCCTTTCATCTGCTGATGTTCTGTATATATGATGTCTTTGAAATGTATCCGTTGAAGACACCCATTGAAGTATTAAATGAATTTGACGTTTCTAAGCTTTGATAGAGACTTTTTGCACAACTTCTGATTAGCAGACTGGCCCACTGACATAGCAGACTGCTATTTCACCTAACACCTGAAAAGGTGTTTTCTGCTAACCCAAAGTACTTTCCTTAGCTTCTTCAATACGTTTCTTTGTTACATACTAAGGATGACTGTTGTGTCATTGGGATTTCCAAGGAAATCAACGTCTATAACTCATTCCATATTTGTTCTGATTTATCTTTAAACAAATGGACGAGGCTCGATGCTTCTGACACAAACAGATGAAGCTCTACAATTGTGATCGTGGTGTCTTGCCTCCTTAGTGCTTGATCTGATACTGCTAAACGAGAACACTATGATTTCTCTTAAGAACTGGTACACTACGATCTTCACTTTCTTGTCTTGCAGACTCTACGCTTTCGAGAGCACACTCACGACCTCCGGGATTTGGATCGGCAGCGCTTGGACCACTCTCTACGACTTTGAGAGGCCATTCAAAGAAGATACACTACGATCCTTGATGCTCTACAATTCTGCCTTGTCTTCAGTAATCTCTTGATCATCTACATAGACTATGATTCAGTGGAAGCCTATCTATTACATCTTAAGATATAGATCAACCTAACAACTTTGATCTTTTCTTCTATACATTCATTTACAGAATGGTAAACATTAAAGTCCAGATCAACCTAACAAGTTTGATTTATCACCAAGTCTTTGTACATGTCTTCTTTTAAGGACTTTACATATAATCATGAACATTTACTTTCAACATCAAAGTTTAAATATGCAATCTCCCAACAATATAGACAATTGATATTATATTTAATGCTATATAATTATTTTGTTAATACTTGTGCACAACTCTAAAACAACTTATATTAAGGAACGGGGTGAGTATTGCATTAGATGATATATGTGTTAGAATTTGAGCCTAAATTAAAGTGAGTATCATTAACTATTTGAAATGATTCTATATATCAATGTGTTATACTCTATGAGTAGATTAAATTAAGTATTTGGAAGCTCAAATCCATGGAGTAATGAATGAGAAATTAACTCTCAAAGATCACCCTTAGAAATTGGAAATGATAATAAATATTTGTGGGAAGTCAAGTCCCACATCGTTTAAGAACTAAATATTAAATGAGTTTATATACATTAGGCACCCCACTTTTTGTGGAAGGGAGAGGAATTGACCAATGCTTGGTTCGAACCCACACGCGCACCGCCGCCGATCGGTCGGCCTGGCTCGGGTCACATGGGTTTGGGTCCTTGTATATAATTTTTTGGACAAAATTTATTTAAATTTTTATTTAAACTTTATTTAATTTAGTTCTATTGTCAAAACTATGTCATTTTAATAATTATACTACGTCGTTATTGTGATGCCCCCAAAATAGGTCCATATAACCCATTATGAGTCACCAAATATATGGTACATAATTCAAAAACAAACTTCATTTATACAAGTATTAACTGTCGTGTAAAATATGACAAAATGTAAACTGTGAGTTTTAATATGAATATTGTCTCGTAGACAATATCCAAACTCAAATGAAGTCCTTATTAAAATTATTATCACACTATTTTATAGAATAATGAGGACTACTATAGCCACCATCTTGGACCATCACTCCATTCCCCGACTAGTCCTAGCTATATTCTCATTTCCAGAAGAGAACAATGAAAGAAAAAGGTGAGCTCAACTAGCCCAATAAAGAATATTATGATTAAGATAATGTAGAATAAATGATCCTTAGTCTTCAACATTGTAAAATCTGATATAATACAATAGATGTTTCAAAAGTTCATCCTCAATATTTAAAAGTCAAGTAGAGCATGATGTCTACTATCTTCTATGATTTAAAAGTTCATCATTAATATTTTATCTCTGTAACACAACTCAATAAATGTTTCAAACCAACAAATTATCCATGCACTACGGGCCAAGGATAGTCGTTTGTATCTCCAGTGGTCATGATCATGCCAAACAACTGTTCATCTATGCACTATGGGCTAAAGAGGACTTTTACCACATCATTTATCTGTAACAGTACAGGTCATGATTATAGCAATACATAATTCCTGGTCATAATCATACCAATCAACAGTCCATCTGTGCACTACGGGCAAAGATGACTTTCACCACAATACAAGCAAGAGGATGATGGCAATGATATAAGGAATCAATCAAGTGAGATCAATGATAATATTAGAGAATTGTAATTCAATTTATCCAGAGTTCAAGAATGTCCAAATTGTCAACATGATAACTAATTGTGGAGTAAAATTCAAGAATGATATTCATGTATCAAAAATAATTTGGACAGAAAAGAAATCACTTTTGTCGTGAATAGTACCCGAATAAATAGTACTAAATGAATAGTACCCCGTTATGCAAAGTATCCCAAATAAATAGTATCCCGAGTGAATAGTACCCGAGTGAATAGTACCCCGTGAATAGTACCTCGAATGAAAATATTAAAATTTAATAAGAAAGTTTAAACCAATATTCCAATGCAACGATACTAGATGAAGCGTAAAATCCAAGGATATTCTACTAATTTCAGGGATTATAGAAGGAATACTTACCATAGTAAGTTTAGATTTAGGAATATGAAAAGAAATAATATACAAAACTGCAACTGGATTTTCACCCGTCATGCGGTTATCAGCGTAGACAGATCTTTTCCATAAATAAAGAATGAGTACGAAGGGTTATTCAACGTGCATGCGGTAATCTGCGTAGACAGGTTATTTTCACAGATTAATAAAGAATGAAAATAAAAAATAATACCCCTTACCTTAGTAGGAGATTGGATACTGCAATAGTGAAGTAGCAAAATTCTCTTCTTCTTTCTCTCTATAGTTTCTCTTATGAGTCTTAGTGAATTGGTGAGAATGAAAGAAGAAATAAGCTTCTATTTATAGGAGAATGGACTAAATAGTAACTGATTCACGGATGATCCAGATTGATTTACTATTAAAATGGACGGTCCATATTGATTTACTATTAAAACCTCAATCGACGGTACATATTGATTTACTATTAAAACCCTAACCAACGGTCTATATTGATTTACTATTAAAACTACAACCGATGCTCCATATTGATTTACTATTAAAACCACAACCAACGGTCCATATTGATTTACTATTAAAATCACAACCAAAGGTCCATATTAAAACCACAACCGATGGTCCAAAAAATTAGTACATCTCCCCATGGAATAATAAGACAAACTTACAATAAACGCCTTGATGAGTGGGTTTTATACCTAGGAATCGGCTTCTAATTCGAGCTTAAACTGTGTTAATCCTGTATATTTATGTTCATTTTTACTTGCTTATGTATTTTTTATGTTTAGGTGGCATGGTGTAGCATTGGTGGCATAAAAGTGGCGTTGTGACATGATGTGGCAACAAAATGAGCAAAATTATGGATCTGCAGAATGACCCCCCGTCGGGGTGGACATTATACAAGGAAAACCCCCGCCATGGTGGGGGTACTTGAGCAGGAACAGAATGACCCCCCGCTGGGGCGGGCCATTATATAGCAAAAACCCCCGCTGGGTGGGGGTACGGGGCATGAACACGAGGTTTGGTTCAATTAGAGTTCTGTAGCAGCGTGAAGGAAACAAGTTGGCATGGCTTGAGACTTTGTTTGGTGTCGGTTTATGGACTAAATACATGTCTTATGCTAGAGATAACATATACAACAAGAGGGAGATAACAACATTCATTCAATTAACAATCTTGAGCCCTAATTGGAGTACTGAAGGACATTGGAGGAAAGAATTGAAGGTCAGAGTCACGAAGATTACAAAGTGGAACAAAAGGAGAAGGGTGGTTTTGTATCTATGCTACTTCTTTAATTCAGTTATTATAATTGGGATGATGGATTCTTTTATGATTTTAGTTTTTATTTCATTTATGATGAACTAAATTACTTTTTAGGCTTATGATGGATCTTTATTGTTGAACGATGATTATCATACCTTGAATTCAGTTTAATAATCTATCAATTCAGTTTATCTATTGTGATTTGTGCTTAATTTATGAATTATTTGATCACCAATTCTGTGTGAATTTGTATGGATTCAAGAGATGATGTATGAATCTAGACTTAGTTACTTTAGCATGTGTTCTTGAATTCTGTGTTTGAATGGAATCTTGATGAATGTTGGGATAGAGATATACTTAGCATCGCATGTAATCGGGTAGAGAACTTGAATTTAAACCTTGTTTGATTTTAATTCACATAGAGATATAGTGAGTTAGTTGATTAGAGTGTTTGGCATAATTCTATCTAATTTGTGGATTTAAGTTAATATGGTGTTAGTGCATCGAGAGATGACTAAAGCTACATAAGTGTTCTTGATTAATAAACTGAGATAATGAATTGAACTGGATTAAGGTGAGATAATTGGAGTGAGACTTAAAGTGAAGTTGTAAGCCTAATTCTCCAATATTTACTCGAATTTATGGTTTTTAAGTTGTTTTGATTGATTGGTATTTTTAATATTTTAGTTTTTAATAGGTATAATCATTGATTGGATAGTTTAATAAAATTTGGATTAATAAAAAGATGGTACTTGTTAGGATTAATTTCATACTAATCTCTGTTGGAACGATACTCAACTTATCATTATATTACTTGTTGACCACGTGCATTTGCGTGTGAGCGTAATTAGAATTTACACCAACAAGTTTTTGGCGTCGTTGTCGGGGATAGTAGTGATTTTAATATTTTTTTAATATCAGTTTAATTAGTTCGATTTTACTTAAACAATTTTTCTTTTGTTTTGTTCTTTTCTATTTTAGGTTCTTTGAGTTAGTTTATGCAAACTCGGTTTAAAAAGCCAGACTTGCTTCCTTTTGAGGACCATATCGAGAAACGGTTTCAAAGGCTAAGTAAGTGGATTAACGTTACAAAGGAAAACTTTGAGAACTCTAAAAAGGAAGAAATAATGGCTGTAGAAGATTAAAAAGCACTGAGGGATTATGCTACTCCCAAGGTAACTGAGCTTCAGTCAAGTATCACCAGGCTGACGATTACTGCAAATACTTTTGAGATCAGCATGGGACTATTCAAATGATTCATAACTCAGTTTAGTTTGGGGGATTAGCCAACGATGATCCGAATGAACTCTTGGTTAGCTTTTTGGAAATCTGTGACACTTTTAGATACAATGGGGTGTCAGATGACGTAGTCAGACTTCACTTATTCCCGTTCACATTACGGGACAAGGCAAAGAGTTGGTTACATTCTCTACCACCAGGATCGATAACTACTTGGGACGACCTCGCTCAGAAGTTCTTGGCAAAATTTTTCCCACCAGCAAAAACTGCAAAGAAGGATGTCATAGAGAATGAAGTCAAAGTGGTTGAAGGGAAACAAGGTGAGGAAAAGCAAGATGATAAGACAAAGTCAGATGTTGAGCCAGTTATGTATCCTCCACCACCGTTTCAGCAAAGGGTCCAAAAACAGAAATTAGACAAGCAATTATCTAAATTTTTGGAAGTTTTCAAGAAACTTCAAATCAATATTCCATTCGCAGAAGCCCTAGAGCAAATGCCAAGTCATGACAAATTCATGAAAGGTATTCTGTCAAGGAAGAAAAAGTTAGAAGACTACAAAACTGTGGCTTTGATGGAGGAATGCAGCGCGATTTGACAGAAAAAAGTACCTCCAAAGTTGAAGGATCCAAGGAGTTTCACCATGCCTTGCACGATCAGTAACATGGCCTTCAAAAAGTGTTTGTATGACTTGGGGGCAAGTGTAAACCTCATGCCATTATCTATTTATACCTAATTGGGTTTACCAGCTCCGAAGCCTACAAACATATCGTTGCAGTTAGCAGACAGATCGGTAACTTATCTAAGAGAAATTGTGGAAGATATTTTGGTTAAGGTGGACAAATTTATTTTTCATGCAGATTTCATAATTTTGGATTATGAAGAAGGTAAGAACATCCCAATAATCTTAGGAAGACCATTTTTGGCTATGGGTAGGACTCTTATTGATGTTCAAAAAGGGGAATTAACCATGAGGGTTCAAGACCAGGAAGTCTCATTCAATGTATTTAAAGCCATGAAGTTCCCAACTAATGAAGAGGAGTGTTTCTGGGTGGATGTAATCGACTGGATAGTTAATGAAGATATGGTAAAAAGGTTGGTCAGTGATCTATTGGAAACTACACTACTAGGGAATGAGGATTTGGATGATCCAGAGTTTGTGGATTACTTACT
The DNA here is from genome assembly GCA_020205605.1 of Panax ginseng. NCBI lineage: Eukaryota > Viridiplantae > Streptophyta > Magnoliopsida > Apiales > Araliaceae > Panax > Panax ginseng. Next base: position 114,235,904 of record CM035139.1, read on the forward strand.
GATGACTGGGTTTTATACCTACGAATAGGCCTCTAACTTGTTTATGTTGTTTTATGTTTAGGTGTAGTATGTGCAGCATGTGTGGCATAAATGGTGGATTTTATGGCGAAACTGGGCTTAAAATGAGCAAAATTGGACTTCTACAGAATGACCCCTCACCGGGGTGGGTAATATACAAGCAAAACCCCACCAAAGGGTATTTAAGCAAGAATCGAAGGACCACCATCAAGCGCTTTATAGAAAAGAAAACCACACGTAAAATGGGTAAGCAAAAGATAAGAAGTCTGATTCAAGTAGAGTTCTGTAGCAGCGTCTTGGTAAGAAGTTTTCATGGCTTGAGACTTTGTTTGGCATCAGTTTATGGTCTAGTTACGTGTCTTATGCTAGAGATAACAAGAGACAACAAGGGAGATTAATACATTCATTCAATTAACAATCTTGAGACCAAATTTGGATAAAATTTCATGGGAGGAAGGATTGAAGATCAGAGTCACGAAGATTGCAAGTTGGAATAGAGAAGAAGGGTGGTTTTGTATTCATTCTACTTCTTCAATTCAATTATTGTAATTGGGATGATTATTTCTTTTATGATTTTAGTTTTTATTTCATTTGTGATGAAATGAATTCTTATTAGGCTTATGATGGATCTTTATAGTTGAACGATGATTGTGTAGCCTTTAATTTCAGTTTGATAATCTATCCATTCAGTTTATCTATTGTGATTTGTGCTTTAATTTATGAATTGCTTGATCACCAATTCTGTGTGGATTCAAAATTCAGTTCGAGCCACTACACACTGACGAAAAAGCTTCAGCTCGGATGAAACCGTCACTTGAGGAGCCACCCACTCTTGAGCTCAAACTACTTCCTAAACACCTCAGGTATGCTTATTTGGGTGATTCAAATACTTTACCTGTTATTATTGCATTTGCACTTAACGAATTGTAGTAAAGTAAATTGCCAAGGATTTTGAGAGAATACAAGTCTGCAATAGGTTGGACCATTACCGATATAAAGGGGGATCAACCCTTCCTTCTGTATGCACAAGATTCTCATGGAATAGGAAACAAAGCCAACAGTGGAGCAGCAAAGACGACGAAATCCAATCATGAAAGAATTGGTAAAGAAAAAAAATACTAAATTGGTTGGATGCGGGAATTATTTACCCAATTTCAGACAGTGCATGGGTCAGCCTAGTACAATGCGTGGCATAAAAGGGTAGAATGACAATGGTTAAGAATGAAGATAATGAGCTTATTCTGACGAGGACAGTGACCGGATGGAGGGTGTGCATGGACTACAGAAAGCTAAATAAGGCAACCAGGAAGGATCACTTTCCTCTACCTTCATTGATCAGATGTTAGACCGATTAGCTGGACATGAATATTATTTCCTACTGGATGGATACTCGGGGTACAACCAAATTGTCATAGCTCCTGAGGACCAAGAGAAGACCACCTTTACATGCCCATATGGCACCTTTGCATTTAGAAGGATGTCCTTTGGGTTATGAAATGTACCAGCTACGTTCCAATGATGTATGATGTCCATCTTCTCAGACATGGTGGAGAAGAACGTTGAAGTTTTTATGGACGACTTTTCATTCTATGGAAACACTTTTGATAAATGTCTAGAGAATTTGGTAATGGTCTTGAAGCGGTGTGCGGAACCTAATTTAGTGCTCAACTAGGAGAGTGCCACTTTATGGTTGAAGAAGGGATAATTCTGGGGCACAAGGTCTCTGCTAAAGGTTTAGAGGTTGATAAGGCAAATTTAGACATGATCGAGAATCTTCCACCGCTGAATTCAGTAAAGGGAATCCACAGTTTTCTTGGACACGCCGGGTACTAAAGATTTTCTCTAAGATTGCAAAACCATTGTGCAGTCTTTTAGAGAAGAATGCAGTATTCAGTTTTGATGAAGAGTGTAAAGTAACATTCGAGCAGTTGAAAAATAAGTTGACTACAACCTTAGTGATCATCACACCGGATTGGACTATGCCCTTTGAATTAATTTGCGATGCGAGCGACTATGCAGTAGGAGCTGTTTTGGGTCAACGCCAAGAGAAAATATTCCATGCCATATACTATGCAAGTAAAACCCTTACGGATGCCCAATTGAACTACACAACCACCGAGAAGGAGTTACTTGTTGTAGTATATGCCTTTGACAAATTCAGAGCATACTTGATTGGGACAAAAGTGGTGGTTTACACGGATCACTCGGCGATTCACTATTTGATTTCGAAGAAAGATGCTAAGCCTAGACTAATCAGATGAATCCTTCTCCTTCAGGAATTCGACTTAGAAATAAAGGATAGGAAGTAGACCAATAATCAAGTGGCAGATCATTTGTCGAGGCTGGAAAATCAGGATAAGGGGGCAGATAATTGTGTAATAAATGAATCGTTCCCAGATGAGCAAATTTTTGGGGTCAACTCCGAGTTTCCATGGTATGCGGATTTTTCCAACTACTTGGTGAGTAAAATCCTTCCCCCTGATCTAAAACATCAACAAAAGAGAAAATTCCTACATATTAAGTGGTATATGTGGGATGAGCCATACTTATTCAAATAATGTACAGACAAGATAATTCGGAGGTGTGTACCGTATAGCGAAGTTAATAATATTCTACACGAATGCCATTCCTCTGCATATGGGGGACATTTTGCTAGTGAGCGGACAGTGGCCAAGGTGTTTCAGTCAAAATTCTAATGGCCTACTGTGTTTAAGGATGCCCACCAGTTCGTGAAAACCTGTGATAGATGCCAAATGGTGGGTAACATATCAAAGAGGAATGGAATACCGCTACACACTATCATGGAAGTGGAAATTTTTGATGTATGGGGGATGGATTTTATGGGACTGTTTCCTCCATTTTTTAACAACCTATATATCTTGTTAGCAGTAGATTATGTATCAAAATTGGTTGAGGCTGTAGCACTCCCTATAAATGATGCCAAGGTAGTTCTCAAGTTCTTACATAAGAATATCTTTTCAAGATTTGGCACGCCAAGATCAATTATAAGTGATTAGGGTAGTCACTTCTGCAACAGATCATTTACAGCTCTCTTGGCGAAATATGGGGTTAATCATATGGTGGCTACACCATATCACCCCCAAACGAGTGGTCAAGTTGAGGTTTCTAACAAAGAGGTGAAGAAGATTTTATAGAAAGTAATGAATCCAAGCAAAAAAGATTGGTCTCTAAAATTAGATGACGCATTATGGGCTTACATGACAGCATACAAGACACCAATTGGGATGTCTCCTTATCAGTTGGTCTACGGGAAAACGTGTCACCTCCCAGTGGAATTACAACATAGGTATACTGGGCCATTCAAAAACTTAATTTTGACCAAGCAGATGCAGGAGAGAAAAGATTGCTCCAATTGAACAAACTCGATGAGTTTCAACTGCAAGCATATGAGAACTTAAAGCTATATAAGGAAAAGGTTAAGAAGTGGCACGACCAAAAGATCATACAATGAAAGTTTGAACCAGGGCAAGCAGTGTTATTGTTTAACTCACGACTGTGGTTGTTCCTAGGAAAGATCAAATCTAGATGGTCGGGGCCATTCATAATTAAGAGGGTTTTCCCACATGGCGCCGTTAAATTATACAATAGGAATCCATTAGAGACATTTAAAGTCAATGATCATCGGTTGAAGCATTACTGGGGTGGCGATATTGACAATGAAGTCACTGCAATCACACTTGCTGACGCACCATGAACAGGAAGTAGTCAGGCTAAAAGACTTAAAAACAAGCGCTAATTGGGAGGCAACCCAATTTTACTTTCATTCACAGTATTTTTAAGTATGCTAATCAATTTAGAGTAAGTTTAGAGTACAATTTTAGTATAGATTAAATTTATTTCGATTCATTAAGTAGTTAGTCAGTCATGATTTCTAGATAATTTGACCTTACATGCTCAATGTTCATGATGTTATATTAAACATATAATTTTATTGTGTTTCAGGCACTTGGGAAGCTCATGGATATGTGTTGGATGCAAAGAATTAGAAAAAGTAAAGTCAGTTGCAGAAGGATCCTCGTTGGGGCGGACATTTCGTGAAGGATACCCCCCGCTGGGGTGGGGGTCTTGGACCAGAAACAAAATAATCCCCCTCCCATCAGGGCAGGCATCTGCAATACATTACCCCCCGCCAGGGCGGGGGTACGATAACTTGGAAAGTTTTAATTCGACAGTTACAACAATCAACCCCACTTCTCCACATCCTTCTCCCACAACTGACTCATATACCCCCATAAACCCACGAATTAGCTACAATAATCCCCACTAACACACAAAATTTAAACACCCATATCCCTCTCATTAAATATAATCCCTAATTCCATTAATCTCACACCAATTCATCTTTAAATTTTGAATTTTCTCTCCATCAACCTATGGTTTGTCTTTAATTAGGTTTGCAAGGATCAAGTTTGGGGGAAACACCAAATTCAGGGCAACTACTGCAAATTCATCATAGAAGAAAGGGAAATTAGTGGGTAAGCTAGTTGTTCACTTTGTCATCACATTTTAAAATTCTAGTTGTTAGTTGGGGTATTATGGTAGAGTGCATACCAATCATTCGACAAATTGTGCAAGAGAATGGTTGGGGGAATTTGTGATCAATTCGATTACCATGGCACCAAAAAAAGCATCTAAGAGACAGAGAGGCGAGGGCTCAGGGTCTACACCACCTGCCCGGGCCTTTGATCGGCAAGAATTCGTGAGCGCTAACGCCGTCGATAGATATAATTATCTAGTGCCTAAGGCACTAACTCCAGAGCGGGGCTTGGCACCCGACAACGTAGATGGGCAAATTAAAGGCAAATATATGAAAAAGGATGGGATAGATTTATCGACAAACCAGAGCTAACAATCGTCAATGTGGTTAAGGAGTTTTATGCAAATGCAGAGGATAGGGCCCCATTTATTGCATTCGTGAGGGGTAAACAGGTGCCTTTTAGTTCTAAAGCTATCAACGAGTATTATTGCATGCGAACTCCTGTGGAATGCTAGTATGCCTATTTGCATGATAATGATCCCGATTACGAGGCAATTTTAACATAAATAACAAAGTCGAGTACCACGTAGGTCAAGGGACAAAAATGGGGCATAATCTTCCTCAGCAAGGACTTGAGCCGTTATGGAAAAATATGGTATGTGTTTTTGTGCGCAAAATTATTCCTGTCTGCACATACTACTGAGGTGACAAAGGAGAAGGTGCTTCTACTGTATGAAATTGTGCAAAACTTCCACATCAACGTGGGTGCCATCATCAACTTCTCGATATGAAGATGCCTACGAGGGACATTTTTCGGTGGCCTGCCACACCCATCCCTCATCTGTGGGTTGTGCTTACAGGCTGGTGGTAGGTGGTCTAGTGATGAGCCTACCCAGCAGTTACTTCAGCTTTTGGACTCACGAATGATTGCATGCTACATAGTTTGTCCCGGGGGGAAGTCACACCTGAGAGGTGTCGGATTTATATTCCCACCGGCTTAGGAGCAGGAGGAAGAGGCTGAAGACACATCTGATGACAATGAGTTTCTAGTTGATGAAATGACTGGGGGGCAGGAGACTGCAAACATTCAAAGGATGGGAAGATTGATGTTCAGCAACCAATTTTGCTGTCTCCAGCGCCTGATAAATCAAAGGGACAAAGAAGCCAATAGACAGATGAGGAAACTGGCAGCCCGGTAGGACCACATGTTTAATACCATGAACACGTCCTTTGCCTCGCTAAATACAACTTTACAGATGCTGAATCCAGCCGAACCAGACCAGTTTCTATATCAGCAACCAGAGCCCTTGCCTCAATTTCCACCTTCTATTTCAGACAATGAAGAATGATGAGTTTTTGAGCCACGACCACCATCACCTCAAGCTTAGATGATTACAGGGAAGTCCTCGTATACTTAATGCTTTATTTCTACAATGAGGACATTGTAATTGTTAAGTTTGGGGGAGTTAGTTTAGTTTAGAGTTATTCATGTTTAATTTAGTTGTTATAGTTTTGCATAAGTTGTCATGTTTAGTTTTAGGTTCAATATATGTTGCATTCATGTAGTGTAATTGCATAATAGTTTGCATTGTAGTGTAGTTGTAGTTTTTATTAATGTTATTTTTACTTCATATAAAATAAAGTTTTAGTTAAGTACTGTGTTATCTTGCATGAGTCCAGCTGTTAGATAGTACAATCTATTTTGGCCAATGATTAGACTAGAATTGAGTAGACAAGTATAGTAATGACTATTAGAACTTTGATGTGATTTTCTATTATGAATTGAATCTTTTCCTGTTTAAAACTGGTATAAAAAGGTTAGCACAATAATAATAACTATGTTAATTGATTTAGTCCAAGTTGATACATAATGGACCTCTAAAGGATAATGCTAGTTTGAATGAAAGAATGACAAGGATAGGCAGTGAAAGCTAACGTTAAGCAAGAACCTAAGTTTGGGGGAAGATTTGGGGTATATAAGCTTATAAAAAAAAGAAGAATAAACACCGTGGCATGCTTGTCTAGTTTTGTGGCCTTTGTTACTTGAGTAAGTAAGCTCGAGGGGATTGTCTTTACACCTAGCGCCCTAAGGTCTTAATGGTTTGGGAATCGTTGGTGGAAAGCTCGTTATGGTAGCATTGAAAAGTCTAAGAGAATAAGACATTTCATAGCCATGTGTATAAAAAAAGAGAGAAAAATGAATAAAATGGGAAATAAGAGCAAAGAGCCCCCGTAAATGCAAAAATAAAGCATAAGTACCCTATCTGGACCCTTGATATTGGTAATTATTTGATTTTAGTTGTATCTTGATTGTTTTTTGAAATTCTTGAGTTTACACTATATGATGCCTTCAAAGAGACCTATTATATATTAAATTTGAATTTGTATTCACTAGTACAAAGTAGTAAATAGACAACTGGTATTTTTTTTCACAACGTTTTTTTAACAAAACGTCGTAGATACGTATGAAAAAATATTATCTATTTAAAAAGATATTTTTTAATTTTAACTATATAATGCTTTTTTTAAAAATGTTATGTATTTGAAAAACACGGAGCAAAAATCAGTGGTTAAATGAAAACAAAAGCTAGGGTTTTCCTCTTTTCACCAACTGTCTTCGTCTTTCATCTTTAGCCTCTTTTCGTTCCTTCAGGAAAATAAAAGCTAGGGTTTGCCTAAATTTCCTGTAACTCTCAAATCTCTAGATCAAACATTCCTAATAGATGACACCTTTATTATAATGTACCAAAATTGCGAAGTAGGGCTACATTGCCAAACTTGCCTCACAAATGACAACGTACGGGCTCGTTGTACACGAATTCAGCCTCTCAATCCGACTTCAAAGGTATATAAAACTCGTATAATCATTTCATTTTATATATGTTTAACTAATTAATGTGTATATCATTTTTGTGTTTGATTTGAGATGAATTTTTCAGGTGAAAGGACTTCTGTTTAATCGGTATTCATGGTTGACCACGCATAATGCGTTTGCTCAGTTGAAGGCAAAATCGGTGACCGAAGCGATGCTTTTAGCTCCAGAGAACCAGCAGGATAGATTTTTAAATTGGTCGATTTGTGTTGCAGAAACCCCTTTTGGTTACTTTCTTAGTTTCTTGAATGGTTTGGGTTGTTGTCAATTTTTTAGGACTTTTGGATTCAAACAATTGCGAAGAAATGGTGGCCAATGAGACCGAACTGAAGAAAGAAGCACTTGCAAATTTTCCGACTTCTGTACTCGAAGATGAGGTTTGTTTTCATTTTTCCTGTACTTGTATTATGTATGGTTTTATACATTTTTATAGATTTTGTTGTTCTGTTCCCCCCTTACTGTGAGACTGTGTTTTGTATCCTTTTTGTTGGTAAGTATGAAAATTTGTTATTGATGAAGAAGTTAGTACTATGAGTGCATTTTTTTCTTCTTCATATCTATGGAAAATCATGGAAAGAAATTGGGGAAAAAGTTTTGAAAGGCCAAAACATTTTGCGGGCGGGAAACTTTTTGTCTTTGAGTGGTATAATACCTGGGACCGGGGTGGGGGTACCAATTTAATAGTCAAAGACCCCTTTTAGGAATTGAACTAAGAATAAGGATTGGGATATTTATCTATTTGTGTTTCTCAAATATTTGTTGTTATTATTCATTTTATGGTGTTGCTGGTACCTGGGTGGATTAAAGGTTTTAGTAGGTCATTTGCTAGATTTTTAAATTTACTGCAAACTTTGTGTTGTTAGAATAATTACACCAACAGTATGACTGCAACTCTTTTAACAAATGGGAATGAGCTTGGTTACGTTCATGACAATTTCTTCTTTCCATTTTATGTTTTGAGGTTGAGGAACCCTGATTAGAAATGGAGTTTTAGGCTCTCTTTGGGGCCATTTTGTTAAACAAAATGAAATGTAAGGCCGTTTGAAAAATTACTCTTTTTTGAGAGATTTTTTTGTTGGCAAATGAGACTATATTTTGTAAAACTGAAGGATTATAATGTTTTCTTCCAATTGCTTTCAAAAACATTATGGTTTCGGTCTCACTGTGCATATATGCTAAATATTTTTGGTGGGATTGGTGTGCAGGAGGGCATATAAATCTGGTGGTGACATTTGGGCTATTTTTGGCAAGGAAGTTGACTTTGACAAAGGCGTTGTTCTACATGGTGATGCAGTGTATGGTTTCCATTTGTGGTTCTGGGGTAGTAAAGGGGTTCGAGGGAAAGAGGGAGTACAATCTTCAAGGAGGTGGTGCCAACGTTATAGCCCATGGTTACACCAAGGGCGATGGTCTTGGTACCGAGATCATTGGTACCTTTGTGCTTGTTTACACCGTCTTCTCCGCCACTGATGCCAAGCGCAATGCCAGAGATTCTCACGTTCTTGTAAGCCACCACAATCTCTAATATCTCCATAATTTTTAATTTATGAACCCCTATGAAAAGGTTTAACAGTAACTGAAATTCACAATTAGACAAATGTATACCCCTTCCTCTGGCTGAATGATTAAGTTAGTACTTCTAGTTTTAGAATAAAGCATCATAACAAATGTTGACTATTTATTGAATGACATCTTCAGGGAACTGAAATGCAGCTTGGTTTAGCCATTGAAAGTAAAAATGCCACTTTATCTGTTAAAAGGAGGTTGGCATGCGAACAACTAAGCTATTTGGAACAGGTATGTGTTTAGAATTCACTGTTTCTGCATGTGTGTTGTGCCATATATTATATTTTTAGCTTTTCTAGTTTTGCCTTTTCTAACTTGCCTTGTTATAGGAAATACAAATGAAACCTTCAAGGTGAATGACTTAAATGTTCAAGCAGATGCTCTAATTGGACTGTTATGGTATTAAGGTATGCTAGCTGTAAATAGAGCCTAATAACATGTCTACTTGCTTATATAGAAAGAAAAAGAATACATCGAGTATATGTTTATTCTTAAATATGATAGAATTGATAACTCTATATATGAACAAAACCAAGTAAAATGGACTGAGATAGTGAACTCCATGTTGACTGTTATTAGAAGTTTCTTCATGATGAGTACACCTTGTTTCTAGTTTAATGGCATGCTGAATGACCAAGTTTGAATGAAACCAAGTAATATGTTGACTGTTTGTGCATTTTTTAGTTGGACTAATTTTAAGTTTGGTAATCCTAAATTTCACAGGTCTTTGCTTCTTTTTAAATCTTCTTGTTAAAACACATCTGATCAACTGGTCATGTTTCCTTTCAAAGTTTTGTACCGGCAGCCTCATAGCCTATATTCTTAATAACAGACTGTGACGCCCCCAAATTCGGGTATCTTCCAACCCGTCATATGGTGCTACACGGTACTCATAACTATCCAATCATTCCATTGAAATACAACATAATGAATGTAATTACTATCATTTTATTACAATCAAAGTATAATCCTTCCCAGGTTCATAAACCGATTACATCGTTCGTTGTTCATAATGTATAATAGATACAAACATACTAATCTATTACACGATGGTTATGTATCCATCTTAGCCTTGCCCTTATCTCTCTTAGCATTCTCAGTACATTCATCCTTAACTGCAATCATATAATTCACGCAAGAAGTGAGCATAACAAGCTCAGCAAGTTTTAACAAAGGATAACAGTAATACCACATTCGTGAATTATATGACCATTCCTACATAACTGAACCAATAGTTATGAAGTATTATGAAACAATAATACTTTAACAATTCATATCATCAATTCCCAAAGTATAGAATAGATTAGGAATTCTGAACCGGTCGATAGACCATGAACAATAGCTTTCTGTTTTCATACTTGAAAAGGATATTAAAGCACTAAGGCTGTACATCCGCATTACTTACGAGCACTTCTAGGTGATCAGCCTATATTACTCTATGTTGATCAACACTCATTCGTTAAACATATTTACATTTAACATTTGGCAAACTCGCGTGCTCATCGAATAATCGATGAAAAATACTTTTGTTTGTTCATAGAAAAACCTTACCTTCACATCCGTACCAATTACTTGGCATAGGATAGCGTTAACATTTCTATATAGAAAGATATGAATATTAATCAATCTATATCTTCACGGTAGTCTAGCCAAGTTAAATCATCATCGGGCCCTTTCTTTAAAACCAGTCGTGCAATTACGTACAATGAATCACATAAAACTTGACTAACTTGAAGGTTAGACAAGCGTTAAGAAAACTTGACTTTCAGCGTCTTCAAATAACTTAATCGTCTGACCACAGCCTTTACAGAATCTACATGATATATTCACATAACACATTGTAATTAGCTATCAAACAATTATTCACATTGTTCCTACCAACTTCTTTCTCTTCTATGTCTTTGTTAACTTAATATCATTAATAAAGTCAACTCGACTTATTACTCTTCGTCCCGGTTTATTAACCAACTTACGTTATTAACCGGACTCTATCATCATTGGTGAAGTACCAACGTTGTTTTCCCCGTCTAGGGTTTATTGATAACACTTTGCGTTCTTTGTTCATAACTTACTAACATACATTAAATTCCTAAAATTCAATACCATATACCTTAGTATAGGTAGTATAAGAATAGTTTTAATACACTTATGAAGTGCATAAATGTCAGGAATAAGCATATGAATGATATTCCTATTTTACATATGATTTGATTATGATATATATATATGAATGAATATGCAAGTATGCTTGTATTAAGAAAAGCTGTAAAGTCATTTGATAGATAATAGAAACATATGTACAAGGACTTAGAATGAATTGATCAAATGTGTTAGGTTGATCCTACAGAAGCAAAACAGTTTTGTAAAGTCCTTAAAAAGAAATGATGTACAAGGACTATAAATATAGAAAGATCAAGCATGTTAGGTTGATCTTATGATGTAATAGATAGGCTTTCATCTGATCGTCGAGCACCTAAGACTGTAAATCGTAGTCTGCGCCAGAGAGTCAAGGAAAACTCGAGAGCTATCGGGCGTAATCATAATCGCAAGATAGTAGATCTCGAGTTCGTAGACTTCCGGAGAGACGAGGAAGGATCGTGATGTGTCGAGGAGAACTTCCTCGGTAGTAGTAGTCTGCTTTGAGGAAGTTATGTTCGTAATCATAGAGACAAACTACCTAGAGCCGAAGCCAGAGCATCCGCCAAAGCCGGTCGAGAATCGTGAGACTACACTCGAGTCGTAGAGTCTACTAATGTCAAAGCCAATTCAAGAATCGTAGATGGCACTTTTCGTAATCATGGAGTCTCTTCGATTGTATCAAAGGCGAGTATATCGTGATCGAGCATGATCGGATGAAGACAATAAGCACAACGACGTAAATCGTAGTATCGAAGATCTCGATCTCAAAGTCGTAGTGTCTCCACGGTAGAAAGTTTGAATCGTAGAGTCTTGAGCTAAGACCTTAATAGATGTGCTCACAAGGACACGATGAATCATTAGAGCAAACACGATTCTCAACAATTGAAAGCCCCCGGAATATCCAAATGAATGAAGCCTCTGGTTGGTAATGCAAAGATACATCTCACATGAAGGAAGCCAGAGAGCACTCAACGAATGGCATGCAATCTAATAGAAGATCTAAGCATCAACTCAATCAGCATCCAGATTGAGTTGAGAAGCCATTCAAGGTAAAGTCTTCTACAAGATGATCATAAGAAGACTTCAGTAGCTAACTAAGGAAAGTCGAGATATCACGTTGGTACATTAATAAGAAAGATGACAACGATCCTGAAAGTAACCAGAATTGTAGGGTTTGCCAAACAAAGAAGAAACTGATGGAGTATATACAAAGATACTGGTTAGCCTCTGAATAACAAGGCTAAAGTAATTAAGCATTGGGTCAATCCATTGATGATAAGTGAACGGGAGATCACAAGGAGAAAGCGAGCTAGACACGCCACAAATCTGAAGTGTCTTGTTATTCAGAAGGGGCCAGAGCAAGAAGTCAAGCCATCAGTATTTGAGAACAGTCGAGGCAAACAGAAGTGTTGAAGCACTGCACTAGAGAAGGAAGAGGTGTTCCACATTGGAGATCTAATAAACACTCTTCAAGATCGTAGTGTTAACTCCACAAGTCAAGAAGCAACAGTCAACAAGACACTACGATCAAGTCCAAGAAGATATGCATCAGAATCGTAGAGTTCGAACAACTAAAGATTGAGGCATTAGCGATGACTCAATCTGAAGATTGATATTCGAATAGAGCTTATTGAGAGCATCGATGCAAAAGGACAACTTCTGATTTAGAAATCAGAAGGAAGGAATAAAGTTGACTATCTGCCCGAGACATGAAAGTGACAATTCTGATGAGGTACGTGAAACAGTAGACTACAGTGTTAGAAAGTCATAAAAAGGTGTTATGTCACATCTGCAGTCTGCACCAAATAACTCGAGATCTGCAAAGCAATTTGAATAGCTTTCAACGACTACTTTCAAATGGGAAGATTGGGAAGGAGTATAGATCAACAGAGCTTCAAAGATCAAGAGTTGCTGATGATTGTGAAGTTGTAGAATTGTTAAGTTGGTGAATGCTATTGTTGACTCTACGAGTTCCACCAAAGATCAATAGAACAAGTCTTAGTGACAGTGAGACTACCAAGGTGGAAGTGAAGCAGCTTTGAAGAAGGACTCAAACAAATCAAAGCTTCACTCAACAAAGATGAGAATTCCACTAAAGATGGCGTACCAAGTCGAGAGCCGAGAAGGCCAAGAAGATAACATTCGTAAAAGTGGTCGAAAGTGAAAGAAGATCAAGAGAGCCACTCTACGAATCACCATTAATCGAAAATCGAATCAATAAGTGCGAACCATATCTCGCAAAGTATTCAAGAAGGGTCTGGGGGTTCTAAGTGCCGTAAAAAGTCTACCAAAAGCACGTAGACTTAGCAAACCCAGATGATGATGGTGCAAAGCTGATACCAGATGAAGATGAGCAGAAAAGAGTGACGATCAGCTGCACCAAAGAAGATGTGGTCCAGACTCGAAGAAGAATGCATAGAGGACCACACTAAGCTTCTAAGTACAAAAGATGTTCAGAGCTTAATGACATCTTAGCAGCTCAGCACCAACAACAATAACAACTACAACGATAAGAAGCTAGGGCTTGAGGGGTCCTTGTCCGGAGGGACTAAATGAAGTTCCAAGCTTGCTGGGCTTGAAGAGTTCTAAGGGAACTAGGGAAGTTCCAAGGATGCTGGCCTTGAAGAGTTCTTAGTGAACTGAAGTCCCAAGGCTGCTGGCCTTGAAGGAATCTTAGTGATTCAAGGTGTTGCCCTTCTTTAGTGGAAATTCTGCTAGTTGATAAAGCGTAAGAGTGGATTAGAGCTTGAGTCTCTCGAACCACTTAAAACCCTCAGGTCTTTTACTTTATGTCATTTACATTATGTACATTAACTGCTATGTATATTTTAACCGCTTACCACTGAACTAACTCTACGAACAATGTATGTATGAGTATGAATATATCAATGAAGGGGATCTTTTTCCGCTGCACTTGAAAATATTCTTATGTTTGTCACATGCTAAATTATTAGCAATACAAAATAAACTAGAAAAGTATTTGAAATTAAAAGGATCTATTCACCCCCCCTTCTAGATCTATTATGCCTACTGGGAACTAACAATAAACTTTACTCTTTTAGGTCTCTGAACAATTGCAGTTCAAACCTAAGTCATTCAACAAATACCCTGCACCCGCACCCGCACCGCGACGTGAACTTTCTATTCAAGACTAGCGCCATGCAAGTGCTGCTTACTGATACCCATGCTTCGCCTCTGGCGTTGCGCATCGAGACTTCCTTCTATCACATGGTATTGCGGTGCCACTTTCCAAAGAGCTCATTACATCGTCTCCGGTTTCTGCCACAAGGCGGCATTTAACACATCGTTCGGCGCAGTAATACGCCGCACTTGAATCAATACCGTATAATTTTAACAGATAATTATTTTGATGAGTTTCTCGGAGCCATAACTTCTTTGTTATAAGTCCGATTTGGTCCGTTCAAAAGCCTACACGTCATAAATGACATACTATATGCGTTTATATAAGAATTCGACACTTTTGAATCCGTTAACTCAAAATTCAATATTGAGTTCATTTTCTAAGCGTTCGTAAATGTTAATTAGTGTTCAATGCTCGTTTTCTTTGTTTTAAGTCAGAATCCAACGATTCTCAAACCCACAACTCTTAAATACCCTATCTCACATGTTGACATTGAAAACCAATGTTTTCATGTCTCACGACAACTTTTGACCACTAATCCGGAATTTCTACGTTTTCGACGTTTAACGTCTATTTCCGTGAAATTCGCCATAACTTCGTTACTAATGCTCTCTAAGCCAAATCATATGGAATACTCCATGGATTTCATATCAACATCCTAACTAAGCAAGATGCACATATTAACGTATTGATGGAGTTCAATTGTTTATCAACAATCACTCTCAACAATCAATAATTTCATGATTTTAAACTATAACAACCCTTATGATTTTTATGATCTCATGACTTATAGAGATTGAATCTATGGTACGTCATTCTTATCCCACCATACAAGCCATACACCACCCATTTATGATTCTCCATACTAAAAGAAAATCAAAAGAGATGGAATTAGAATTAAGGAATATTACCTTAAGAACTCTTAAGAAATCTTGAAAACTCTTAAGCAAAGCTTCAAAGTGTAAGATTTGGTTGAGTCTAGCTCTCTCTCTCTCTCTCTCAATAATCTAGGTTGGCAATTTGGAAAACTCACAAAAGACCAATCCTAGCTTTCTATTTATAGAAAATGAAATGGAGGGCAATTTGGACAATACACCACCACCTCCTTACTATTCAACACTTTGTCACCAAGTAAAATACTTGGTGACCAAGTGATTATCTTGCCTTGCACACCAAGTGTCTGGCACACCTTGCCCATGGGTCATCCCCATGGGTTGCCCCATGGGTTTTACCTATTCGGTGACCCACCGGTTCGATCCACGGTTCAGTTTTTCTTGCATTGGGCTTAACCAATCTAATATTGGGCCTTGACTTGGGCTTAACACTATAATCCCTTGGGCTTGCTCATTCAATTGATTGGACTAAACATAATCCAACCCAAATGAATTAACATTAAGTCTTAACTTAATTCCATATTACGAATCGTATTCTATGCGTACAATTCACGTATTCTCTCCGTATACTATTAGTATGATAATCGTATTGTACTTCGTATTAACTCATCGTATTATACGTAGATACTAGATAGTATCATATTTGTATAACACCTGCTTTAACTATAACGCAATTCCTTCTACGCGTTTCATTTCCTTCTCGGAAATCATTCTACTCAACCCTTAAGTTTTAAGTCCGCATGCGAAAACTACGTTTTCCATAAATGAAACATTATCAGATATTTCATCTTATCTCGATATTCTATCATTACGCATTTCTCACAATTTCAAAATAATTCCCGAACAAAAACGGATGAATAGTGTTTTTACGGAAATTTCTCAAAAAATATTTATTTTCGTCTTGGAAATTCTAAACAATTAATTCTAGCACGCAACCAGATTACTAACCATATAAACACATCTTAGGTCATAGAACGACCTTCACATAGCTTACTCACAAAATAAATCAATTTAATTCATTTAATTCACATAATCAAATAAAAAATTAATTGTCATAAAAATCTGATTTTCTTGGGCGTTACACAGACAAGCAAGTGATTATGTCTTGATGTGATTATATAACAAACAGTTGATAAATAATTGAGTTCTTTTTTACTTTTAGTAGTAATTGTAATAATGGATTTCTTGTCATTCCTTCTACCACAGGACCACCAAAAGCTTTGGATGAGGATGAAACTAAGTTTCTTGATAAACTGGAGATGGTGAGACTATGTTTCTTTTTTAGGTGTTCATTAACTGGATATGCCTACACTGATTAAAGGTTTGTCAGGACTTATAACCAAAAGACAAAAAATATAAAATTTAAGAAGCGAATTTTGATCAAAGCGTGAATTGATAATTTCACTTATAGTAAAGGGAATGACTTCTATTATTTGTGAAATACTGAAATATAAAAGTGAAAATTTTAATTTTTAACATGATTATATTTAGTATTTAATAGTAACTATCCTTTAGTTAACTAAAGGGGGGTGGTTTATCAGGTAAAGACACTGCCTAGTGTGTCAATGTCAATTGGTACTATGTCACATGCATATTTCAAATGCATATGTCAATTGATTATCATTTACTACTATTAACTGACTTATCTCATTGGTACTATGTCACATGCATATGTTAATGAGCCAGTCAACATGTATGCAACATTACTTTTTCAGTGTCGAGACTACACTCATCTTTCGAGACTATAGTAGTGAAGGAAAACTCGGGAGAACTTTTTCAGTTTCTACTATATGTTCTCTTTATCTTTTTTTTAACTTTTCAATCAGTCAGATAGTTAACATGTGGTCCCTAAATGTTATGATCATGGAAGCCCAAACAAGAAGTGGTGAACCCAATGAGGTACACCCTGATTAATTATATAACAAAAAACACTCGTCAATCCAAACAGCCTCTCCCAAGGCCAAAATGCTCATTTGTTTTTTCTTGCTAAATGTCCAAAATGCTCTTTGATCTTGCAAGTACCTCAACAAATCAGCGACTTCCTCCTACTTAAGGTCTTCCATTCAGAAGAGAAATTCCAATTCTCTTAACTTTTAAGCTACTCAATTTGGGCAGGAGGATATTTTATGCCCTCTTATTACTCATTTAAAATCTTACTTAACTATCTTATTATGCATTAGGAATGTCTTCAGCTATTTGAAGTTCCTGATCGTTGAGAAGCTCATGAACCGAGGCTTTTGTAGTGAATCTACAGAATTATAGAGGTGGATTGCTTTATTTATGAATCTTATTAACTTTTGACTATGAAAAAAAAGAAGAAGATAACTAAATCTTGTTTACTTGACTAGGTTGAAAAAATGCTTATTCGTATTCTTTGAGCATTATCCATCGCTCTCAGTGAATCACAAGGCAAGTATCACTTGGAAGCTGGGATTTATTACAATACATAAGAAAATACAGCTTTTTGCGATTTCTTACTTGTTGTATTGTAATGCCATCGTTTGTATATGCAAAATTGTATATCCAAGTCTTTCATTCCAGTCATGCATTCAATGTGGCTAGGCATAAATGGCAATGCTACAGGATCCTCAGTTGTGGTTTCTAATATGAGTAAGCGTGTTGTGCAAGCTTCACGTTTTATGCTGCAAATGTTACAGGCTCCATTGTACACGAAGGTGACTGAACAGATGGATGAAACTTGTAGCAATGATTCTCCAAAAACTACTGATAATTCAAATGACTTTGAGAATCAAGAGGAAGGACCTGCTATACGCATAGTTGCTGAGGTAGTTTAACTTTGATACACATTAACCATATCAATGACGCAAATTATACTGTTCTTGGGGTAACATTTATCATTATAACTGATGGATATGATACTTTAGTTGGATTGGATGATTTGGTACTGTAAACGTATGGTATTATTGGGATGTATTTTGAATGGTTGATACATTTTGGCTTTAAATTTAAATGAGAATTTAGACCTTTTAGCTATATATCATGGGATTAGCATATTGCAGGTGCATTGGTAATGTAGGTGAATCAAATCTTTTTTTTCTTTTTTTTATCTACAACATTTTAAAAATGTTGTATATTTGTATAAATAAATGACACCTTCTAAACGTTGTATAAATTGGTTAAAAACGCTGTCTGTTGTTGCTTTCTATGGTCGATATTTAAAAACAAATGTTATATGCATGTATTATAACATTTTTAAGTCACACTACAACATTTTAAAACTGTTATATAAATTTGTCTAAATAGATGACACATTATGAACGTTGTGTAAATGTGCCTAAACGTTGTCTGATATATTAAATTACAACATTTTTATCCAGAAAACGTTGTGGAATCATACATTCTACAACGTTTTCGAGCATATGCTAATTTATGAAAAACAAATCTACAACATTTTTTTCTTAAAAAACGTTGTGTAATGTGGTTAACTACAACGTTTTAAAAACGTTGTGTAAGGGTGTCAAATTGATGACACCCTTAACCACGACGTTTTTCTGACTGAAACCACGTTTTTTTTTGCGTTATCTATTTACTGTTTTGTAGTAGTGATTAGTTAGCATGGGTGTTGAGCACACACGAACTATATCAGTGATAATGGTTTAAGATTTGATGATTGATTGTGAAATTACTGACTTGTTTTGATATGTGGTATTATTATGTTTATTTAATTTCTTTGAGGCCGGTTGAATAGACGTGTTTCTATCACTATTGTGGGATTCGTAGGCATGTAGATTAGTTGCATTGCATTGCATAGAATTTTTGTTTTGTTTTGTGGTCGAGGTCTAGCACGAGTTTAAGTTTGGGGGAGTTTGATGAGTGAGTTTTATACCTACAAATTGGCTTCTAATTCAATCTTAATCTGTGTTAATTCTGTATATTTATGTTCGTTTTTACTTGTTTATGTTGTTTTATGTTTAGGTGTAGCATGTACAACATGTGTGGCATAAATGGTGGATTTTGTGGCGAAACTGGGCTTAAAATGAGCAAAATTAGACTTCTGCAGAATGACCCCCCGCCAGGGCGGGTAATATACAAGCAAAACCCCTCGCCGGGGCGGGGGTACTTAATCAAGAACAGAAGGACCCCCCGTTGGGGCGTGCTTATAAAGAAGAAAACCCCCACCGGGGTGGAGGAACGGGGCAAAGATAAGAAGTCTGATTCAAGTAGAGTTCTGTAGTAGCGTCTTAGTAGGAAGTTGGCATGGCTTGGAACTTTGTTTGGCATCAGTCTATGGTCTAATTACGTGTCTTATGCTAGAGATAACAAGAGACAACAAGGGAGATTAACACATTCATTCAATTAATAATCTTGAGACCTAATTTGGAGAAAATTTCATTGGTGGAAGGATTAAAGGTTAGAGTCACGAAGATTGCAAGTTAGAATAGAGAAGAAGGGTGGTTTTGTATTCATTCTAATTCTTTAATTCAATTATTGTAATTAGGATGATGATTTCTTTTATGATTTCAGTTTTTATTTCATTTGCGATGAACTAAATTACTTATTAGGTTTATGATGGATCTTTATGGTTGAATGATGATTGTGTAGCCTTTAATTTCAGTTTGATAATATATCCATTCAGTTTATCTATTGTTATTTGTGCTTTAATTTATGAATTTCTTGATCACCAATTCTGTGTGGATTTGTATAGACTCGAGAGACGATGTATGAATCTAGACTTAGTCACTATAGCATGTGTTCTTGAATTCTGTGTTTGAATAGAATCTTGATGAATGTTAGGGTAGAGATATGCTTAGCATCTCGTGTAATTGGATAAAGAACTTGAACTTAAACCTTATTTGATTGTAATTCACATAGAGATATAGTGAGTTAGTTGATTAAGGTGTTTGTCTTAATTCTATCAAATTTGTGGATTTAAGTTAATATGGTATTAGTGCATCGAGAGATCGGTAGTTCTACTTAAGTGTTCTTGATTAATAAACTGGGATAGTGAATAGAACTGAAATAAGGTGTAATAATCGGAGTGAGATTTAAAGTGAAGTTATAAGCCTAATTCTCCAATATTTGCTTGAAATTACAATTTTTAAGTTTGTTGATTACTTAGTATTTTTAATATTTTTAATTTTTAATAGTTACAATTATTGATTTGGATAGTTTAATAAAATTTGGATTAATATAAAACTAGTAATTGTGAGGATTAATTTCATACTAATCTCTGTGGGAACGATACTCGACTTATCACTGTATTACTTGTTTAGCACGTGCACTTGCGTGTGAGCATAATTAGATTTCGACCAACACTTAAATATGCTGGATTCTTTGCCTCGAGTTAGTAGATTTAAGTTTTTGTTCGAGCCACTTCACACAAAAGAAAGAGCTTCAGCTCGGATGAAACCTTCACTGGAGGAGCCACTCACTCTTGAGCTCGAAACGCTTTCTAATCACCTCAGGTATGCTTATTTGGGTGATTCAAATACTTTACCTATTATTATTGCATCTGCGCTTAACGAATTGCAAGAAAGTAAATTGCTGAGGATTTTGAGAGAATACAAGTCTGCAATAGGCTGGACCATTGCCAATATAAAGGAGATCAGCCCTCCTTTTGCATGCACAAGATTCTCATGGAATAGGATGCAAAGCCAACAATAGAACAATAGAGACGGCTAAATCCAATCATGAAGGAAGTGGTAAAGAAATAAATACTGAAGTGGTTGGATGCGGGAATTATTTACCTAATTTCAGACAGTGCATGGGTCATTCCAGTACAATGCGTGCCAAAAAAGGGTGGAATGATAATGGTTAAGAATGAAGATAATGAGCTGATTCCGAAAAGGGCAGTGTAATATCCGAGATTTTTTTATGTAATTTAAGAATTATCAATAAACGATTTTATATGAAACTTTTGGGTGGTTTCATTTATTAGATGTATATGTGTGGTACATATATGTGTTATTTCAAGATATGCGATGAGATGTATTTAAATGGTTGGTTTAGTTTTATTTAACTATTTAAAGTGATTAAGTAGGGAATTATTTTATTTATTATGTGGGATGGTATTAAATCATGAGCCAGAGTTCGGAGCGGAATTTAGAGACACGGACTGCGTATTCGAGTCCAGAACATCGAAATTAGTCAGGATAGACTGTAATCACGAAAAAGTGTCACAGTTGACTTTTTGGTCAAAGTCAATCGGTTGACTTTTTTGAGGAAAAGTCAACCACGAATTTCGGGGATGATTTTGACGAAACGAATAGTCCCATGACGTCCGGAACGTCGAATTAGTAAGAATCGATATTAGTATCGAAACGTTTGGCTACGGAGGGTAAAATGGTCAAAATAATGTATTAAACGGTTAAATTGATTTTAGTATTATTTTAATAGAAAAGTACAACAGCCATGGGGCCCACGTGACAAACAAATTGGGACAAGGGAGGGAGCATTGGGGGAGGGAGTTACAACTCTTTACAATTCAAGACCTTTCTTTTCTCTAACCCCCACCCCATATTAAATTGAATTTATACAATATACTTATTACATATAATTATATTGGAGATGAAATGGCTGGAAAATCAATTGGTTATCATGTTCTACATATACTCTCTATCCAAGTTTTCTTCCTTTTTATAAAAAAAAATCCTACCGTAAGTAAAGTTGAGAGTGACAGAGGAAAGAGATTGAGAGGGTGGCGAATTCTAGAGTTTTGGGGAGTCTAAACAAGCAAGTGAGGAGGATTTTCAGAAGCTAAACAAGAAGAAATTCATCAAGTAAGCAAATCATGAACCTTTATATGTTTTCAAGGGAAATAACTAAAAAATGCCTCTTAGTTGCTAATTTATTCAAATCATGGTAATTTAGTGAGTTTGTTTGTTGTAATATGTTCATATATGTTAGTAGATGAGATCTGGACGGTAGGAATTGAATCCATGCATGCTAGAATCAAAATCATGATTTTTAGTTAATCATGTTAAAAAGTGTAATCTGTGATTTTTAGGTTTTTCGGAGCCTTGGATTCGTGGTTTATATGACTCGATTAGCGTATGTAATAATTTTATAAAATGGTATGTAGTATGAAGTCTAATCTGGCCCAAATTTCATTAGAATCGGAGTTATAATGAGCAAGTTATGAAAATCGTAAGAAAGCATGTTCATAGAAAAATCTGCAGAAAATCTGGAATTTCCAGATTTTTTCCAAGTATAGAACCAGTGCTGGTACGTTTTTCTATGCAGTTAGTTTGTGGTCTTAGCATTCTAGTTTTATGAATGTTATATTTTTGTAAAATACCTTGATGTATGAAGTTCATTGTGTCCAAGTATCATGGTCATATCATCTGTAGATTAGTGGGAATAAAATCGCAAAAGTGGCTGCAAGAAACAAAAATTTGATGTCTTTCTTGGGATTGTTTGGATCAGTCTGTCTCGGAGGCATTTTCGTCCACTTTTTTGTACTATAAAAATTTTGGAAAAATTTTAAGTATTAATATAAGAAGATATGAAGGTCCTGTAAAAATTTGAGAATTTTTCGCCATATGGTTTGAGAGTTATGGATTTTACGGCTAAGGACACTATTTAAAAAGATACCCGAATAACTCTCTGTGTATAAGTCCAAAAATTACGAAAGTTTTACTGGAAGTACATGTATATAACAGGAGTGAACCCTGAAAATTTCAGAATTTTTGGAGCTAATCTCGATTTATGAAAAATCTGAGAATATTTGGCTATTATGGACTATTTAAAAATAGTAGATGGATTTAAAAAATTCTGGGAAAAATATATGTTCAGTGTGGGATTATATTCTACAAAATCCTAGAAAAGAAATTTTTTTGAGACTGATTTGGTATTTTTCATATACATGATGTTATATGGATAAATGAATTTAATTATATAAGTGCTGTCATAATTATGGAAAATGAGATTTTCCGACTTGAGACCCTTAAGCATATTTTATGCAAATTTTTGGTAGAGTTTTGGTCCGAAAAATGTCATAAATTTATGTTTCCCAGTTTCTTTTATTTAACCACGTGGCCTATACGTAGCAACATGTTATGTAATTGAATTGTATTTGAATACGTGTGAGTTTAATCATTTTATTAAAATAAAAGGGAACCATTACACTTCAAAGTCGTGTTCGAGAACCAAATTGCTTAACGTGACATATGTGAATAGGTTACGTGAAGGGCTAGTAGATAGCAGTAATTGTAGAAGACGTATCAGGCAAGTTTCCTAATTTTATTCACTTTATTACAGTGAATGTAAGTTCCCTTGTACAATTTATCATTGTGTACAAGTCTCGTATGTTGCAAGTTATAACTCGTACAAACTTATATATAGTGCAAGTTCTATTGATGATTACTCAATTATTAATTCAGTTGTTTATGCCTTAAAGTTCTTAATTATTTATGAACTGCTTTCAAGAATACGATCTGACCATTTGATTCGGATTGATATTATAGATGGGAAATGTTGTATTAGTTGAACTATTCCAAATTCATTGTAGCTATTTAAGTCTACCAATCCAAATTGCTTTGATGTGGTCTCGCATGAAACTAAGATGAACAACTCGGATAACGAGGTAACTGATGTCGAGCATATAGTCCCATTTACGCTTATGCGTTTAAACTTTATACTTGTACACAATGTAGGGTACGATAGGCTGATTACCTGGAGTACTTGCAGAGACTATTTACAGTCTATTTGATTGTTAAACCATCTTGTGGACACTCGATATTTTCTGCACACCTGTTACTGACATTGCAGGAGGGCAGATTCGTCTTTCGAAGATAACCTGGAGGACAACTCACATCCATTCCGGATACTACCTAAAGTTCAGTTTCAAAACCCAGAACACACACCAAGAGTATCATTTCCAACCTGGAACACACACCGGAAGGATCATTTCTAACCTCAGAGATAACCCCGAGTTTCATCCTTGAAGATAACCCCAAGGAATGTTGTTGCAGTTCTGGCAATAACTCCGGAAATGCTTGTTTCAAATGCATGCGATCAGCTTCAATCCCAGACCACTTGTCGAGGCACTCATACCTCAGACCCGGAGCTAACACCGGGCAGACAGGTACTCTCACAAATGACCTTGCATCATTCAAACACTTACAACAGTCCAATCTCAAATGTAACCCTGAGCAATGTCTGCTTTCAACTCAAACCGGAGATAACCCCGGTGAGGAGTCAAACGTCATCTTTCCACCTTAACACCTGCGTGTCGTCTCAACACTTCATGCATACATACATACAACAATGTCCTACAAGAACCAAGGAGTTCCAATCCCGAGTGACTATTATACGTGGCAGCACACCGGATAGAATTTAAAGATTGAAGACCATGGTCATGGTCCCCTCTTCCTGACTTTGTATAACCTCTAATCCATGTCATTGCGTAACTCTCGACACAAGCGATCCGAAGAAGGTCTTATATGCCTCGTTTGGATGCTCGAATTGAAGGTCTGCAAGTTCGAGCGGACATTACAGTGTACGAGTGCACGTACTTTGAGACGACGGGACCCGTGGAGCCCGAGGCACCCCGGGAAGCCGCAGGTGCACCTGCGGCTCCCCCCTCTATAAATAGAGGGAATGGGGTGGCCATTTAGAAAAAAAGAGAGGTGAGGAAGCCCTGTCCAATTTGCTCTGTACACACCCCATATTGAGTGTTTCCTCATTTTAAACATCTGTTAGCTCACATATAGCTATATTTTTACCAGCCGGAGCTGAGTGTTTATCCATATAGAGTCATAGAAGCTTGCATTGGCAGCCCACTGTAAGCCTTCTCACACTCTATAAAGCCTTTCTCTTCATCTTTGCACACACTATTCTACACATTGAGAGTCGTGTTGTGTGCGTATGCCCTAACTTCTATCCGTAGTTTTCATTTCTCATACATATATATATACTTATATATGTATATATTTATATATGGACTAACATTATCGAAGTTATGCCTCGATTCAAATTTTGAACTTATGTCTCGAGCATTTAGTTACTTATATATATATACTTATATATATAACTTGTTGTGATATATATCGATGAGCCCGGATTTTACATCCGGTGCGTTTATTGCTTATATATATATATATATATATATATATATATATATATATAATTGTTGTCGGACATATCCGATGAGCCTAGATTTTATATCCGGTGCGTTTACTGTAAGACCCCAACTTATTATAAATAAAATTGAAATTATCTCTATTTATTATCTTGAAATAAAAAGGAGTTAATTTGATATAATACTTTGGTTATGGGTAAAATGTGCAAATTTTGCAAAATAAGCAAGTGGTCGTGGAATATTCTTTTTGTCGGAAATATTCGTAGACGACGCACTCAATTTAGGGCCCCATAACGAAATAACTGTCGGATGAAGAAAATGACAAAGTTGAGTTTTATAAATAACGGCATAATTGTTACCGTTAACACTGTTGGAATACTTGGTGGTTAAAATACAGTAATATGTGTGGTTGCACAGTAGCACACAGTATTGCACAGTATTGTTGAATTATTGATTCGTACGTAAGAAGGCAATACTCAATAATTGTTATAGTAGTTACTGTTTAATATTTTATTGATTCAATAATTGCTGCGTTGATATTTTATATTATTGTTGTTTCAATAATTGTCACTGCACAGTATTTCTCATTATCAGATCAATAATTCATATTATTTGAATAATATTATTAGATAAAGATTATTGGCAATGTCTAGAAAGTTCTCACAAGGAGAGGTTTGGTCACCTAATTGCGCACAAAGAGAGAGAAATCCTTATTAGAAAACCCCTTTTCCTGGAACTACTGGTTGTCATAATTGTGATTCTGTAATATTATTTATGAATAATTAATTATTGATTTATATGATAAGGAAATATTTATTTGATGTGGATATAAATAATGGATTTATTTATTTTATGTGGTTATAAATGATGGAATTAATGCTGAGTTGTTTTATCAGTATTTTATCAGAATGGATGTATTAAAAATCATCCGTTTGTAGATTTCAGATATTTTCTATTTAGAATTTGAAAAAACTCAAAGCTACAAAGTTGTAGAGAAATCGATTTCGTATGGAATGGACATAAAATTCATATTTTTCTGATAAACGAGCTATTTTCTATGAATTGTTGAAGTTTCAGAAAATAAAATAATTTTTATTAAAATTATGGGTGGGTCCCACTTTTGTTTTACAACATGTGCGTTGCCAATTTGGTTCAAAGATGGCTAGCCTTGATTTTCAACCTAGCATGCGTGGAAGAAAGAAATATAAATAATATTATTTTATTATTTAGTCTCCTATGGCGTTCTAGCATTTTTTTATAAATAGACGCTTAGGTTAAAATTGAAAATCACACCAGAAACAAGTTTTCTTTCTCTCTAGATTATCGAGCGTATTTTTGTGAGTATTTTGATACTTTGAGAGTTGTTGTTCTAAGATAAATTTCCTTCTACTTTCGATCCGATATTACGATCGGAAGTACTGCTTATTTTGAGGTAAGGGATATTATTTTCTTCTTAAATGATATTATTTTCTTCAATATCATTATCTTAAAATATTGGTTTGAACTTTTAATCAAATTTGAAACTTTTTGTGCTCTGATTCTTTATTCACGATATCTGACTATTATTCACGAATACTTGCGACTATTCACCAAAAAATAAAAATTTTCCTTTTGTCCAAGATGTCTATTATGGTTACTATCTTTGATTATATCCATGTTTTGGTCTTTATTTTTGAATTTTGTTTCACAATTGGTTATTATGAAATATTATTGATCTTGATAAACCATGCTATACTTAATCCCTAATATTTGTCCTTCTGTCTCCAATCGGATTCGCTTTCTTTAAAATATTTTTCATCATCCTCGACCCTAAATGATGATATTATTGAATATCTTTGGCCCGTAGTAAAAAGATGAATGATTAATCGATGAATATCTTTGGCCCAGTAGTCAAAAGATGAACAGTGTTGAGATGAACATGATCGATCGGGTGATACAAAATGAATATCTTTGGCACCTTGTAGTGGAAAGATGAATATTTGATTAAAGATGTATATTGATTGTTGTTACATGGATAAAATTTTGATGATGAACTATTAAATCTTAGAAGATAGTAGAATTCATTCTCTACGTGGCTCTTCTAATGGATTATTGTTTCCGCTGCAGTTGTTGATCTAAAACTTGTTGTCTATTATATTTTATCAGATTTTTCCCTATTGAAGACTAATGATAATTTGTTGTATATTATCTTAGTCATAATATTCTTTACTGGGCTAGTTGAGCTCACCCTTTTCCTTTGTGTTCCATTTTTTATCTCAGGAGGTGAGAACATAGCAGGATCTAGTCGGGGTATGGAGTGATGGTTCTAGAAAGATGTTTTAGCAGTCCTCACTATTTCTGTAAAATAGTGTTTGAATAATTGTAATGAGGACTTATTTGAGTGTGGATATTGTCTAGAAGACAATATTTGTATTTAAACTCACAATATGTGTTGTTGTATTTTGCACGACAATTGTATTATTGAAGTTGTAGTTTGCTTTCTGTACCATGTATTTGGCGACTCAGAATGGGTGTTGTATACCTATTTTGGGGGCGTCACATTTACTCCTTATATATATATATTTACATTTCTGTCAGGCCTGAAGTTTACTTCGAGGCCTTTTACTGCTTATTTACATTTAGTCTCACTTTGGAGTTTACTTAGGGCGGTTGATCGCCTTTCTGACTTTATTTACTTTTCCGATCCCCATGGAGTTGCTTCGTGGTGGTTGATCATGTCCATATATATATATATATATACCGCTTTTATATATTTACATTTTCGATCCCCATGGAGTTGCTTCGTGGTGGTTGATCATGTCATATATATATATTTACGACTTTTGTATATATAATCGCTTAATGCTTTTCATATAAACTGCAGATCATGTGAGCTCTAGGAATCATGTGATCATCACAGATTCATCTTCATCAATCTAGATTCGATTCCTCGTGATGGACATTTTCAATTTAGTAGCGTTTTATACATTATTTACAAGGTATGAATTTTTCTTAGATGGTCATTATGCCCATAAGGAGTTCTAAGACTCTTTGTATATTATTTTCTCGAAGATGCTTCACATCTTAAAAATAAAAGCAAACAAGCCGAACATTTAATAATAAAATGGAAGTATGAAAAGGTCTCAATTCCTATTGAGCACAGGGTTTGAAAAACCTCTTTTTACAAAACTTCATTGCTATATCTTACTTAAAACTGAATTTTTTTATAAATTCAAACCCTTGGTATATAGGTGCGAACGAGGCCTCGCACTACTTTTAAATAATTGCACATTGATCCACACACACATACACACGCATTCATATAACAATTTCTTGAAAAGTGGCTGTCACCGTGGCAACACGGATGTCGGGGGGGGGGGGGTGCCTAACACCTTCCCTCTGCATAATCAAGCCCCCGAACCCAAATGAATCTTGGTTTCACAGACCCGTTTAGCAGTGTCATATCACTGGGTCAATGTGCAAACCTTTTTCGGTTGCATTGGTGCAACCAATTAAAAACACCAACCGCGACTCTTAATACCCATCGTCGACATTACATATTGGACCTTTTCACTTGTTTTTTCAAACAAATCTCACCTAACATGAGAACACCAAAGAACAAGTAACGAAAAGGGACAACTAAAAATCCCGACATCGACAGGTGGCGACTCTGCTCGGGATTCTAGTAAGAGGGCGTAAGCCGCTATTACAAGCTTTTTAAAACTGTTATATGCTTGTGTGTGAATGTTGCATTTACATTTATGATGAATGTGTACGAATGCATTTTACTTACTGCACTGCAAAATATCTATCTGTGATATTAGTGCTTCGCACATGTCATCATTTTCATAAACGGTTAGACATGTTGTATGTGAATATATGTTGTGGGGTTCCTCCACCAGGAGGCTATCCTATCGATGTTTGATTACTGGAATCGTAGGGAGACTAATTCCAACAAGGCTCAGGAAAGGCACCACCCAGATTTGCTCTAGTTGAAAGATCAGATTAACTTCCGGTCAAGTAGATTGCGATGATCTAGGGACATTCATGCCAAAAAGCCGCGAGAGTAACGCTAAGATAAGTAAACCTCTGATAAACCAAATGCGGAGGAAAGTCTCTTCATGCTTTCCACTTTCAATTACTTGTAAAAACATTTACTTGTAATTTTATTTCATGTTCATCTTTATGTAATGGAAAATATGAAGATTATTTGTGCATACATGTTATCAATTAACACCCGTTTTTGCAGGACAATATTCCTAAAATGGGCACATTAAAATAACATTTACATTATCCTTAAGACTAAACTACATAAGTTTTTTGTAGGGAAATAATTGGGCTTGTTACCCGCTCAAAATCCAAAAAGGCCAGGAGCCTACAACCAATCATATCTTCTTCTGAAAAATCTAATCCTGTTTCTCGAGAAGAATTTGATGGATTAAGTAAACAAATTACGAATTTGGTTGTTCTACTGAAAGAATTGCATCAATCTGCTCAGGGTACAAAGATGCCTACACATACAGAATCCTCTGCACAAGGAGGAGCTCAAGGTTTGGAAAAAACAATTCCAGAACCTCAGTTGGATACGACCAACAAAGACCCTGAAAACACCCATCTCAAAGGAGATCTAGACACCGGTGATATCAGGAAGAAGGTTCTCCAAATGGAGGAAACTATCCGTGTTCTTAAAGGGATTAGAACACATGGAAGTGTTTCATATGCTGACCTTTGCATATTCCTTGGTGTTCATTATCCAGAGAAATTTAAAACCCCTGATTTTGAAAAATATGACGGATTAGGGGATCCTTATACACATTTGAAGGTGTTTATTGGAGAACTTGGATTTTATGCGGAAAATGAAAAGCTCAGAATGCAACTGTTCCAAAAGAGTCTGACTGGAGAAGCCCGTTCATGGTATACCAGATTAGACAACTCAAAGATCCATAGCTGGGAAGAGCTAGCTCACGCCTTCCTCACTAAATACAGTTTTCAATCTCAGATGGCTCCTGATCGGTACAAGATTACCAAGGTCAAGAAACAGTCTAATGAGTCTTTCAGAGAGTATGCTCAAAGGTGGAGGCGCCTTACTGCTCAAGTTATTCCTTCAATGATAGAATCAGAAATGGTCAATACTTTCATAGATATACAAGAAGCTCCTTTCTATGAGAGAGTTTTAGCTGGTATTGGCAAACCATTCTTTGAAATGATCAAGCACGGAGAAATGGCTGAGATGGGATTGAAGTCAGGAAAAATTCAAGACCTAGCCGCTCTTAAAGTAGTTGCTGAGCACATCTAGTCCCGATCTTATGGAAACAACCCCCGGAGGGTCCATAAAAGGAAAGAGGAGGATGTTTCCTTGATACTACAAGGGCAGAAAGGCAATCAGAACATGCCTATACAGAGGAGAAACTACTCCCCTTTCCAAGAACAGTCTTCAAACCCTCCATTGCCTAAAAGTGGAGAAGTAAAGCGCCCTCGAACGTTCACACCCTTACGGGACTCGCTCGAGAATATTCTTGCTCTTTTGACTACTCAGACAAAAATCACACGTCTTCTTCCACCAGCCAATCCTAATGACAGGGGTTTTAATGCTACTCGGAAGTGTGCTTATCATGCTGGAGCACCTGGACATGATACTCAAGATTGTTGGGCCTTGAAACACAAGATTCAAGATTTAATAGACAACGGTGAGATCATGGTCACCAAACCAGATCAACCTCATGTGCAAGACAACCCTCTTCCTCAACACAAAGAAGAAAAGGTCAACATGATTAGTTGGAGCACTGGACAGAGTTCCAATTTTAATGGTGAATCATCCCCGACCATCAAAGATGGTCTTGACAGATGGGATTATGCAAAGTTCCAATTTGCTATGAAACGAAAGATGAAAGCTCTTTGTAAGCAAATTGAAGCGAATGGCGCGTAATCGGTGACCCACCAAAGATCAAGTCACACGCCAATTAATCAGCCAGGAGCATGCCTATCTCCTTCCTTTTGTTATGAATGCTCCACCATCACCTTCAGAAAGCGAAGCTATGGAGGATAAAGTTGCAAAGAGAAAAAAATGCTAAAGCCTATCGAGATTTTGCCGATCAGAGGGAATTCACATATTTGGGCCAATCTATGGAGGAGATATTTCAAATGTTGATCAATGAAGGAAGAATTACCTCCCTTCTACCTCCAATCAATCCCCATTCAAGACGGTTTAACTCTGATGGAGTATGTCAATATTATTCACATTCTCACGGTCATAGCACAGAAGAATGTTGGGCACTCATAGTCTCATTCAAAAATCTCATTGACAATGTTGTCCCTGCTAATGACGCATAACGACAATCGTGCTGAACGAGAGTGGGAATACATGTCCTACTAAATGGAAGGGATCAGTAGAAGTTATATCCGCTGAGGATGATGAGACTGTTAAAGCATTTCCCATACAAATAATCCAACTCAAAGGAGCTGACAATCCTTTGAAAGTGGCTGCATTAGAGCCAATTTCTTTACCTTTCAGACCACAATATCCTATTGTCAGCTTACACAAAGTTCCATGGAATTATGGAGAAGCTGAAGGATCCACGTCTCATACTACTGCAATAGTGTCGAAGGAAAATCCACTGTATCTTCCTCAGAAGGTGATGAAGCCTACCTTCAAAGCAAAGGGGAATATTCCCATGGAGAAGATTGAAAAATTCCTCCGCGCTATGGGCCATAATAAATCCAAGGTGGTTTTAAGCTTAAGAGAAGCTCCACATCAGATATCAATACTGGACTTGGTTTTCTCTTCCGAGGATCACCGGAAGATCTTGTTGAAGGTTTTGAAAGAAGCTGCTTACCAAATCGATTGGATGTGGAAAATTTCAACATATGGTTGATCACATTTTCAACAACAATGTGATATCCTTCACTGATGATGACATACCACCCGAAGGGACCGGTCATTGCAAGCCATTGCATATTGCAGTTTTGTCCTCCGGGTATATGCTAGCTGGAGTTTTGATAGATGGAGGTTCGTCTCTAATTATTTGTCCTTATGCCACATTGGTAAAGTTGAATGTCAATCTCAAACGGATCCAAAGCAGCCATACGGTTATCAAAGCTTTTCATGGATCCCGACGAAATTCCATCTGAAAGATTGAGATGCCAATTGAGATTGGTCCAAATACATTTAATGTATCCTTCCACGTCCTCAGGATAGATTCAGGATACAACCTGCTATTAGGGAGACCATGGATACACATGGTCAAGTTGGCCAGTTCCTCCACACTACATCAACAAATTTCAAATACATTGTCAATAAAAGACTAGTCACCACAACGCCGAGTAGGAATGTCACGAACAAGGAGATCTGCCAATCATCAGCTTCAATTCAGAAGTTGAGCCGGCCAATTTTCTTACCTTGGAAGTGAGTAACATACAATACCAACCTATTGGAGCACTACTTCCTGGACTCCAAGATTTATCTTAGAGGTTATGTTTACCATCGAAGAAATGATGTCATTGGGTCATCACTGGACAAGGGCTTGGTAAAGATAAGCGGGTATTAAGCACCCTATTCAAGTGTCCAAATAAACCGGACAAATGGACTAGGTTATTTTTCCAGTTCCAGTCATAGGAATCCCCATAAGCATAAACAGGTTCCTCAAGCTTCCGCCACACGATGATTTTTTCCATCTGCACCGCATAAGCTGATACAGTCTCTAGTAAAGGTGCCAGCCCATGTTATGGCTATGCTGTTTTCAAAACCAGTACCATTCAAAGCAAAAGAGGTGCTGATTCCTGATCCCGAAGTGGAAGATAGGGAGCGGAAACGTAAACATGATATTGCCTTGATGATGTCAGGCATACGCATCATTGTCCATGATGAACATACAAACAGATATACCCCAGATGATGATTGTCCAGATGTCATGGTTATCATTCGGGAGAAGGAGGACAATGACAATCCCTCCATCACTACAGTCCATCAGGACTTTGCCCTCGACAATTGGAGCAGCACTCCATGCATTGGTCGACGAGGGTAAACTAGGCAGAAAATCCCTCTGCCCTGTAGATAACTATAATTGCTTACTTTTCTATATAGTATTAGCAGTTATTTTATTAAGTACATGCTAACAGTTTTGTATGATTAAACAGTTTCATATGTAACATTCTAGAATTTTAATTGTTATATTAAATATTTATTGAATTATTTAAATATTTAATGGATGAGTTTATTGTTAAATAAATAATTGTTCAAATTTGAATGGATGTGGTTAATTATTTGTTAAATAAATAATTAAGGAAAATTAATTATTTTGCTAATTTAATTTAATTATTAAGTTAGAGAATTTTGATTAATTGAATTACTATTCTTTTTATTGGAATTTGTAATTAAAAAGGATGTGTTGGTTGATTAAATAAAGTTATAATTATATAGAAATTATAATTTTGGTGGTATTGATTTATGTGATGAAGTGATTTAATAAATTGTTATTATGATTAATTTAATTAAATTAATGTGTGACAAATAACCTTTTATAAAGTAGTTATTAAAATAACTTAAAGGAGTTTTAATTAGTTTTTGCCAAACAAGGCCTAATGCTTATTAAGTCTTTAATTTATTTGAGTTTTACCAAACAAGGTGTTAGGATTAATGGGTTATTTTTTTAGTTAGTTAACCAAACAAGCCTTATGGCTTTTGATTTTAAAATTCACATAATTGATATCGATTATGTTTATAATTATATTATATAATTAATATATATATATATATATATCGTTATTTGTTAAAAATGTTAGAGGAGAGGTTAGAGAAGAAGAAAAGAAAAACTTCGAGAGAAGAAGAAGAAGAAGAAAGAAGAAGAAGAGAAGGAAGAAAGGCTAGAGAGATTGGAGAAGAAAAGCTTGAGAATCAAAAAGGATTAGCCATCATCATCTTCTATCAAGGTATTCTTCTACCCTTTTCTTTTAAAGTTTTAAAAGTTTTAGTTTCTCTTCTCCTCTTTTCTCTGTAAAATTCTTGTGTTAAGATAATTGTTGATTTTATGTGTGTTTTATATGATAAACTAGTGTTGTAAAGTTATTTTCATAGGTTATATATGATTATAATCAATGAATTGTTGTTATGTATGATGTTTGTGAAGAAAATGTTTTTCTGAGAGAGTTTTTATGAAATATATTATTTTTAGCTTAAAGTAGAAATTGAGGGTGAATTAGTTGTTTAGTTGATAAATTGATCGTTTAATTTGTTAGAGTATGTATAATCATTGATAAAGACACTTTGAATTAGTGGTTTTGGTTGAAAAACAAAAGTTACGATGTTGATTTTCATTGAAATATAAAAAATGAGTTTTAGCCAAAAATAGTGAATTTGGGTGTGTTAATTTTGTTGTTTATGTTGTTGTATGGGTAGAATCATGTTTAGAGTTTTTGAAATATGTTTACATGAAGTTGTTGTATGATTTATGTGATATTTAGTCTGTTAGAAAGCGAGCTTGTAGGCCAAAATTGGCTTTTTACATCTTTATTCTTGAAATTTTTGTCTGTTCGAGTGCTGCAATTCATGCCATGTGCTTGTTGACTTACGATACCTTTATGGCTTGCATGGACTTGATATCATTTGCACCTTGTATTGTGTGACTTGTATATGATCTCATGCGTATAGCATGCATGCCATGCCCATGTGTAGCATGACCCATGTAAAGCTGTGGCGCATGCATGAGGAGTTAGCGAAATGGTCTACGATGTACTTTTTGTACACGAAATTTTAAGAAAAGTTATGTGATGATAGTAGGAATTTGCTAAATGTTGATTTTAGTATTTCTATACTATGAATAAGTATGTTATTAACAATTAACTTGTGTTATAACTTCGATTATGTGATTAAAAATCCAATTTTAAATGATGAACGTACTTTAGTTATGTTTGTAAGATGGTAATGACTAATTATGTCATGATGACATATGTTTATAGGATATTGTGATTAATTTGATTTGATTTGGTTTACGAAGCAAGGCAAGTTTCTAAACTTTCTTTTTACATTGAGCAAGGCAAGTTCTTTAACTCTACTTTTAGAATTGTGCATTATAACCTTTAAATTTTCTTTGAATAGCAAGTTTTTCTTTGAATCCTTTAATCCTTTATCTTGTTGAACTAATTATGGTTTTCAATTCGATTATGATATAATGATGTAAGTTATTCTTGAGCAAGTTATTCTTGTATTTAACTTGTTGTTTAGCATGCAAATTTATATATTCTAATGTTGAACATTTTTATCGATCAAATTGTTATGCATGCTTAGTATTCAATTCTAATTAACCTTGGCTTAGTATTGTTCAAGCAAGGTGTTATAGTTATTCAAATTGTATGCTCTTAGATTATTCCTAAAGCATGACTTTAGTTTACTATGATTGATTCAATCACGATTATTCTATAGTGAAATGTTCTTGGTTTCATTCAACTAATCCTTAGTTGATGTTAGTTTAATTCAAATTACCAAAGCTTATCCAAACCAAACTTCCTTTGGTGCGGACTTGTACTCTAAATCTTGAGATGAACAACCCTAATGTTATGATTGAGGGGTTAACTTACAGCGTAGCGTTAAATGTTTATGCACAATACATGATGCGAAGAAATTTGATCCCCCTAAGTACGAGGAGTCCTTATAGTCTTATATTTGTTAAAGTTGGAGTTGAAAGATTACTACTACATATTGCTGTGGACATAGTTCATGGTCTTATGACCCTCGGTTATATTTATTCCACATTTTGGATTTGATTTACGATTATAGATGATAGAGTACTATTCATTGTTGATGAGCCTATTATTGGCGATTATTATTACTATACTCTGTTGATTTCATATTGTATCCGGTGAGCAATTGTTTTGCTCACTCTTGCATATTTAAAACTCATTGCGACTAAAGAAGAGAGGTAGATGAACCTTAAATCTAGCAAAGAAAGGAAAAAATGTGCAAGTGATGAAGACTTATAATTTTACTTTGATTGAGATGTTAGATTTTTATTATGATGATCTTAGACTTGGTTTTAATGAAGTTTATTTAATTTCCGCATTTGAATGATTGTAATTAAAGGTTAGATAACTTTGGAGATTTTATTATGTAACCCTTTAATGGGAAAGGTTTTATTTATCCGATTTTATTGTGATTGGGTAGTTAGATATGAATGTTTGATTAAGTGAACACCAAATCTGTGGGAATGAAGTACACAGATTTGGGGTGTCACGAGTTAGTATCAAAGCCTTAGGTTATGAACCTTAGGTGGGGAAAAAGCCTTAGGAAGTAACCTTGAGAAGATAGTGATGATAAACTATTATCGAGTTTTAAGGAAGAAGTAATAAAACACTTATGTGCTTATGTGTTTACAACTTATGTGCTCGTGAGAGTCGAGTAGTGATGATTAATAACTAAAACTTA
The DNA here is from genome assembly GCA_020205605.1 of Panax ginseng. Lineage (NCBI taxonomy): Eukaryota > Viridiplantae > Streptophyta > Magnoliopsida > Apiales > Araliaceae > Panax > Panax ginseng. Next base: position 114,272,466 of record CM035139.1, read on the forward strand.
AAAATCTTGTTGTCGGGATGACTAATGTGGAGAATCCAGTCGGGGCTAGGGAGGAAGGACCTCGGATGCCTAGAGAGGAGGAATCTCGTGATATTCAGTGGTTTGGGAACAAGCTGCTTCCCACGAGTCGACTCCATTACTCGCGATGGTCGAGGATGATGATGATGATGATGATGAAAGCAGGATGAGGAAGATCCTTTGGAGCTGCCACAGAGATGGATGAAGAGGGCGAGGAGGAAAGGATTCCACTTAACTTTCGATAGTTGGCCAGTATATATCGATGAGGTGCATGGCCCATGACGTGGAACTTCAAGATCTTGTCGAGGAATTACAAGAGATAGTAGGTGAACAACGGACCTTGATGGCACGGAAGGAGGACGACGAGATTCGAGGATCGAGAAGAATGATTGAACAATGTTGAAGAAAAGTGGTTCACACTTGAAAGAAGAGCGATCAAATGAGGAGGCGAGAGTTGCGAGTTGAAGAGCAAGTTGAGAGAAGAATGCTACAAAAAGGCGAGAGAGCCAAAAGGCAGCGTCTGATGAAAGCTTATCAACAAGCCAAAATAGCAAAGGGAGGCGCACAAGCAAAGAGAAGGAAGATGGAAGAAATGGATAACGTGTTCAACACGCGATCAATCGAGCTCAAGATCGGGTCATGGGTTATCGATTGATTCGAGGCGCTACCCGTTTCATCTTTGGACCAATCGGACCATGTTAGAGTTATGGAAGAAAAAGCGTCGTCGTAAGGCCTTTTCAATATCTTAATAGGACATCGTGAGGGTGTACTTGAGTTATGTTATGATAAATAATTTGTTAATCCCAAGTGTTATGCAACCTATGGGATATGATGATGATGTCACTGAAACTTTAGTAGTTCGGAAAATAATGTAAATAGCGGTGATCTTATTGATATGATGTTTTCAAAGAAGTTTTGAATAAAAGATATTATTTTCTTTTATCCAAAGTGTTATGTGTTATGTTATGGAATGATTACTTTATGGGGGCAAGTTAAGTAGAAATTACTTGAAAAGAGTTGAGTAATAATCTAATGAATGTATTCTTTTTAACGAAAATGCCTCCAAGCGTCAACCACCCACCGTCGAGAACCAACCATAGAAGGAACCAACATCGATAATCTTGAAACTAACTCCGTTCGGCGATTGGTGGCGTTCTAACGGTGCCTTTGCAAAATCAACAATATGAATCAACCTCGAACCAAGGTGCTACGTTTAAGGACTTCAAAGGCGGTTGGACCACGAAATTCCATGGATCCATGAATCCGGTTGAAGCACGAGACTTGGATTATGGAAATCGAGAAGGTTTTGATGTTGCTAGGGTAGAGGAGAATCGAAGACTACTTTTGCAGCGTTTATGTTGAAGGAGGAGGCTAGCTATTGGTGGCGAGCCAACAAGACTTCGGGAAGGACCGGGAGTAATGACACAGGATAGGTTTAAGGAGGCTGTTCTTGAGACTTATTTCCACGAGAGTTGAAGAAGTCGACTAGAGGTCCGATTTTTGAGTTGAAGCGAGGAACAATGTCGATTATCGGATTATCTTGCGAAATTCAACGAGTTGGCGAGGTTTTACGCCATATCGAGTCGGCCTGACAGAGCGGCGCAAAAGCGAAGAGAGGTTTGAGCGGGCTGAAACCACAGTTTGTGATGGGGTTTCCTGTTCCATTTGAAGACATTCTGCGTGATGATGGAGAAAGCGATTCTCGTTGAAAGTGGAAGCGAGTAACAAAAAAGCATAATCAAGAAGCGAGAGAAAGAAGAAAAGTGAAGGTGAAGCTAAGAGTAGTGGTAGCGGTAGTAATGGCAACAACACGAAGAGGAAGTGGAATGGGAATGGAGGAGGCTGGAAATCGACAAAGAAACCGACAAAATAAGTTTGAAGCATGTCTTTCGTGTGGAAAAAGTTTCATAAGGGAGTGTGTTTGCTTTGGGGAAAGCGAGTATGCTTCAATTGTGGCGGGAGGTCACATCACCCCAAATTGCACTCAAGCTAAGAAGAATGTGTGCTTCACGTGCGGATCGAGGATCACTTTGCTCGTGAATGCCCCGAAGAGAGATCTGGTGAGACAAATGGGAGCAAGGGAAATGCTAGTGGAGGTCGTTGGCTATTGCGGGACCAACAACAACAAATAAGCCCACACCCGAACCTTGACATGGTATGCAAGATCTTTGTGCAATCAAAGGATGTGGTGTCGGTATTATCCGATCAATGATATTGATGCTTATGTATTATTTGATTAAGGTGCTTTGCTTGCTCATTTATATCGATGAATTTGCTATGAGATTAGGATTGCCTAGTGAAGAATTGAATTTCCCTTTAAACATAGAAATTGCGAATAAGGAAGTAGTTCTGTTAGGTTCGTATATCTGAAGCTGTAGGGTGAACATTAAGGGAAATATTTTGATGGTAGATTTGATTAGATCGTCGGGCTAGGAGGAGAGTTTGATGTTATTTTGGGAATGGATTGGTTGTTCAATTATGGAGCGATAATTGGTTGCCAAAAAGAAATGTAAAACCTTATGACTCAAATCGAAAGGTAGTATTCAATGGTAGCAAATCGCTGAAACAAATGAGATGTCGGCGATTATCATGAGGCCAAAAAGTTGTTGAGTCGAGGTTGTGTGGGTTATTTAGCTTACATAGTCGATACTCGGAAGAAGGTCTGGCTGGAAGAAATACCGATGGTTAGGGAATTTGTGGGCGTGTTTCGGAGGATTTGCGGGACTTCCTTTTTGACGGAGAAATCGAGTTAATGATCGACTTAGCGCCGAGGAACAGCTCGATATCGAAAGCCCGTCTGAGAATGGCTCGGTGGAGATGAAAAGAAGCGATGGTACAACTACGGGGAGGCTGTTGGACAAAAATACATTCGGTAGAGTGTGTCACAGTGGGGAACACAGGTGTTATTAAATAAAGAAGAAGGATGGGTCGATCGTCTTTGCATTGATTATAGAGGATTAAACAAAGTCACTATTAAGAACAAATATCCATTCTTGAGAATAGATGACTTGTTTGATCGATTGAAGGTGCTTTATATTTCTCAAAATAGATTTGAGAAGTGGGTACCATCAATTGAAGGTAAGAAAGGAGGATGTCTTAGAAGGCGGCATTAGAACTCGGTATGGACATTACAATTTTTGGTGATGTCTTTTGGTTTGACAAAGCGCCCTACGGCGTTCATGGATTTGATGAGCAGGGTGTTTAAACCATTTTGGACAAGTTTGTGGTGGTGTTTATCGACGATATTACGGTGTACTCTAAAACTCAAGAGAGAACATGTGGAACATTTACGTATAACAGCTGGAGATGCTAAGAAAAGAAAAGTTGTATCTGAAATTCTCTAAATGTGAATTTTGGGTTGGAGCGTGTACAATTTCTTGGGCACGTAATTGACAAGGATGGAATTTGATGGATCCATCAAAGGTTGAAGGCTGTGATAAATTGGGAACAACCAGAACTCCATCGAAGTGAGAAGTTTCTTGGGATTAGCGAGAGGTTATTACAGAGACGGTTTATCGAGGATTTTCCAAGATTGCCACTCAGATTAACAAATTTAACGAAAAATCTGTAAAATTTGTTTGGATGGAGAAGTGTGAAGAAAGTTTCAAGAATTGAAAAAGAAGCTAAGTATGGCACATGTTTGTCATTACCGGATAATCTGAAAATTTTGTGGTGTATAGTGATGCTTCACACAAGGGATTAGGGTGTGTCCTTATGCAAAATGGTAAAAGTCATTGCGTATGCATCAAGACAATTGAAGGATTACGAAAAAGGGTGTCAGACTCATGATTTAGAGTTGGCGGCGGTTGTGTTTTTGCTCTTCGAAGATATGGAACACTATCTCTACGGAGAGAAATGTGAGATTTACACAGACCATAAAAATCGAAGTATATTTTCACGAAGGACTGAAACATGCGTCGAAGAAGATGGATGGGCGATAAAAGATTATGATTGTGAGATCTTTTATCATCCGAGCCAAAAACAAAGCGTGGTTGCGAGATGCCTTGAGTAGGAAAGGCGGGGAAAAAGTTGATGTTGTTAAGCGATAAGGAGGAGCTTATTACAACAATGTCAAGGTTAGAGTTGGAAATCAAATTTCCAAAAGAATCCGATGAAAGATGTTACGGATGGAAGCCGGTCCAACTTTGGTGGACAAAGTGAAGAGCGCTCAACTGCGGGATGAGGAATGCGAAAAAATAGAAAAGTGTGGTTGAGGAAAAGAGGTGAAATACAAGATTGATCTTGATGGAATCTTTGAGATTTGAAGGGCGAATATGGGTTCAATGATTCAGATTAAAGAAGAAATCTTGACCAAAGCTCATAACTTCGAGATATTCGATTCATCCGGGAAATGCGAAGATGTATCAAGATTTGCGGTGACATTTTGGTGGCCAAATATGAAAAGAGAGCGTTGCGAGAATCGTTGCAAAAGTGCTTGACATGTCGAGAGAGTCAAAGTAGAGCATCAAAGACCAAGCGGGTTACTTCAACCATTGGAATACGAAATGGAAATGGGAACATATCACAATGGATTTTGTGGTAGGTCTTCCAACAACTTCGAGAAAGGATCTGATGCGATTTGGGTGATAGTGGACAGATTGACAAAATCGCACACTTTTTGCCATAAAGATTAGATTCAATCTTGATCGGTTGGCAAAGTTATATGTTAAAGAGATCGTTTCGAGACATGGAGTTCGATGTCGATTGTGTCGAGATAGAGATCAGGGTTCACATCAAACTTACGGAAGAGACTACAAGAATGTATGGGAACCCGATTGCGAATGAATTGCATATATCATCCATAAAAAACAGATGGCCAAAGCGAAAGAGCGATTGAGACATTGGAAGATATGTTGAGAGCATGCGTCATGGATTTCAAAGGAAGGCTGGGATGAACAATTACCATTGGTGGAATTTTCTACAATAACGATTACCACGCTAGCATCGGCATCTTGCTATATATGAAGCATTATATGGCGGAAAGTGCGAGAACTCCTTTGTCTTTGGGATGAAGTCGGAAAACGTCAACTATTAGGACCCGAGCTGGTACAACAAAGCTGCTTGAGGTTGTCAAACTCATCGAGAACAAGATTGATAAATTTGCTCAAGATAGACAAAAGAAATATCTTGATCAACCACGAGACAAGATCGTGTATTTGATGTAGGAGATTTTGTATTCTAAAAGTTTCTCCTTGGAAGGAAAAATTCGATTTAGTAAGAAGGAAACTAAGTCAAAGATTTATTGGACCCTTGAAGTCTTTGCGAAAGGTTGGAGAGGTGGCTTTACGGTAGCTCTACCTCGAGAGTTACAAAACATTCATAATGTTTTTCACGTGTGATTATTACGACCATATAAACTGATTACAAACACGTGATTGATACGAACCATTGCGGTTTGAGAAAGATTTGTCTATGAAGAGTTTCTATCCGGATAGTCGACGAGGAAAGAACAAGTGCTTTCGGGAATAAGGTGATACCTTACATGAAGGTAATTTGGAGGAACCACAATGTCGAAGAGGCTACGTGGGAACTTCGAAAATTTGAAATGATGAAGAATTACCACAGGTTATTTGTTTAATCTGTGTCTTGATTACGGGGATAGAATCTTTGTAAGTAGGGGAGAATGTATTGTTGAATGAATTGTTTGAATTGTGATTACGGGGACGAGAATCCTTGTAAGGAGGAATGATGTAACATTCTAGAATTTTAATTGTTATATTAAATATTTATTGAATTATTTAAATATTTAATGGATGTGTTTATTGTTGAATAAATAATTGTTCAAATTTGAATTGATGTGGTTAATTATTTGTTAAATAAATAATTAAGGAAAATTAATTATTTTGCTAATTTAATTTAATTATTAAGTTAGAGAATTTTGATTAATTGAATTACTATTCTTTTTATTGGAATTTGTAATTAAAAAGGATGTGTTAGTTGATTAAATAAAGTTATAATTATATAGAAAATTATAATTTTGGTGGTATTGATTTATGTGATGAAGTGATTTAATAAATTGTTATTATGATTAATTTAATTAAATTAATGTGTGACAAATAACCTTTTATAAAGTAGTTATTAAAATAACTTAAAGGAGTTTTAATTAGTTTTTGCCAAACAAGGCCTAATGCTATTAAGTCTTTAATTTATTTGAGTTTTTACCAAACAAGTGTTAGGATTAATGGGTTATTTTTTAGTTAGTTAACCAAACAAGCCTTATGGCTTTTGATTTTAAAATTCACATATAAGCGATATCGATTATATTTATAATATATATTATATAATTAATATATATAATATCTATATCGTTATTTGGTTAAGGCGTATGTTAGAGAGAGAGGTTAGAGAAGAAGAAAAAAACTTCGGAGAAAGAAGAAAGAAGAAGAAGAAGAAGAAGAAAGAAAGAAGGCTAGAGATTGGAGAAGGAGGCTTGAGAATAGAAAAGATTAGCCATCATCATCTTCTTCAGTATTCTCCTATTTCTTTTAGTTTTAAAAGTTTAGTTTTATTTTCTTTCTCAAATTCTCTGTAAAATTCTTTGTTAATATAGCATTGATTTTTGTGTGTTATGTGATAAATATGTTGTAAAGTGATGTTAAAAGGATTTTCATGATTATAATCAAAGAATTGTTGTTATGTATATGTTTGTGAAGAAAATGTTTTTCTGAGAGAGTTTTTGGTGAAAATTTATTGTTTAGCTTAAAGTAGAAATTGAGGGTTAATTAGTTGTTTAGTTGATAAATTGATCGTTTAATTTGTTAGAGTATGTATAATCATTGATAAAGACACTTTGAATTAGTGGTTTTGGTTGAAAAACAAAAGTTACGATGTTGATTTTCATTGAAATATCAAAAAATGAGTTTTAGCCAAAAATAGTGAATTTGGGTGTGTTAATTTTGTTTGTTTATGTTGTTGTATGGGTAGAATCATGTTTAGAGTTTTGAAATATGTTTACATGAAGTTGTTGTATGATTTATGATATTTAGATGCATTAGAAATGAGCTTGTAGGCCAAAATTGGCTTTTTACATCTTTGTTTCTTGAAAAATTCTGCTTGTCGAGTCTACAATTCATTGCCTGTATGTACTGGACTTCTGATACCTTTAATGGTGTAGCATTATGACGCCTTGCTCACGTGACCTTGTGACTTATATGATTTGATCTCTGTGTCATATGTTTGCTGTACATCATGTACAGTGTGTGACGCGACCCACAATGTAAGCTAAAATGTGTGGCTGTGATGAGTTAGCGAAATAATGCGACGATTGTACTTTTGTACACAAATTTTAAGAAAAGTTATGTGATGATAGTAGGGCGCTAAATGTTGATTTTAGTATTTCTATACTATGAATAAGTATGTTATTAACAATTAACTTGTGTTATAACTTCGATTATGTGATTAAAATCAATTTTTAAATGATGAGCGTACTTAGTTATGTTTGTAAGATGGTAATGACTAATTATGTCATGATGACATATGTTTATAGGATATTGTGATTAAGTATTGATTTGGTTTAGCCTTGACGAGCAAGGCAAGTTCTTTAACTTTCTTTTTACATTGAGCTTCTTTTTGGAATCAATTATTGAATTGTTTCTTTTTAATTGAGCTTTAACTCTACTTTTAAATTTTCTTTGAGCAAGTTTTTCTAATCCTTTATCTTGTTGAACTAATTATGGTTTTCAATTCGATTATGATATAATGATGTAAGTTATTCTTGAGCAAGTTATTCTTGTATTTAACTTGTTGTTTAGCATGCAAATTTATATATTCTAATGTTGAACATTTTTATCGATCAAATTGTTATGCATGCTTAGTATTCAATTCTAATTAACCTTGGCTTAGTATTGTTCAAGCAAGGTGTTATAGTTATTCAAATTGTATGCTCTTAGATTATTCCTAAAGCATGACTTTAGTTTACTATGATTGATTCAATCACGATTATTCTATAGTGAAATGTTCTTGGTTTCATTCAACTAATCCTTAGTTGATGTTAGTTTAATTCAAAATTACCACTTGAAAGCTTATCCAAACCAAACTTCCTTTGGTGCGGACTTGTACTCTAAATCTTTGAGATGAACAACCCTAATGTTATGATTGAGGGGTTAACTTACAGCGTAGCGTTAAATGTTTAATGCACAATACATGATGCGAAGAATTTGATCCCCTAAAGTGCGAGGAGTCCTTATAGTCTTATATTTGTTAAAGTTGGAGTTGAAAGATTACTACATAGCTGTGGACATAGTTCATGGTCTTATGACCCTCGGTTATATTTATTCCACATTTTGGATTTGGTTTACGATTATTGATGATAGTACTATTCATTGTTGATGAGCCTATTATTGGCGATTATTATTACTATACTCTGTTGATTTCATATTGTATCCGATGAGCAATTGTTTTGCTCACTCTTGCATATTTTAAAAACTCATTGCGACTAAAGAAGAGAAGGTAGATGAACCTTAGCGTCTAGCAAAAGAAAGGAAAAATGTGCAGTGATGAAGAAGACTTGTAATTTTACTTTGATTGAGATGTTTTTTTTATGATGATCTTAGACTTGGTTTTAATGAAGTTTATTTAATTTCCGCATTTGAATGATTGTAATTAAAGGTTAGATAACTTTGGGAGATTTTATTATGTAACCCTTTAATGGGAAAGGTTTTATTTATCGATTTTATTGTGATTGGGTAGTTAGATATGAATGTTTGATTAAGTGAACACGGATCTGTGTTAGGAATGAAGTACTGGATTTGGGGTTATCCACTTTCTCATTGACAATCTTTGCTTAATACTGGCATGTACTCCTTTGCGGATTGATTTGCATGGTACCATCAGATTATTGTCGCTGAGGAAGACCGTGAGAAAACTACTTTCATCACACCTTGGGGAACCTTTTGCTACCGACGGTTATCATTCGACCTCATCAATGCCGGGGTAACCTATTAGAGAGCTATGATGGCTCTTTTCCACGTTTTAATGCAGAAGGAGATAGAGACCTATGTGGATGACATCATTATCAAATCATGGAAGGAGGAAGACCACATAGACCATCTCAAAAAGCTTTTCAACAGGTTGCGTAAGTAAATCTTGAAGTTGAATCCAGCCAAGTGTGCCTTTGGTGTTAAGTCAGGCAAGTTGCTAGGTTTCCTAGTCAGCCACAAAGGGATTGAACTGGATCCTACCAAAATCCAGGCCATCAAGGAAATTCCCATTCCTCAGACAGAGAAGGAAATACGGGGATTTTTGGGAAGAATCAACTTCATTAGCAGGTTCATTTCTCAACTCACAACAACCTGTGAGCCAATCTTCAAGTTGTTAAGGAAGAACTCCTCCATGAAATGGCATTAATGACAATGCAATGGGCTGTATGTTGGGGCAAAAAGACGATAGAGGCCAAGAACGAGCTATCTATTACCTCAGCAAAAGATTCAACAGCAGTGAACACAAGTACACTTTGATTGAGAAGACTTGTTGTGCTTTAGCATGGGCTTCCAGGAGGTTACAGCATTACCTCCATGGTCACACAACCCATCTCATATCCCGCGTGGATCCTCTCAAGTATATGTCTAGTAAGCCCATACTGAATTTTTGACTGTTTAGATGGCAGTTGATCCTACAACAATTTGACATTGTCGACGTGACGCAAAAGTTTGTCAAAGGTAAAGGAATTACGGATCAACTGGTCGCCGCACCTGCAGGGGATTACAAACCCTTAGAAACATATTTCCCCAATGAAGGGGTAATGGCAGTTCAACAATACCATCAGTACGATGCATGCCATACATGGAAAATGTATTTTGATGAAGCTGTTAACACAAAAGGCTCTGGAGCTGGAGCAGTTCTAATATCCGGTATGGGGGAGCAGTATCCTATCTTCGTTAAATTGCAGTTTATCAGCACCAACAACACAGCTGAGTATGAAGGCTGTATCATGGGGCTAAAACTTGCCCGTTCAATGGGCATCAAGTGGTTAACTGTCTTTGGGGATTTCGAAGAAATCTCCTTTCTACACATTCCTCATAATAGGAATGATTTTGCAGATGCATTAGCAACGTTGGCCTCCTTGATTCACATATCTGACAAGGAAAACATGCCAAGCATCACATTTGCCCTGCAAAAGGCCCCTGCTTATGGGAACTATGTTGGAGAAGTATCGGATGAGCTACCTCCCATCCACAACCCTTGGTATCAACATATCAAGGAGTATCTGTGAGATGGATCTACACCCGCTGAGGCAAGCCTGACTGAAAAGAGGCGGATCCATCGAGAGGGAGATAATCCATGCCCGGAGCATGAGTAATGAAGCTGTAGGGTGAACTAAGCCCTGTACACATTAGTATAGCAAATGGATCTCCAATCCCTGCCAGGAAAGCTGACCAAGATGCAGCATCTATACACTCCATAGGCTGAAAGGAGTACGACATGGCTATATCATGGGTGAAGCAATACCCATGTCGTCTGAATGTGCCAATCGGTCTCAAGTGTGACATAAACCACATGTACAGCATGACCGAGCTTCCTGTAAACACTCCTGCCGGATAAGTGCAGCAATATGTGACCAACCTCAGAGTCTCTGCCATAATCATTGGTATGATGGTGTGACCCTCCCTGAGAGCTCTCACTGCCATAATGACGCCAATGTCCAACTCATCCATGTACCGTGGCATGTAGACGTATGACAATACGCACAGTAGCAGTACATCCACTCTGGCCAAATGCCAATAATCCTCCGATGTGGTGAAGTCCCCAGAATACCGTCCATAACTATCCTCAGAGCCAAATCTATCAAATAGAAAATGCTGGGATATCACGTGGCCAGATGTAATCTCATCCTGTACCACTCTTTGCCTCAATCCGGTGAGGGTCATGAACTGCCTACTTATGTCTCTGATCGCCATGTGCACGCAAGGTTTGCCCAACGACAACATGTTCAACCGTGCATACTCCTCCAGAGTAGGAGTTAACTCATGGGTCCCACATCTCCGACTCGCTCTAGTTAGAGTTGCAAAGGAGGTTTCACAAGCTGAAAAGGCCAAATCAGGAATTAAAACGCTACGCAATTGAGCGGAATAGCCTGGAATCCTGGTTTTCACGGGCCAAATTCTGGCTCCACATATCACTCATTAGTATTCGCCTGCATACAAGGTATACTATACCAATGGCCTCAGCTTTTACAAATCATGCTCGACAATACCTCACAAAGGTCCGATGTCATCAATGCAGGGTCACAATCCTAAGTGTATCCCCAGCGGGGGTTACAACGCTGAAGTTATGAAATGATGAAGTATCCCCGGCGGGGGTTACAACGTCGAAGTTATGAAATAATGAAGTATCCCTGGCGGGGGTTACAACGCCGAAGTTACGAACTTATGATGTATCCCCAGCGGGGGTTATAATGTCGAAGTTATAAGTTGACAAAGTATCCCCGACGGGGGTCACATCGCAAGTCTTTCAAGCATCCACGTATCCCCGGCAGGGGTTATAGCGCATTCTCAACCATTGATACACACATCAATGAAGGTCAAGCAACCTTGACGTTATCTCAGCCAGAGGCAAATAAACCCATTGAAGAAACTTATTCATGCCTATGTATCCCTGGCGGGGGTTACAACGCCGAAGTCAAACTTATCCAAGTATCCCCGGTGGGGGTTACAACGCAATGCAACCATTGACATACACATCAATGAAGGTCAAGCAGCCTTGACAATACACCCAGCATGGATCTATCTAGTGATACACACATCAGCAAAGGTCAGGCAGCCCTGACAAGTACATACTATTGGCAGTAACTCCGACAGGATGGTGGGATATGTTATACACATCCTCAAACAGATAAAGCTTTTTCCCCACAGATTTCTTGTACACAAGAGGTACCTCTATGGAGTAGAAGTCTGTGTCTAGGATTCAAGACTTTAGTGATAGCCCCAACGTCAACATCCTTGAAGACTTGGATCGCATGTCCAAGACATCACTGATTGTCATCCCAACAGGATTAACAAGGAACTGACAATAATTTCATTCATGCATCATACATTTGCATCATGTTGTTGCACATAGCATCATGTTTATCTTGTTGCATTTCAAGTGTCTAGGATTTTTTTATCCTATCCATGCCTTGCATTGCATGAATATGATAAAGAGGGGCATCTGTAGACACTCAAAATTTTCTGCACAGCTGTTATTGACATTGCAGGAGGGCAAATTCGTCTTTCGGAGATAATCCTGGAAGACAACTCACATCCATTTCGGATACTACCGGAAGTTTAGTTTCAAAACCCGGAACACACAACGAGAGTATCATTTCCAACCCCGAAACACACACTGAAAGGATCATTTCCCACCTCAGAGATAACCCCGAGTTTCGTCCTTGGAGATAACCCCAAGGAATGCTATTGCAGTTCTAGCGATAACTCCAGAAATGCTTGTTTCAAATGCATGCGATCGGCTTCAATCTCAGACCTCCTGTAAAGGCACTCATACCACAGACCCGGAGCTAACACTGGGCAGATAGGTTCTCTCACAGATGACCTTGCGACATTCAAACACTTGCAGCAGTCCAATCTCAGATGTAACCCCGAGCAACATCTGCTTTTAACTAAAACTGGAGATAACCCCGGTGAGGAGTCAAACATCATCTTACAACCTCAACACCTGCGTGTCGTCTCAACACTTCATACATATATACATACAATAATGTCCTATAAGAACCAAGGAGTTCCAATCCCGAGTGACTATTATGTGTGGCAGTACACCAGATAGAATTTGAAGCTTGAAGACCATGGGCATGGTCCCCTCTTCCTGACTTCGTACAACCTCTAATCCATGTCATTGTGTAACTCTCGACATAAGCGGTCTGAAGAAGGTCTTATATACCTCGTTCGATGCTTGGATTAAAGTTCTGCAAGTTCGAGCGGACATTACAGTGCACGAGTGCACGTACTTTGAGACGACGGACCAATGGGAGCTGGGCAACAAGCAGTAATGCAAAGCTGCCGGTACGCCAGCAGTACACTCATGTTCCCTCTATAAATAGAGGGCTTGGGGTGGCCATTTGGAAAAAAGAGAGGCGAGGAAGCCCTGTCCAATTTGCTTTGTACACACCCCATATTGAGTGTTTCCTCATTTTAAACATCTGTTAGCTCACATATAACTATATTTTTACCGGCGGGAGCTGAGTGTTTATCCATATAGAGTCATAGAAGCTTCGCATTGGCGTACCAACCGTAAGTCTTCTCACACTCTATAAAGCCTTTCTCTTCATCTTTGCACACACTATTCTACACATTGAGAGTCGTGTTGTGTGCGTATGCCCGGACTTTGGTCCGTGGTGACAATTATGTGTGGCAGCACACCGGATAGAATTTGAAGCTTGAAGACCATGGGCATGGTCCCCTCTTCCTGACTTTATACAACCTCTAATCCATGTCATTGTGTAACTCTAGACATAAGCGGTCTGAAGAAGGTCTTATATACATCGTTCGATGCTTGGATTGAAGTTCTGCAAGTTTCAGCGGACATTACAGTGCACGAGTGCACGAACTTTGAGACAATGGGACCAATGGAACTGGGGCACCAAGAAGGTGCTACTGTGCAATGCCATAGTACACTGGCGGCCCCCTCTATAAATAGAGGGCTTGGGGTGGCCATTTGGAAAAAAGAAAGGCGAGGAAGCCTGTCCCAATTTGCTCTCATACACACCCCATATTGAGTGTTTCCTCATTTTAAACATCATTAGCTCACATATAGCTATATTTTTACTTATGGAGTCGAGTGTTTATCCATATAGAGTCATAGAAGCTCCTGCATTGGCGACTCTTCGTAAGTCTTCTCACACTCTATAAAGCCTTTCTCTTCATCTTTACACACACTATTCTATAAATTGAGAGTCGTGTTGTGTGCGTATGCCCAGACTTTGGTCCGTGGTTTTTATTTCTGTCTGTATATATATATACACTTATATATGGACTAACATTATCGAGTTATGCCTCGATTGAGCCTAGACTTATGTCTGGAGGGTTTACTTGATTATATATATATATATATATATATATATACATGTAGTCCCGCCTGGAGTTTACTTCGTGGCGGTTGATCGTCTTTACTGCTTTATTTACCTTTCTGATCCCCCATGGAGTTGTTTCATGGTGGTTGATCATGTCCATATATATATATATTTACCGCTTTTATATATTTACATTTCTGATCCCCCATGGAGTTGCTTCGTAGTGGTTGATCATGTTTGTGTATATATATATATATATATATATATATATTCTACTTTTATATATATATAATCGCTTACTACTTTTCATATAAAAACGCAGATCATGTGAGCTTAGGAATCATGTAATCATAGATTCGATCTCTCAATCTAGATTCGATTCCGTGATAGACATTTTCAAATTGTGGCGACTTGTACATTATTATTACAAAGTGTACGAATTTCCTTAGATGGTCACATGCCCATGAGGAGTTCAAGATCCTTTAGCTTTGATATTATTTTCTCAAGATGCTTCAAGATCTAGAAAATAAAAAAACAAACAAGTTTAACATTTAATAATAAAATGGAAGTATGAAAAGGTCTCAATTCCTATTGAGCACAGTGTTTAAAAAACCTCTTTTTATAAAACTTTATTGCTATATCTTGCTTAAAACTGATTTTTTCTATAAATTCAAACCCTTTGTATATAGGTGCGAACGAGGCCTCGCACTACTTTCAAATAATTGCACATTGATCCACACACACACACACATTCATATAATAGTTTCTTGAAAAGTGGCGGTCACCGTGGCAACACGAATGTCGGGGGGTGCCTAACACCTTCCCCCGGCATAATTAAGCCCCTGAACCCAAATGAATCTCAGTTTCATAGACCCGTTTAGGAGTGTCATATCACTGGGTCAATGTGCAAACCTTTTTCGGTTGCGTTGGTGCAACCAGTTAAAAACACCAACTGACGACTCTTAACAGTCCATCGTCGACATTACACATATCGGACCTTTTTAACTTGTTTTTTCAAACAAATCTCACCTAACATGAGAACATTAAAGAACAAGTAACGGAAAGGGACAACTAAAAATCTCGACATCGACACATCTGATGGTTTTCGATGAAACAAAGTAATGTTCAGGGTATCTAACACCCCTTAGTATACTATTGAGAATTCCAAAACTCTTATCTTGATATTCCAGGTTTATCTCTTCATATTTATTTCAACCACAGAGAAATATTCGCATCTAATGCTTTTAATTACGATGTATGTTCTCAAACTACTTTATATACTTCTTTGGGCAATTTGTGCTCATTCTTGCTTAAAACCTTTCGATTAAAATTTGATACTTATTTGAGGGCTCGAGCAAGGACAAGGGAAAGTCTAAGATGAAATGATGAGAGTTATTTATGTAATAAGTATATTTCCGCATATGATGTAATGTAGCGATAAACGCTAAGTTTAAGTTTCAGTTTATTAAAGGTTGTATAGACTTGGGACTTTATTTTGAATAAGTGTATAATATTTAATATTATTGTTATTATTATTAGAGTTACTTAGATAGATGATGATGTATGTTGTATCATGAGCACCATGTCCTGTAATCGATGTTACACGGATTTGGGGGCGTCACAGACAGTGACTGGGATTGAGGGTTTGCATGGACTACAGGAAGCTGAATAAGGCAACCAGGTAGGATCACTTTCCTCTACCTTTCATTATTCAGATGTTAGACCGACTAGCTGGACATGAATACTATTGCCTATTGGATGGATACTTAGGGTACAACCAAATAGTCATAGCTCCCGTGGATCAAGAGAAGACCACTTTTACATGCCCATACAACACCTTTACATTCAGAAGGATGTCCTTTGGGTTATGTAATGCACCAGCTACATTCTAAAGATGTATGATGGCTATTTTCTCAGACATGGTGGAGAATAATGTGGAAGTTTTCATGGACGACTCTTTAGTGTTTGGAAACACTTTTGATAAGTGTCTAGAAAATTTGGTCATGGTTCTAAAGCTTTGTGTCGAAACTAATTTGGTGTTTAACTGAGAGAAGTGCCACTTTATGGTTGAAAAAGGGATAATTCTGGGGCACAAGGTCTATGCAAAAGGCTTGGAGGTTGATAAGGAAAAGTTAGACACAATCGAGAACCTTTTACCGCCAAATTTAGTGAAGGGAATCCACAGTTTTCTTGGACATGCCGTGTCTTACAGAAGGTTTATAAAGGATTTCTCTAAGATTGCAAAACCATTGTGTAGTCTTTTAGAGAAAGATGCAGTGTTCAGTTTTGATGAGGAGTGTAAAGCAGCATTTGACCAGTTGAAAACCAAATTGACTACAACTCCAGTTGTAATAACCCGATATTTTCTATATAATTAAATCAGAAATTTTGCGTATAATTTTTTTTTAAGGTAAGAATGCGTGCCAGGTAATGTGTATGTATATTTGTGATAAATAAAAATTTATTTATTACATGAATAATTTTAAATAATTTTATTTTAGAATTATTGATTATTATAAATTATATTCTTATAATAATTAATTTTACAAGAAAAATGTTTTTTATTAATTATTTTCCATGAAAATATGATTTTATATTACTTAAATAATACATCAAATGGTTATTAGAATTATTATAATAAATATTTTATTTTATTACATGAATTTATTTCGATTTGTTAAGTTAATTATTTTTAACTTAATTAATAATGTTATATATGAAAGATAAATCGGATATGGAATCCAAACCCTAATTCTAGGTTTTGATCAAGGAATGAGAATAATAATATAATATTATTTTATTTCAGGGCTATAAATATGTACTGTATATGTGTGGACTGATAATGGTTGATCAATTATGATATATCATGACCAAACCCTAGTATTACTAGTAAACTCTGGTTTCGAAGTCAAACGAGATTTCAAAATTTGTTAGTCACTGTGTTATGTAGTATATGATCTGTATTATAAGTGGTAACGCTAATTATGTAAAAACCTTAATTAGTGATTTAAAACCCTAATTTCTAAGAATTAGAAATCTTAAGTAATAATTAGCTGATTGCTAAATAGAAACCCTAATTTGAAACTCAATTATGAGTTAGAGACTGTTATGTAATTTAAAACTCAATTACGTATTATAGAATTTATGTTAATTAGAGAAACCCTATTTGATAATTGAAAACCCTAATTGTTAGAAACCCTAATTTCTAAATTAGTAACCCTAATTTGTTAAAAATGAAAGCCTAATTCCTTATTATAAGCTCTAATTCTAATTAGTGAATTATTAAGACTAATTCCCAAGTTCAAGGTAATTAGAAACCTAAAGTAATTTAAAAACCATAATTTATAATTTAGGAAACTAAATTGTGCATTTTTAACCCTAATTTGAAATCCTACAAAAATCAAGATTTGTGAGGCCTTAGGGTTAAACCCTAAGGATCAAACCCTAAGGGTTTGTCAAGATTACAATTGAGCTATTAAAATCATGATAAAAAAGACCAAACTACCCTTTTGTATTATTTAGTAAGTTGCTTGCAAGTCTAACCAAAACTTTAGTTGGTAAACCAACTCTTGACTTTCCCCACATGATCAATAACTCCAAAGAATCAAATTTCATTCATCGAGATACACATTCTGAACACAATATTTATATAGATTCAAGAGAGAGAGAAAGCCACATTTTGCCCATTTTTTTTCAAACATCCAACGTACCTCTCTCAAGCTCAAACCCACGAAATATATATGTATACCAGTCCCATAGACAAGCCCCACTAACGCCTTTAACAAAATCAAGAAGCCAGAAACATGATTTAGCACGAAAGGTATAAAACCCTAGGCCTAAAATTTGATCTTTGATTCCATGTTAGATGTTAGTTTTTGTGTGTAAAATGTGTTGTTTATAGTGTTATTAAGTGATCTGGGTTGATAGATGTTGGATCTATAACATCTATAAGCTCAGATCTAGTATTTTTGCAAATCTAGAAAAAAATATTTTGTGTCTGACAGTCTAATGTCAGTCCTCATAGATATTTATATGTTATGTGTTTTTGTTGTTTAAGTGTTTGATCTTGTAGTATGTTATGAGAGCTTTGATATAGAACTTGATTCAGAGTCAGATCTGTTGTAGATTGATAGATATTGTTGGTCAAAGGTTGTTGACCAACCATGAATGGACAAAATTTGAGTAACCCAGATCTTGCCTAGAATGGTCTGACAAGACCTTTGTCGCCTCAGATCTTGCAAGATATTGTTGCTATATTATGGTTGTTATATCTAATCTGTAATATGTTATATAGACTACTCGTTTATGCCTTAAAATCTACTAAACATCAAACTGGGAGGATTTAGTGGCCGGTCAAAGTAGCTATCTGGAGCATGAAATTCGTTTTCTAGGTAACCCAGAAAACGTTTGAGCAACTTCTCTGACAGATTTTGACTGGCATGGATCTTGATATTGTAATATTGTTAGATCGATATTATATATTAAATGTGTAGTCTTGAATGTTATCTACAAAATGGAACCATAAGAACACCAAAACATTACCAGGATTGCAAGTTGTGGAAGCCCAAAAGTGGTCCTCGAATCGTTTCTTCATTTCGGGCAAACCGAAATGAAGAACATCTCCGACAACCCACTTTGGATGCTCGAGATCTCTTTTGTTATATGTTGTTTGTTCATGTTTGTTGTTGGATCTTGTAGTATTACACTAGTACTACAAGATCAAGGTATTAACTTGCCAGTAAACACACAATGAATCAATGTTTAATGTCCGTCAAACAAGCTCACTGCTTCGGTGACATGTTTTACTGGTTTTTCATCATGAACGCTTCAAGAACACCTATAATGCGGCGGTTACTGTATTATAAAGCGATCTTTAGCGATAGTTTATTTCTAAAATTAATTATTTTTATTAAATAAATAGGAAAATTAGTTTTTAATTATTAAAAATACAAAATAAATTATTAAAAATTATTTTAAAGTCTAAAAATTAGTTTTAATAATTTTAATATATTTCATAAATATTTAATATTTTTGAGATATTAAAAGGTATTTAATTTATTTAATTATAATATTAAATAAATTAGTTAAAAATAATTTTAATACTTGAAAAATCATTTAAAATTTTATTATGGTATAAGAAAATATTTTAAGTTATTTTTAATGATTTTAATATTTTTGATAAATTTCATTAATAAATTAATATTAATGATAATTAACTTATTTAATAAATGTATTAAATAAATTATGAAAAATAGAATTAATAATTTAAAAATCATATAAAAATGATTTAAAGGTTATAAAAATATTTGAAATTATAAAATATAACTTTTGATATTTTTCATGAAAAATATTAATATTTTAATATTAATGATATTAAAGTTATTTAATAATTATATTAAATAAATGATTTTAAAATGATTTTAATATTATAAAATTATTTTTAAATGAAATTAAGGTGTTTAAAAATATTTTAAGTTATAAAGTATAACTTTTAATATTTAAAAGATAATTTCATTAACAATTTAATATTGATGATATTAAATTTATTTCATAATTATATTAAATAAATAATTTAAAAATGGTTTTATTAATTTAAAAATCATTTAAAAAGGATATAAATATTAATGGTAATTATTTAAAAATGATTTTAAATATTTTAAAAATCATTTAAGGATGATATTAATGTTCTAAAAGTATTTTAAGTTATTATAAATAACTTTAATATTTTTAGCAATGGTTTCATTAATAGTTTAATATTAATTAAATATTAATGATAATAGAATTATTTGATATTTAAATCATTTTATAATGATTCTAGTGTTTGAAAAATCATGATAAATTATAATAATTATTTAAAAATTATTATAAGGCTATGAAAAATAATATGACTTATATTTAAATTATTTAAATAAATATTGAACAACAGGTTTGAGTCTTAGACTCGATAATTACCTAATAAAGTCATCGGTACGCCGACAGGTTTCAGAAATTGATCTGGACTTATATAATTTGTTTGTATATATGTTTGTTCGTGATCCAATGACTGTGAAACATGTGTGACAATGTGATTAGGTTATGTCTTTGGCAGAATAAGCGCGATTTATGTGTTGAGATATGTTATTCTAATAAGTAAAATGATCTTATTAATGATAGGTTTCGGTATAAAAGATAAAACTAAGTTGCGTATTGTAAGCAGCAGACCAAGTAAATATTCTACCTTTGCATTTTCTTTATGCAATGGATATAAGTAAGAAAGTGTTCAGAATTATATTATTATTATCCCAGATTACTAACCCTATTGTTATATATATTATATCCGATCATTGTTTATCAACATGATATTATATTATATAATTCAGATATATATTATGTTCGTTAATTTCTATATATGGTTATCTGAGTGTCCTCACTTGGATAATCATTATATTGAATCACATGTTGATATATATATATATATATATATATATATATATATATATATATATATATATATATATATATTGATCCCCGTATGTATACACTAAAGTAAAAGTCGCCTAATGCTATTTGACCAAATTTAGACGTGATTTAGAAATATCGTTGAATATGATAAAACCTTTTTGTATCCAATCAAATTATTTTGGTTCTGATTCTAGACTAAAATATGAACATCCAGAACATGGGAAAACTTTTATGCATGGGCGCATGACAAAAAAAATGGGGCTTCAAAGAACAACCGATTTTCGTTGCTAAAGGTGCCAAATATCATTGCAAAGGGTTTTGTAACGACTTTCTTGTCGTTAATGTGAGATCCGAATTTTATGAAATAAAAGTATTCAATTTTTCTATTTTGGTAAATAGTTAAATTGATAAAAGTTTAAAGTTAAGGGTCATATTTGAAAAAATTTTTCAAAGTAAGCAAGTTGTCATAAAATAACAGGTAGTAAAAAAACGATGTCTGGCGTGGTTGCATAGTAGCACACGGTATTGATTATTGATGCTTATGTGAGAAGTCACTTTCGGTTATACTCGATTATTGCTACAATAATTGTTGCATCATATCTCTCATATTATTGATTCAATTATTGTCACGATATCATCATATAATATATTTATATATTATTAAATCAATAATTGAGATGACAAAGTTATTCATATTATTATTTGCAATATTGACAATGTCTAGAAGTTACATCGAGGAGAGGTTTGGTCACTAATTGCTTGCGCCCGATAAGGAGAAATCCTTATCGGAAAGCCCCTCTTTCACAGGAGCGACACAGTTGTTAAATATTGTGAGTTATAATATTAATGATGAATGAATGTTATTAAAAATCAAAATTTGAGTTAAGTTGAATTTGGAGATTGGACGTGATATTTGAGTCGAGAGCGATGAAATTAGTAGAAATAGACTATAAACACAAAATTTATTGGGGTTGACTTTTTGGTCAAAAAAAGTCGACAGATTGACTTTTTTTTAAAAAAAGTCAAACTTTGAAATTTCAAAATGAAAATTTTTTGAGAAAAATATTTCCATTGTGTTGGGATTGTTAGTGTTAGTGGAAATCGACATTTATTTCGATAATAATTGATGTCTGGAGGTTATATTGACCCGATCGGGTAATTAATCGAATAAATGAGCAATTAATTGCTATTAATTCACATGATTATAACTATTTGTTCACATGTGTGTACTATTGATTCACATTCATGTACTATTAGGGGAGTTGGTGCAAGATTGATAATACTTGCATGACTAAGTTAAAAATGGAGGTATAGATGGAGGTCTTATCTTTGTAATTAAGTATTTTCACATGATTATAACTATTAAGTCACATGAATGAACTATTAATTCACATGATTTACTATTAGGGGAGGTGGTGCAAGTTTGATAATACTTGCGGGGACTAAATTAAAAATGAAAAGAAAAGTTGAAGGTATTGTCTTTGTAATATTTGAGCCCCAAAGCGTGCAATTATCGAAACTATATTTTCCTATAAATAGAAGCTCATTCTTCCTTCATTTCTCACCAATTCACTAAAAGCTATAGAGCAATTATTATAGAGAGAAATTATAGAGAAAAGAAGAAATGAAATTACCTCACTACCTCCGATATTCCGATTATCCGAGTTTTCTTAAGGTAAGGGGTAATTTCTTTCGTATTATTTTTTTTCGTATTCATGAAGAGAGCTATTGTTATTCCATTCCTTATTATTATGTTGGAATAACTTTGTATCATGGTAATCTTTATACATGGTGAAATTCTTATATTATTCCATTCTTTATTATTATTTGGAATATCACATGCATGCGGATTCTGGCGTGACTGGTTCCATTCTTTATTATTACATTGGAATATCACATGCATGCGGATTCTGACATGACTGGTTCCATTCTTTATTATTACATTGGAATAACTTTTATGCATGCGGATTTATCGCATGCACAGTTCCATTCTTTGTTATTCCATTCTTTATTATTACTTTGTTTGATTATTATTATTCCATTCTTTATTATTACATTGGGAATATCGGATTACATGACTTTCCATTCTTTATTATTACATTTGGATTATCATGCATGACACATTCCTGGTTCCATTCTTTATTATTACATTGGGAATAACTTTTATGCATGCGATCTATCGCATGCATGGTGAATTCTTACATTATTCCATTCTTTATTATTACATTGGAATAACTTTGTCTATGTGGATTACTGCATGCATGGTGAATGATCCTTTGTATTCATTCCTTATTAAATTGTAGAAATGATGCATCTGCGTGGATTACTGCATGGCGGTGAAAATCCATTTGCGGTTTTAATAATTTTTTGACCCTCAAAATTACGGAAAAATTTGAAATGATAATTTGATGAGTTTTCTATATTGTGTCCAAAAATGGCGATTTTTGGATGTATAGATTAAGAGTTATGGATTTTATGGGAAAAGACTATTTTAAAAAGTAAACCCTTATAACTCCTTGTGGTTAACTCCAAAATTGGTGAAATTTTTATTGGGAGTACATGTATATAACGAGGAGTATACCACATAAATTTTGAATTTTTGGACAAAAGTAAATTTATGATAAATGTCTAAATATTAAAGATTTTGGCCATATGAAAAATAGTAAATGAATTTTAAAAATTAGAGAAAAATATATATTTCAATATGGGACTATATTACGCTAAATCCCGAGAAAAAGAAATATTTTTGGGACTGATTTGGTATTTTTCATGAAAATGAACTAGTTATGAGTAAATGAATTAAATATGTTATGTGAAGTAACAAAATTGGAAAATAGGATTTTATGGCTTGGGAATCCTATATAGGGTATATCTGATTTTTGATGAGGATTTGATCATTGGTGATGAAATCTTATGAGTATGGCATTTTGAATGATTAAATGCATTATTTGGTAAAGTGTAAACAATTGAAATAAATTGTTTATAAGTTTAAGAAGTGATTAAAATATTGTTATAATATTAATAATATTAGATTATGAGTTTATTAAGTGATTGATAATATTTGGATAAATTTAAAGTCTTTAATATTTATCCTTGTTTTTTATTTGATTAATGCTTATATCATTGTCATCATCCTCATGCTTATATTGTGATGAAAGTCATCTTTGGCTTACGTGCAAAGATGGATTTGTTGATTATTAGTTTTATAGTTGTATATCTTTGGCTTACGTGCAAAGATGGATTTTGTTGATTATTGGTTTTATAGTTGTATATCTTTGGCTTACGTGCAAAAGATGGGTATTTGATTATTGGTTTTATAGTTGTATATCTTTGGCTTACGTGCATGGGTGATGATTGATGGGCGTATATCTTTGGTTCGTTATGATTATAACCGTTGGTATGATTATAACTCGGGTATAATCATGACCATTGTTGAAAAACTCGAATATCCTTGGCATTGTAGTGCATGGATAATTAATGGTCGTATCTATACTAATGAATATCCTTGGTAGTAGTGCGGGGATGATTCGATGATGTGGATTAATTATTAAAATTTGAGTCTCGGCGATAACATATTGATAATACACTTTTAATTAAGTAGAAGATAGTAGATATCATGCTCTACTTGACTCTTATAATCTGATTGTATGTCTTTGGCTTGTAGAACAAAGATGAATTGTTAATGAATATCTTTGGCGTAGTGCAAAATGAATTTATTAGTATGATTATGAACAAAAATTGTGATTTGGTATAACCATGATTTTTGATGTTTTGGTGAAGATAGGTGATGAAAATTATCTTAAATCACAGGTGCGAAGAGAATTTAGAATCACAATTATGATTATGAGTTATTCATATGATTGTGGACATGAATTGTTGATTGATGTTACGAGGATAAAACATTATTGGTGGACTTTTAACATGGAAGATAATAGACCGATGGTCTATTTGACTCTTCTAATGGATTGCTTTCGTTCATTTGCAACTATGGTTTGAAAAGTTTTATCATCTACCATATGTTCTAAATCTACGATTTATTATTGATAAAAGCTATTGATGATGTAAATTATCTTTAGTCATGATATTCTTTCTTTGGGCTAGTTGTGCTCACCCTTTTTTTTTCACATTTCCTTTAGGTAATAAGAGTGTAGTTTTGGGTTGGCGGGGGGATAAACGAGGAGAATAGAGCGGTGGTCTATATATTTTGTTGAGGTTCTCCTAAAATAGTATGGAAATAATTTTATTGAGAACTTTAGATAAGTGTATGTATTATTGTTGTATATGTCATTTTTGATATTTAATTTTGGTGAACCGAATAGGGTGAGGTGAACCCAACTTTGGAAGGTGTTTTGCCACTATCATACAAGATGTCTAATGACATACTGACCTCGTGTTATCATAAAGGCGAGGGTTGTGCACATCCACTTCTTTGAGTATATCTACGAGCACACTACTATATAATCTTGGAGTTTATTTGAAATATAATTCTCACTTGGAGACAACGGAGATAATTATATGTCGAGAAGAAGACTCACCATTGGAAAGAAGATGATAGCAATCTTCTTGTTTTTCTTTGGGGACTATTAGGTTGACGAAGGATAATTACGTGGACATATGATATCTATCATAACTTTAGAGCAGCATGGCCTCCCATATACGAAGGTTTCCTTGAGCACTTCCCAAAGATTTTAATTTCTAAAAGCAGTTATTGATTGTACTTTTATGTAAGTACCATTGTAAGGTTGTGGTCAAGGCACCATGAGGAGTTACATACATTTGTATTAAAACTCACGGTTTAAGCGTATTGTAAATATTACACTTGCGACGATTCAGCGATTGTATAAATGAAGTTTGTATTTGATTTTTATAGTATGATATCTGGCGACTCGAGAATGGGTGGTGTGGATCTATTTTGGGCGTCACAAATGGTATCGAGCTTAGGGATATGGTTACATTGGCGGAGATAAGAGTCTAGAACTAGGAGGGAGGCGAGTTATATATTATTTAGTGTGTGACTTACCTAAGTGAAATTGTTTACTTGATAAGTTGACAAATTGTGATATGTCGATTAACCTTTGTTTTGAAGATATATTCTAGAATGATATAAAATACGGAGATGAAGCAATGGAAAAATCATGATATGAGAGGAAATAACAGGGAAGGTACAATCAAAAAAGAAAGCAAGGTATTCTCATCTCTTGAACTACCGAATGCGTAAATTTTGAGGCAAAATTTCATAAGGAGGGAGATTGTGAGATCCCAATTTTATGAAATAAAAGTATTCAATTTTTATATTTTGGTAAATAGTTAAATTGATAAAAGTTTAAAGTTAAAGGTCATATTTGAAAAATTTTTCAAAAAGTAAGCAAGTTGTCATAAAATAATAGGTAG
The DNA here is from genome assembly GCA_020205605.1 of Panax ginseng. NCBI lineage: Eukaryota > Viridiplantae > Streptophyta > Magnoliopsida > Apiales > Araliaceae > Panax > Panax ginseng. The sequence goes on from CM035139.1 coordinate 114,298,315, forward strand.
TAAAAAGAAACGATGTCTGGCGTGGTTGCATAGTAGCACGGTATTGATTATTGATGCTTATGTGAAAGTCACTTTCGATTATACTCAATTATTGCTACAATAATAATTTTGCATCATATCTCTCGTATTATTGATTCAATTATTATCACGCGATATCATCTGCATAATATTTTATATATTAAAAATCAATAATTGAGGCGACAAAGTTATTCATATTATTATTTTTGCATTATTGATAATGTCTAGAAGTTACATCGAGGAGAGGTTTGGTCACTAATTGCGCGCGCCGATAAGGAGAAATCCTTATCGAAAAGCCCCTCTTTCACAGGAGCGACACAGTTGTTAAATATTGTGAGTTATAATATTAATGATGAATGTTATTAAAAATCGAATTTGAGTTAGGAGTTGAATTTGGAGGCCTTGATATGATATTTGAGTCGAAAGCGATGAAATTAGTAGAAATAGACTATAAACACAAAATTTGTTGGGGTTGACTTTTTGGTCAAAAAAAATCGATAGTTGACTTTTTGGAAAAAGTCAAACTTTGAAATTTAAATGAAATTTTTGAGAAAAATATTTCCATTGTGTTGGGGATTGTTAGTGTTAGTGAAATCGACATTTATTTGATAATAATTGATGTCTGGAGGTTATATTGACGAATCGGGTAATTAATCGAATAAATGAGCAATTAATTGCTATTAATTCACATGATTATAACTATTTGTTCACATGTGTGTACTATTGATTCACATTCATTGTACTATTAGGGGAGGTTGGTGGTGCAAGATTGATAATACTTGCATGACTAAGTTAAAAATGGAGGTATAGATGGAAGTCTTATCTTTGTAATTAGTATTATTTTCACATGATTATAACTATTGAGTCACATGATTGAACTATTAATTCACATGATTTACTATTAGGGGAGGTGGTGCAAGTTTGATAATACTTGCGGGGACTAAATTAAAAATGAAAGAAAAAAGTTGAAGGTATTATCTTTGTAATATTTGAGCCCCAAAAGCGTGCAATTATCGAAACTATATTTTCCTATAAATAGAAGCTCATTCTTCCTTCATTTCTCACCAATTCACTAAAGCTATAGAGCAATTATTATAGAGAGAAATTATAGAGAGAAAGAAGAAAGAAAGTACGCTACCTCACTTTTCCTCCGATTTCTTCTATATCCGGGGTTTTATTATTATAGTAAAAGGTATATTATTTCTTTACGTATTCATTCAGAGAGAGCTATTGTTATTCCATTCCTTATTATTATGTTGGAATAACTTTGTCTATCTGAATCTTTACATACATGGTGAAATTCTTCTATTATTCCATTCTTTATTATTACATTTGGAATATCACATGCATGCGGATTCATGCATGACACAGTTCAGTTCTTTATTTTATTATTATTATTATTTGGAATATATCATGCATGGATTCTGCATGCGGATTGGTTCCATTCTTTATTATTTCTTTCTTTATTATTCATTGGAATAACTTTATGCATGCGTTTATCATGCATGCATGCGGTATTATGCATTGTTGTTGTTATTCCATTCTTTATTATTACATTGGAATATCACATGCATGCGGATTCTGGCGTGACACAGTTCCATTCTTTATTATTACATTGGAATATTTGGTTCCATTCTTTATTATTACATTGGGAATAACACATTTTCATGCGATTATCGCATTTATTAATGGTGAATTCTTACATTATTCCATTCTTTATTATTCCATTCTTTATAACATTTGGAATAACTTTGTGTGTGGATTACCATATGCATGGTGAATGATCCTTTGTATTCATTCCTTATTAAATTGTAGAAATGATGCATCTACGTGGATTCTGCATGGCGGTGAAAATCCATTTGCGGTTTAAGTAATTTTTTGACCCTCAAAAATTCTGGAAAAATTTGAAATGATAATTTGATGAGTTTTCTATATTGTGTCCAAAGATGGCGATTTTTGGATGTATAGATTAAGAGTTATGAATTTTATGGAAAAACTATTTTTTAAAGTAAACCCTTATAACTCCTTGTGGTTAACTCAAAATTGGTGAAATTTTTATTGGGAGTACATGTATATAACGAGGAGTATACCTGTAAATTTTGGAATTTTTGGACAAAAGTACAATTTATGATAAATGTCTAAATATTAAGCGATTTTGGCCATATGAAAAATAGTAAATGAATTTTAAAAATTTAGAGAAAATATATATTCAATATGGGACTATATTACGCTAAATCCCGAAAAAAAAAATATTTTTGGGAATTGATTTGGTATTTTCATGAAAATGAACTAGTTATGAGTAAATGAATTAAATATGTTATGTGAAGTAACAAAATTGGAAAATAGGATTTTATGGCTTGGGAATCCTATATAGGGTATATCTGATTTTTGATGAGGATTTGATCATTGGTGATGAAATCTTATGAGTATGGCATTTTGAATGATTAAATGCATTATTTGGTAAAGTGTAAACAATTGAAATAAATTGTTTATAAGTTTAAGAAGTGATTAAAATATTGTTATAATATTAATAATATTAGATTATGAGTTTATTAAGTGATTGATAATATTTGGATAAATTTAAAGTCTTTAATATTTATCCTTGTTTTCGTTTGATTAATGCTTATATCATTGTCATCATCCTCATGCTTATATTGTGATGAAAGTCATCTTTGGCTTACGTGCGTGCTGATGGATTTATTATTATTGGTTTTATAGTTGTATATCTTTGGCTTACGTGCAAAGATGGGTATTGATTATTGGTTTTATAGTTGTATATCTTTGGCTTACGTGCAAAGATGGATGATTATTGATTATTTGTATATATTTTGGTTGTATATCTTTTATTGGCTTGTATATCTTTGGTGCATTGATGGGCGAGTTGTTGGTATGATTATAACTTGAGAGGATTATTGGTATAATCATGACCATTGTTGAAAACGAATATCCTTGGCCCGTAGTGCATGGATAATTAATTGGTAATAATCTAATGAATATCCTTGGTAGTAGTGCGGGGATGATTCGATGATGTGGATTAATTATTAAAATTTGAGTCTCGGCGATAACATATTGATAATACACTTTTAATTAAGTAGAAGATAGTAGATATCATGCTCTTGACTCTTATATATCTGATTGTATGTCTTTGGCTTGTAGAACAAAGATGAATTGTTAATGAATATCTTTGGCCGTAGTGCAAAAGATAATTTATTAGTATGATTATGAACAAGAATTGTGATTTGGTATAACCATGATTTTTGATGTTTCGGTGAAGATAGGTGATGAAAATTATCTTAGTCACAGGTGCGAAGAGAATTTAGAATCACAATTATGATTATGAGTTATTCATATGATTGTGGACAGGAATTGTTGATTGATGTTACGAGGATAAAACATTATTGGTGGACTTTTAACATGGAAAGATAATAGACACGATGGTCTATTTGACTCTTTAATGGATTGCTCGTTCATTTGCAACTATGGTTGAAAAGTTTTATCATCTACCATATGTTCTAAATCTACGATTTATTCTTGATGAAGGCTATTGATGATTAAATTATCTTTAGTCATGATATTCTTTCTTGGGCTAGTTGTGCTCACCCTTTTTTGCTTCACAATTCCTTTTAGGTAATAATAAGAGTGTAGGCATTTGGGTGAGCGAGAGTAACGAGGAGAATAGAGCGGTGGTCTATAGTTGTTGAGGTTCTCCTAAATAGTATGGAAATAATTTTATTGAGAACTTTAGATAAGTGTATGTATTATTGTATATATCGTCATTTGATATTTAATTTTGGTGAACCAGAATAGGGTGAGGTGAACCCAAACTTTGGAAGGTGTTTTGCCACTATCATACAAGATGTCTAATGACATACAACCTCGTGTTATCATAAAGGCGGGGTTGTGCACATCCACTTCTTTGAGAGTATATCTCTGAGCACTACTATATAATCTTGGAGTTTATTTGAAATATAATTCTCACTTGGAGACAATGAGAGATAATTATATGTCGAGAGAAGACTCACCATTGGAAAGAAGATGATAGCAATCTTCTTGTTTTTTTTTGGGACTATTAGGTCAACCAAGGATAATTACATGGACATATGATATCTATCATAACCTAGGGCGCATGGCCTCCCATGTACGAAGGTTTCCTTGAGCACTTCCCAAAGATTTTAATTTCTAAAAGCAGTTATTGATTTGTACTTTTATGTAAGTACTTTTATGTAAGTACCATTGTAAGGTTGTGGTTGAGAGACACCATTACATTACATACATTTGTATTAAAACTCACGGTTTAAGCGTGGTACTACTGCACACTTTCAGCAGTTTATATAAATGAAGTTTGTATTTGATTTTTATAGTATGATATCTGGCGACTCGAGAATGGGTAAATAACTTGCATTAAGAATTCAAAGTGAATACTCTAACAACAATCTGACCAAATAGAAAAATACTTCATGAATTTGAAACATACCCAAAAACAAAGGGTTTTAGGGCCATTATCTTCTTCTCCGGATAGTTTTGTTGTCCAGGTTCTAGTGCAGGCAATCCTACCAAATAGGCTCGATTTAGTTCCTAAAACATTGGTGTCAATAACCAATACTTGCACTCCTTAGAAATGAAAAATAATTGTGCTGCTTAAAATACTATAATTAGTAAAACATTCAATGAGACTGACTATAGTAAAGTCCATAACCAACTTGTCTGTCATCATGGGATAATCACATGTGATGGATTCTTGTTACCTAAACTCCCCTCAACACTTCTCTGTTCCAATCTCCTCTCAAAATTTATAGGTCCCAAGATCAACATGTATACTTTTAGAAAATGACATGAAATCTCACGTGTTGAATAATATAGACTATATCAATGGATATGCATATGTTTGCTATAACTGGATAGTACATCTATTTGAAATGGTGAATTTACCTTCCCAAAATTTGAACAAAATAAAATAAAGAACCACCACCGCAGATATATCAAGACTCAAGAAAAACGATTGTATAAGAAGGCAATGACATCATGTAGATTTAACATTGATGATGACAAACATTTCTAATTAATAAATCATGTTAAATAATTACATATACTGATCAGAAAATAGATTAAAAGTTTAGGATAAACTTACGAAAGAAATGCTTCACATTCATTCCATTGTCTAGCCAAATCAATTTCCTTCAAACCATGGAGACCAAGACGAGCGTAGTCCGGACTCATTAAACTTCTTAAAAAGTAAATATTTTTCAAAGATATGTATTCTTCTCAACTCCAATAATTGTATTTAAAGAAACTCCGTGGAAGGCATCATTGTGTACGACAATGTGTGTGATAGTAGAGATGATATCAAAAAAATACCAATTCTTTGAATAAAGGAGCGGGTGTCCTAATTACATGACTAGCAGGTAAGAGATCCCAGGGTTTAATTTCTTTGCCTAAATCTCCGTTCTCATCACAAAGCGATAGTATATTCTCAGTAGGCAAGTTGAGTTGCTTTAGTACCTTGATTGGCATAACAACAGAAGAAAATCAGTGAAAGATCAATTTAAACGGCTTGTACTTGTAAAATTATGCAATGCATACCTCAATAGTAAATGATGGCATGAAAGGTTCTAACAAGCAAGCTATTAAATAAACTAGCCCAACTCAAGTTCTTATAACAATAGAGCAGAAGCTTCATCTTCCTCATCTGACTTCCAAAATTTGGTATTCTACATTTAAAAGTGGAATATTTAACAAAATGAAATGTGAAGTCAAGTTCCAAAAGTCAATATATTTATAATATAAAGACTTACTTGTAGATATGTATTTCCTTCACTTGAGATACTCATTCCGATTTTAAGTCCTTGCTTTAGTTTAATCTATGTCACATAATATGAAATGCGAGATAGAACAATTAAGTTCAACTTAGTTGTGACAACAAAACTTCATGTCGAGTTGTATCATTACCTTCTCCATGTCCTCTAAATATTATTCCACATATTTACCAATCTTTTTTCGCCAACGACTTTGTCGAAGAAATGAGTTTACGCCTCGGAGCATCCAGGATTACAGATCCATATCCTAGTCCTGTGAAGGAACCATAGAAGGTAGAGAGAAATGTAACAAAGATAAGGCATGTGGGGTGAGAAGTAAGGTTTCGCATGACCACGAACAACCGGGTTTAATTCTAGATTACAACTCATTATCCTTCGAGTTTTTAAGTTCCAATGATAACCCAAGGAAATAGATAAATGAACAATGAAACTTCAAAAAAAACATGTAGTAGCAAAACTTAACCACAAAATGGTGACTAACCTTGGGGTTTGGCGATGAAGGACAAGACCCGATTAACATAATTGCCCAAATAATTCAAAGAACTCCTATTAATTTAATTTTGCTTGCAAGTCCTTCCATGTGAATAATGTGTCCGATGCCTAAATAAGATGTATGAATGTAAAAATTCTCTTAGTAATAAGATATAATAATGGAGTCAAAAACCGTTAACAAAATATAGAGTTAAACAACAAATTCTATATTAACAAAAACACACCTCGAAACATTAGTTAGCAAAAGCAATATCGCCAGACCTCTGCGAGAATTTTTGTATCTTTAGCATCATTGCCAAACACTCCTACTCCTTTACTCTTGGAAAACTTTCTGCATAACCAAGAATTTATCAAGAAATATATGAGGGACATCCTAAAAGTTTTTATTTTTTTTGCACTCACCTCCCACAAGTCGAGGTGTCAAAATAATCACTAGTCGAGTTCAATGGACATATATTAATATCCATATCGAAAGCACACCGATTCATAGTTCAAATATTCATCATGCTAATGCTCTTCATCAACGTCCACTTTTCTCCGGTTCGAAGAAGTGTAGAAGGAAACATCACACGAAATAAGAGGAAAATATGTTAATACAAAAGCATACTTTATAATCAACTTGAAATATGCCCAAAGTATGCTAGCCTCTTTTAAAAGATAAACCAACATACAATTAACATCAAGAGTTTAAGCGAAATAGTGTAAAAGCATTGCCTTGAAATTGAGGATCAAAGTAAAATCGGGTAAAATAATTCTTATTACGTGTGTTTGGGTGAAAAGTTTTATCTTCTAATAGAAATTGGAAATCCATCTCGCAATCGAGAAATTTGGGCTCTAGCTATAAAGATGAAATGTTGTACATATCAAGTCTTGGTGAGTTGTTATTTTCCTCGATATTGCTTGAGCAAAGAAGATGAATAACAACTGAACATAAAGACTAAGCTAGCATGGACACCCCTGATGACACTTCACTATTAGCAGCATAACTATTTATTTCCCACCTCTTCCTGCTTCATCAAGCACATGAAAGCTGCAAATTGAAAAAAGCACATCATGATGTATTTCAAAATAAAGATGAGAGATTCTAAATCCAAATCTCTTATATGTAAATATTATAAATCAAATCACAAAAAATGGACTGAAATAGTGTACACATGCGCTTAATCCATATTTGCAGCAATCCAAGTATCAAGACAACAATATTATCCAAGTATCAGGACAACAATATTATCGAATAATGTACAAGTCTAGCACGACTATAAATTTCAAATACTTATAAATAATTAAAGAGTAAATATAGTTGGACTTTGCCAAAAAAGTAAATGCAATACAACCAGAAATGTAATACAGCATTGATAGGGAAAAAAATCATCTGAGCCACAAGACCCTATAAATATAATTAAAGTTTTTCACCCCATGATTGAGAAAATTGCAGTCAAAATAGTGTCCACACTCCACCTTATTCATATAATCTAAACATGTTTAGAAAATAGGCCCTTTTTGGGAAAAATGATGCCCAAAACTGCCTTTGGCCATTTCAAACATATAGATCTGGAAAAGATACCCAATTTAAAAAAAACACCTCAATCGAACATCCGAGCGCAAAGTTATGACAGTTTAAAGTTTTTGCATTATGACACACAAGTTCAAAACGCTTTTTTCTT